>MJHO01000083.1:207503-807503 GCA_002076135.1 Xerophyta viscosa
TTTACAAATAAGCCATTGTCGAACACATGAAAGTATTCCAGACGACTAGTGTAATGCTGCCAGTACTTGTATCATAATATTTGGGCTGGAATGTTCCGAAAGAGTCTATCTTAGTGTGACGATGTCCTATGTTAGTGTTCAACGCAAGCTAGATTAGTATCGGGGCGAGTTATTCTAGTGTAGCGAGCTAACTTAGTGTTCAACTGTCGGAAATACTAAGTTGGTTTGTCAGGACACAAACATAGCTCGCCCATAATACTAACATAGCTCGCGCTGGACACTATTATAGCTCATCTTGACACTAAAATAATTCGCGAGAACACTAATATAGCTTGCGTTGTAACACTAACATGGCTCAGAGTGCCACTAAAGTAACTCGTACTGAACACTAAATTAGCTCACGAAAACACTAATGTAACTAATCCGAAATATTCAGTTCAAACTATTAGGAAAAAAATAATAAGGTGTTGATTTGATAAAACAAGATCTCATCTATATGTATTAATAGATGATATCTTGTTTCCGCAAATTAGCCCATTGGTATTTGTCGCTGATAAACTCCTGCTATATTAGTGTTTGGGCTGAAATATACGAGACGAACTATATTAGGCCTGTAAACTATATTAGTGTTTAACACGAGATATGTTAGTGCTACAATCAAGCTATGTTTAAAAACTAACGAGCTAACTTAGTGATTTTCAACAGTTGAAAACAATAAGTTAGCTTGTTAGGACACCAACATAGCTTGCTTTGAGGAGGCAAGCAAGTTGTGGATCTATTACCTAGGAGGCGGCAAGCAAGCTTGTCTTTAGCAAACGATTATACAGTAGTCAGTGATGAGATTTTGGATCGAGTGCAAATTATTTTCAGTCTCACAAGCCCATCAAGCTCGGAGGACCACGGTGGTGACCCATATATTAGTCCTATATCGCCGTTAATTATGAAAAGATCTGAAAAAAAAAATATTAGAATAATTTTAAATTCGTCCCTAATTTTTTACTGTCCTCCAAAATAAACTCATACTTTTTTGTTTAGATAATTATTTAATCAAAGTAAAATACATATGACTAAGTTTTTTTTAAAAAATTTTGAATACAAAAAATAGATTTTGATTTTTTCAAAAATTTGTATTAAATTTTTGTAAAGAAAAACACTTCTAAATAATTATTTTAAGGCTCCAAAATTTTACTTATTAGAAACATATTGGACTCTCAAAACATACATTCAAATATTTTTTTTGATAATTTTAACACAAATGTTGTAGAGCATGCCAAAATTTATTTTCTTTGTATTCAATTTTTTTAAAAAAAATGCTTGTATATATATATGTATATATATATATATATATATATATATATATATATATATATATATATATATATGATAATTATTTAATCAAAGTAAAATACATATGACTAAGCTTTTTTTAAAAAATTTTGAATACAAAAAATAGATTTTGATTTTTTCAGAAATTTGTATTAAATTTTTGTAAAGAAAAACACTTCTAAATAATTATTTTAAGGCTCCAAAATTTTACTTATTAGAAACATATTGGACTCTCAAAACATACATTCAAATATTTTTTTTGAGAATTTTAACACAAATGTTGTAGAGCATGCCAAAATTTATTTTCTTTGTATTCAATTTTTTTAAAAAAAATGCTTGTATATATATATGTATATATATATATATATAATATATATATATATTATTATATATGTATGTATATATATATTATATATATTATATGTATGTATATATATATATATATTATATATGTATGTATATATATATATTATATATATATATATATATATATATATATATATATATATATATATTTGAAGTATAATAAACTCATACTTTTTTGTTTAGATAATTATTTAATCAAAGTAAAATACATATGACTAAGTTTTTTAAAAAAAAAATTGAATACAAAAAATAGATTTTGATTTTTCAAAAATTTTGTATTAAATTTTTTTAAAGAAAAACACTTCTAAATAATTATTTTAAGGCTCCAAGTCTTTACTTATTAGAAACATATTGGACTCTCAAAACATGCATTCAAATATTTTTTTTGAGAATTTTAACACAAATGTTGTAGAGCATGCCAAAATTTATTTTCTTTGTATTCAATTTTTTTTTTTTAAAATACTTGTATATATATATATATATATATATATATATATATATATATATATATATATATATATATATATATATATATATATATTTGAAGTGATTTTATAAATTTTTTAAAAAACTCAAAAATTTATTTGATAGAACTATACGAAATATTTATTTTTTCCGCAAAACCCCATAAAATTTTTGAAAAGATGGTGATAAATAGATTTGGTAAAAATAATTTGGCTGTGAAGTAAAGAAGATGGCATTCTTGTAATTTCTTCAAATGTTAAGGTAAGTTAGATAATTTTTAAAAACGCTTTTAAACAGTAAAACAGGGGCTGATATGACAGGTTATAAGATTCAGGGGCTGATTTGGAAGGAAAGATGGTTTTGAGGGACTGTCTTGGCATTTGCCCAAATCATAATGTTTTATAGGGACAATTTAATTCAAACGATAGAGCTGATGTGAGCAAAAGTTTTTGTAGAGGGGCTGAAAGGAGGGAGTGAAACTTAGTGGACTGATCAGCAATAGATTTTGAAAAGGGGCTGAGGTGTAATTTTTCCTAAAAAAAAATAGGAAAGACGAAACAGACAAAAACTTGAGGGGTGTATTTTATTTATCTTTGCTTTCAAAGATGAATAGCAAACCCACTAGTCGAGATTATGCCGCTGCAACATCGCTGCCCGCCCATAGTTCTACATCTACAGATGCAAACTTAGTCTGTGGCTAGAGCAGGGCTTTCACTTTTTTTTTTTTTTAATTAAAATGAGCCTGTCCAGGCCGGCCAGTGCTCGAAGAGTCGAAGGTGCGCGCGCTGAGTCTGGCCTTTTGCGCTTCGTTTGTGGAAGAGCAAACAGTCTTAATCGATCTGACCATTCTTGGGTTCATCCCCAGTAGCCGATCCGACCAGTTTTGTGTTCTTGGTTTGACTTCGATTTACTCGAATAGAAATTTGATTTGTTTGGATTAATTAGTACTTTCAAATTAAAGAATGTTGAAAATCCCTTACTATTCGGTGAACGTTCAATTGGTTCGAACAAGCTGAATGTGGTTCGCTTGCTGATTCCACCATCCTCTACCCAGCCCACAAACCTAGGCCTTTTCGTGCACACCTAGTAGTTTCCGTCCCCTCATTTGATCACTTTTTCCTTGATTTTTCTGCACAATTTTAATTTCAATTTTATATTCAGTGGGAGATGATCTTGTTGCTCACTCCTCCCGTAGCCTTACAGCCTGGCATGTGCTACCACACATCACAACCACACCGATCACCACCTATATATTCTCACTCCGCTCTTTTCATCGTATAAACGCCATATCATCACTCAAACAATAAAATTCAACCAAATACTGAAAGCGAAATTATAGAAAATAGAGAGTGAGAATAGCGATGGGGATTTGTACCTCGATCGATGCGACGGCGGTGGTGGCGCCACTGGCGACGGCGAAGCTGGTTCTAGCGGATGGAGGTCTAAGGGAGCTCTCACACCCCGTCGTGGCAGAGCGCGCGCTCGGTGAAGATGCGAGGACATCCTTCATCTGCAGTGCCGACGACTTGGAGTTCGACGGCGCAGTTACCGCTCTGCGGACGGGTGAAGAGCTTCAGCTTGGGCAACTATACTTCGTTCTGCCGAGGTCAATGCTAGGGCGGCTGCTGCACCACGATGACATGGCCAAGCTGGCTGTCCGCGCATGCTCGGCGCTCACGAGCTCAGCCTCTGTGCCGACGGCCCCGCTGTTTTTTTCTATAGCTGTATCAGAAACGAAGTATTGTTCTGAAAACAAGCAGAAGGCGAGATCGAAGAGATCGAAGGGCTGTAGAGCACGTGATTTCTCAACAGCACTTGGCACTATTCCAGAGTAGACATCGCTAGAAATAGTCTTCAAAATTGAGGGCTCTCAGCTCGCTGATGGTAAGCTAGCCGGATTGCCGACGGATCATGGGCAGCGAGTTGGGAGATTTGGTTGATCGGAATGGATGGATCTAGAAATATCTGGAAGATCTAAGGATCGGAGGAAAGGAGTTCAGTAACAGAGACGGAGACAAACGATTGCAACAGATTTACGTGATTAATTTCTCCATTTTTAAATTTACTTGCGTAAATGTGCAGACAAAAGAGAACTTTGAGTCAAAACTCTGTTCATACTTTGTACATTGTGATTTTTGGGTATATACAAAATAATTTAAAATCATGAACATACTGAATATGTGAGATTTATCTTGTTATTAAATATTCAGAAATAGATTTCATAATGTAAATGTAGAGACGCCAAAGCAGTGTGTTCTATGTTTTTTATTGCCGAACCTAATAAGCATGGATGTGGATATGAAAATATGACACCACATAAATACAGAACACATTAAATTTTTTTTTTAAAATAAAAGAATACAAACACAGCTCGACCACGGCGCTAATATATATAAATTAAAATAATATATTAAATATTTAAAACATAAATAATATTAATAAATTCTAATATTTAAGTATATAATTATATTATATTATTTACTATTATATATTGTTAATATTATATAGTATTTTATTTTTCCAAAAAAATTAACCTTTATATAAAAAATATAAAAAAAAATATGGACAAGTTTGTCGAACACTCTGGTTTAACTTGCACAACTTACATATCTGAAAGTTTTGTTTATTTTTATTTTTCAGACACGTCACTAACGTGTCTGATATATGTGTTTGCATGTCCGCGACGTATCAAAATTAGACACTGCACAAATAAAATTTTGACATATATGTACTTTTTAGCCCAAAGAGCACAAGCATGGACCTACATCTATCAATAACATGTATTTTCTTACAATTAATTAAAAGGTAATATGAATACAAAATATAGTATAATGTATATAGATCAATCATGAAATTGATAAAAAAAGGTAGAATATAAAATTGGAAAATGAGATCTGAATTCTTTAACCAACCCAATCTAACTTCACATTAAATGTACGAGGTTGAATTCCAGTCATTTCCATTTTAAACAGCCCAAATTGCTAAAATTAATGAGATTGACTATAGTGCAAAACATGCTACGCATAAACCACTCTCAAATTAGTTGATTAATAAGTAGTAATATAGTAAATTAGACTTCAAAAGAACAGGAAAAAAGTCAAAACAAATGCACTTTACATATGTAGGAGAAACATCACACATTCACTTTAGATGATGAGAGAACAAGATGATTGCAAAGTTATATCACTGAAAACAAACACGCCCCAACGCCTCTATTTCACCGTCCTGATCCGACGATCTCGTTAAACAAGTCGTCCGCCATGGTAGTGCTCGATTGCTCTGACGGACGGGCCGTCGCCGGAGCAGACGCCGGCTGCGTCGTCGTTGGCTTCACCTCTTCCGCAGCCATCTTCTCCTTCTCATCGCCGTCGCACTTTGTACTTTCCGTACCAGGTGGTGGTTTAGTAGGGTTAGCATCATGGAGCTGCAGCGCATATTCGAGATTCCACAGAACGTCTCCCATGGAAGGACGATCAACACCTGTTTCAGCAAGACATTTCTCAGCGGCTTCGGCGAACTTCGAAAGACATTCTTTGTTGATTGTACCGGCGATGTTGGGATCGATTATTTTTTCCAGTAGACCTTTGCGCTTCTTCTGCATGGCCCACTCGGCGAGATTCACTTGCTCACGCGGCAAGGCGGGGTCGAGCGCCGGTCGAGCGCAGAGAGTTTCAAGTAAAACCACGCCGAATGAGTACACGTCGGACTTGTCAGTGAGCTGCTGTCGCCGGAAGTATTCAGGGTCGAGGTACCCGAAGCTTCCTTTCACCGCCGTGCTGACGTGAGTCTGGTTCATCCCCGGAGCGTCTTTGGAGAGTCCAAAGTCGGACACTTTAGCAACGAAGTTCTCGTCGAGAAGAATGTTGGTGGTCTTGACGTCCCGGTGGATGATTCCGGAGGCTGTGCCGGTGTGGAGATAGTGTAGCCCACGTGCGGCGCCGATGCAGATTTCCAGCCTTTGCTTCCACGACAAGGGCTGGAGATCTTTGCCGTAGATGTGGTCTCTGAATGGTCCGTTGGCCATGTACTCGTAAACAAGGATCATTTCGGAGTTCTCGTCGCAGTAGCCAATGAGGGAGACAAGGTGACGGTGACGGAGCTTAGAGAGCATCTGAATCTCCGTCTGGAACTCATTAATTCCTTGTTCTGACTGCGGGTTACCTCGCTTAACCGCGACCTTGGTACCTAGATATAAGATGACATATAAGAGCAATAAATTGATATTGATAATATACTCAAATTAATAAGCATAATGAATGTGTGATGTACATGGGACCTAATGGAACCCATCAAGAGCAGAATAAGGTAACAAATGCGGCCACCACCGAGGTTGGGGCCGCCACCGAGGTCGGAGCTCTTATATAAAACAGACAACGCACATGGAGAAGGGTTGGTCTCTGAATTAGCTCAAAAGAGAGAGAATACGAGACATTTATACATTCCTGCCCAGTCCGAGGAATCAACTCCGTTTTATTCCACATAACTTTCATCAATTTTTTTTGCACCATCTTCAAATTCACCATCAATGAAGATTGAAATTATTTTTTCATGAATGTAGGTCATATAGACGCTGAATAGCAAATTGTCTATCAAATCATATATATATATATACGTCTGTGTATTAAAGTATGGCATAGGTTTATGCAAGTATTATATAGAAGGGAAAAATCTGAACATGAGATTAATTACCGTCTTCGAGGACGCCAAGATAGACGTTGCCGAATCCGCCTACGCCGATGACATTCTTTTCGTCGAAGTTCTTGGTGGCATCTTGTAACTCCGAGAGCGAGAAGTAGCGGCCAAGCCCTAGTGTAGAGGAGAAGGTGTAGCCACTTTTATGTGACCCGAAACCAGACTTGCTCGTCATGAAGCTGGACTGGCCAGTGTGGATCGGCAAAAGCCACGACGAGAAGCTGTTGCGCTTCTCCCAGTCTTGGGGCCGCTTGTGCCACTTCACAACCATCGCCCCCAGCCCAGCGAAAGCCCCGAACATCATCGCCAGTCCAACGACGGCAACTGCCCGCCGCTTGGTGCTGCCCGTATCGGCGGCTCTGCTTCCATCGACGCCGAACTCGCCGTCGAGACTGCCCACCGAGTTGCTCATCTTTAACACTTCCAAACCGTTCAACAATGCGTCATTCATGCCGGACTCTTTCGCCCCTGCGGGACTGATCTGGATTTTCAGCTGACCGGAGGAAACCACCGACGAGTTGACGAGAACGTCAGCGAAGTACGGCGTGGCGAGTTGCGGTGTGGCCTGAGATAGATCGAGCGACGGAAGCGCCGGCTTCTCGTTAACGAACACGTCGAATAGGAGCTCGCTACGTGCTTTGCTGATGATATCACAGAAATGGAACCGAATTAAGTAGCCGAAAGCTGGGTCGACGTCGAAGTTCCATGTAACGTTAACGTTCTGTAGCTCAGTGTTCGCGTCTGCAACATGCACTGCGGAGGAATAGACCTTCTTGGGTGCAATTAAAGGATCGAAACCTTCTGGGAATTTAACCACGTTGGGCGCAACTTCCACTTTATCGCCCGTGGAAACGTTGTTCTGGCGGTATTGGTACGGACTGTCGTCCTCCCACGTGCGGCCGACGGTGTCGTTGCCGGGAGATATTGCCGGACCGCCTACATTGAGGCGGTAAACCATCTGGTAAGCGTAAGCTTTGAACCCGCCTTGTAGATCCGCCTTGGGCTCGAGCTGCTGCACCTCGTCGGGGATCACATCTGGCGGTGCCGACACTACCTCGATGCCGTTGATGAATGCGAAGGAATCCCTAAGCGGGCTAAGATGGATAGTCAGCCGCTCAGATGTAGCCATTATGAGAAATTCTTTGAGAACCCAGCGGTTGGGATCATTGACAGTGAAGCTGTGGAGGAGAACGTAGTCTTCAGTGGCGGCGCCGAACACGGCCTTGGTGAGGTTGTACTTGGAGTCGGGGACGGGGAAGAAGTGGAGCCGAATCCAGTGCCACCCGGGCCTGGTGAGGTGGAACGTGTATGCAGTGTCCTCGGAGAAGACACGGGCAGTGAGGTAGATCGGAGACGGGACCGGTGGAGCCTCGTCGGCGGCAACAGAGACTTGAATTTCTTCCTTGGCTTCTAAGAAGCTGGCGGACTGCGCATCGGTTTTGAATGTACGTCCGTCGGGCATCGCCAACGGTGAGTTAGCCCCGCAGTCGACGAGGAAGTTGTCGGCCGGGATGAAGGGTTTAGAGACGCCAGAGGATGGAGATTGGGCGGAGGTGGCTGAGATGAGGAGGAAGAGAAGCAGGGGCGCCATTGTTAACGGAGGTTTGATAGTTTTCATGTTAAATGGATTTGCATGGACGATGAGTTTGAGTTTCCCTCCTTTTTGCTTTCTCTCCGGACGTGATTCCAGATTCCGAGCAAGGGCCCGGAATGGAACAGCGAGAGAGAAGAGAGAACACATCCTTGTTCGTTTGTTTTAACAAGATACCTCGAGGAGTTACGACCGGGTCAACGGCAAAAGGATGGTCCCTCGCACTTAACGGAGTCGCAACCCGCTTTTCGAGCGAATAACAGAAACCCGCAAAGCTGAATTACATGAACAATAAGTGATAAAAATAGGTTGGTTTTAGCGATCGAGCCACGTTGGGTCCAAGCGTGTGGTGTGTAACGCGTATGGAAGCGATGGTATCAAATTAGAGGGATCCGTCTTAAACTGTGGGATCCTTTTTTCTTCGAGAAAAAAAAAAAAAAAACAAGTGATATAATATTTCGAGGTATTACTTTTGCTCAGCAAGCAAAATTTCATAATAAAATAATATCTCAAAACTTTTACTTTTGAAAAAAAATATATATATTGTTTAGGGACCGTAACAACAATTTTGAAATAATCAAAACCGTCCGTTGCACTTGAAGCATAACAGTACTCTTACTTTTAAACTAAATTTCTAAAGAGTGATTGAAAACAAATGACAGTTCTTATATATACATAAGCATGTTGATAGTGTTACGTTTAATAATATATCCGGTGCTTGAAGATGGAATGGTGGTGTCGGGAACTAACCTTGGCGGGAGGCCTCGCACAGGATCCACAAGTGCTCAACTCCGGCTTGCCGTGGAATTTCCCAAGACGTTGACCTGCCCGCAAATCCGGGACTACCAGAATATCCAATACATATATATTATATTACATGTTACTCGGCACTAATTTGAGACCCATGCACGGATGGGAACCATCCCATCCATTTGCGAGCTCTCCTTCCCTATTTCTGACTAGTAACTATATGTTATGCTGTATTTTGAAGCCGCAGGAATATGTTCACCAAACAGAAGAATTATATTTACATATTGTCTGCGTAACCCACCTTCTGCAATCGCCTAAAATAATAGATAAATAAGTTGGTTTGCAGCTTCAACGGAGACAGAATAAAACATTTTGCCATTCTTCTTCTCCTATTGGCTCCTTAAGAGCTAAACAATCCAACACCGCCATGGTGTCTATCTTTAAACAACTCATAATTCAAACCTTTGAGCTCTATAAAGTTTCCCCGAAACTCGCCTGCATTGTCATCCTCAAGAGATATTAAACAATCTTTATATTTATCACTATTTTAGAAACATGCAAATCATGTATTGCGTTCAGTTAAATTAGCAGCCTATAGATTGCCTTCTTTTCGAAAATAAGTTGAAAACTAAGCAATTTGTTTTCTCATAATTATTTTTTATTCTCAAGAGCATGAATATAAACATTAAGGGAAAAAAAAAATTCGAGCAGATAAGAATAAAACATCAATCGTTATGCGTTTATTATAATTTTTCTCAGCTTTTAAATACAGTAAGTGTATATTTTATCTACATTTGAATTTTTACACTAATGTTTGCCTATCTCAGTAGTTATGTTTAAAGTAATATATTTGATTAAAATAACAAAATACTTCTTTTATCTTTTTATGTTATTAACTATTTATAAAAAAAAATTTCCATCTATTTTCCAAAATAATGCTAACTTAAGGGCTAAGATTCAAAAAGACAAGGGAGACTTAAATATCAACCCCTCTCAAAATCTCATTTACGAATAATTCCCTAATTTAAGGCTTGTTCTTTTTAACATCCAAACTATATATTTAGAAAATATTTGGACAAACTTTAAATACAACAGTTGTAGATCACATAATTTGCTCTTATATATCAAATTCTTTTTAAAAAAAAAAAATTATATAGATATTTTGATATTCAATAATCTTAGCAGCTTAGAAGATTAAAAGTTTTAAACTACAAAAATTTTGAAGTAATAAAATCTATTTAGAATTACTTTAAAAAATTAACTATAAAATTATAGTTGAAATAAAAAATTTTCTATTAAATATGCATATAATAATTAAAATATTTTTAATATATATTTTGAAATAAAGATTGATCTATGCTAAATTTGTAATGAGTAAGTGGTTCATAAGAGGTATTATAATAAAATAAGGCCCATGTGCAATAGCCCAAAGGACAATACGATTCATGCATCTACCAAATGATAGGAGATGGTACACCGAAAGCGCCAGATCATCATCATGTCTTTGCTTTATTAGCCGCACGTTTTCGCTTCAAACAGACGAATCTCGTGCTAACTCTACACTATCTGCCACGTTGATAGAAAGGGTCCAGGGACTAAAAACCGCTGACGTGGACTAGTTTCTGGCCGTCGATTTAAGGGACAGCCAACAAATTAGGAGAGAGATTAGATGGATGGGTAGATTAATGGCGTTGTGGTGGTCCACTTGAACATCGAAGAGCACAACATTTTGTCCGCCAGGTGGCCACCACCGAGAGGACAGATTGGAAGCTTTGCCCGGGGGTGGTGTAGTTTACCCCTCCCAAGGTCTGACCACGCGACAATCACGGCGGTGCTGCGAAGTTTCACTCATCGCGCGCTATATTTGCTTAAATTACATATATGCCCCCCACTAGTGAAAAGATTGGATAGTGAGGGTTATCTGGTAAGGTGGAATATATTATGTACAACAGGTCTTAAATTTTGAAATATATAGCATGTTAAGCCACCATCTCACTATAACTGTGTATTAAATTTGAGAAAAAATGATACTCAACCATTAATAAGATGGAATATTTTTGTGATAAATCTATTTTGTATAATATATAAGTGGTTAATATTGAGCTACCATAACTGAACACTAGATTGAAAGAAATCAATCAAGTTAGAAAATACCAACTGATAGTCGAACAATCACAAAGAGTAAACATAAAATCCAAAGAAATGATCGAGAATAGAATTGAACATAACTCTACAACTTACAGAATCAATCGATGCATATTTCCTAATAAGCCAATTTATATAATATTTGGAAATTCACGTGCATTAATACTACATATTTGTACATCTAACTATGCGGTCTCATTCATGTGGATGACTTTGTATTATGACCTCAAAGATGCTTAAGATACTTTAAAAGCATTTGCTTAATCTCAGTGAAGAAAAATTAAAATCCTATGACAAAAAGAGAGAAAACTCTAGTTGAAGACCTAATACATTCTCCGTATATTCTAAAAATGAGCTTTTTTACTTGCTCACTTAAATATCATTCTATCAGATCACGTTAAAAAGAAATCTGATGAAGTGATAAAAGCCGCTATTACCAATAAAAAGAACGTCTTCAAGACATAAAAAGAGACGACAACTACCCCGACAAAAATTTATCTATTCCTCCGGAGACCGGAGTGCGCCAACACGGAAATTCGTTTAGTAGAACCAGATCCATCAGATAACATAATAAATCTTACTATATATGCTAGCATTTCAAAGAGTCAAATACCTAAAACTCTGGGTTCTGGATGCATACATTGAACCTAATACTCTAATTGGCAATTAGGCTAGTTAATGGCATGAACTGAAATATTTAGGGAATCTAAGCCCATTTTGCAAACCATTTGGAAACTGTAATACTGTCCCCCATGCAGCTGGCTTGCATGATGTCCAGCCTGGCTTTCTTCCCACCCCCCTCAACCACTCACTGCTGCGTCTCCTCGTTATAAAACCCTACTTGCAGCTTTCCTATTCTCAAAATTCCCGCTAGAATCAATCTAAAACTTACCTCCGGCGATGGGGATCTGCACATCCTCCGTTTCCACGGCGGTGGTGACGCCATTCGCCACCGTGAAACTCGTCCTCGACGACGGTAGCCTCCGCGAGTTCTCACGCCCGGTCACGGCGGAACACGCGCTCTCCTCCAGCAAAGATTATTCTAGATCCTCATTTATTTGCAGTGCCGACGATCTCGACTTCGGCGGCTCTGTTACTTCTCTCCGGCCAGACGATGAGCTTCAGCTAGGGCAGATCTACTTCGTTTTGCCGAGATCCATGCTTGGGAGGCCAATGCATGCCGATGATATGGCTAAGCTCGCCGTGCGAGCCAGCGCTGCCTTCATGGGGTCTAAGTGTAAGAGTCCCGTCCCGCTGGTGTTCGCGGAGGCGGCGGAGAGGAGTACGCGGGCTGTAACAGTGGCGGCGGAGAGGAGCGGGAGTGTGATGACGGCGTCGGAGAGGCGGCGGCGAGCGAGGAGCGCCGGCGGGAGCGGCCGCAGTTTTGCGTCGGAGTTGAGTATAATTCTCGAGGAGAAATAGAAAAGATGGAGAGAGAGAGAGAGAGAGAGAGAGAGAGAGAGAGACGGAAGACTTGACGGAGTTAGCTTTTGATGAACCGCCAAACGACGCTCCTTAAATCCTAAGGATGTGAATGGCGTGGTGTAAAGAGAGATCTAGACCGTTGAACGAGATCAGAAAACGAGATGAGAATTTAAAGGACGGCTTAGATCTCGGCCACGAATATAGGAACAATTTTGTTTTCTCTTCTTTGTAAGTAAACATTGAGAACGGACTTTTATCAAGTTCTCCGGAAATTAAGTTGTCTTTCTTGTGTTTGAGATCTAAATAAATCAGCTTAAAAAACATTTTCTAATTCATACTAAAAAAAATAACAGATATTTCTATATATAAAATTGTTGGATATTCTACATCCTACGAATCCTACTTGAATCTGATCTACTAGAACAAGAATATATAGAATGTCATTATATCTCAACTGTGTTCGTACTAGTCTTACAATCTATAGTATGTCCTATAATATGACCAATATCAAACACGATAGTTGTAGGTGGGCGTTCCTATATGCGCCGATTGCTCATTCTCGGAGACGGATGGACATCATGGGATTCTTTGTTTTAATCGTTATTGGAAAATATTTTACTTTACCAGTTTATTTTATACAACTGTCGTATTACATTATGGATAGAATACTGTTTTATCAATCAATCATGGAGAAAAACTGATATAAAATAAAACTTTAGAAGAAATAATTATTAATGTAAATTATTTACTATGTTAAAAGTTTTGGTTGAGGTACCCCATCAACACAACAATCATGAAGTGCAAAGATACAAATTTCTAAATTATAATATATGTAAATAAAAATAGTTTAGGGATTTATACAAATGTGGCATCTATGTCCATTCACCATATATCATCACTTATAGTAGTTATTAAAGTTTTTTAATTCTTATATGTAATTATTTTCTGAATAGGTTGATAAAGGACTGAGAAGACGAAGTGGCGAATGTCGCAAAAGTTGAGATAATCTGTTAATTACATTTGTTATACATCAGGTCTGATCATCTGGTAATTACAATTTTAAAAGTATTTCTATTTTCTATTTCAGTGTCAGAACTATTACCTTATTCTTTTTTTAAAAAAATTGATGTATTATATATCTATATCGTATTTTTCTACCGGAATCCGTACTTTCTAGCCTCCTATATCACATCTATAGTGGAGTTTAAAATATGAATAGGCAAAAGCCAACACTAAGCAACAATTATGGGTCTAAAGAACTTGATTCTAACCTATGCATGTATAAGTATGGGTTTAAAGAACTTGGGTATGTTTATGTTTAAGAAATAAATTAAGCATCTTTGACCAGATACTTGATCTATCTATAGCAAAACTTTCTTTCTTTTTTATTTTTTTGATCATATATTTATAGCAAAACTGATATCACAATCAAGCAACAAACTCAAGGTATACTCAAACAGTAGTGTAAAGCACATTCAAGTAAACAAGAACCGAAGAGTATTCATCGTGACCCTCATAAGTCCTAATACAATCAAAATTATACACTATACATTGATATTTGAATGGCATATATTCCGATATATATAGCGTGTGATTCGGATTGTATTTAGACCATCAGATTCGATGAAAGGCGTTTCTCAGTACAGAATAGAGGATATGATTTACGGTAACGTTGTATTAGTAAGAAGAAGTTAAATAGACATCCAGTAAAATTCACAAAACACAGTTATTGAGGTTAATGCACAAGGAGATAATTATTTCTAACAAAAGAAAATAATAAGAAAATTGATAATAAATATAAATAACCCTAAGTATGTACAGCAATATTGCAAGGTAAAGGGGGAAAACCTTACTAGCATTTGTACCATATGATAATTACTTCAGAGGGAATACTCACATTACAGAGTGGGTGACACTGAATTTGCAGCTGCCTCAGTCAAAAACAATAAGACTTGCCAACTCATCCAAAACCGTAATCGACGCTTGGCGATGTAACCTTCGACTCAAAGGGGATCTCGACCCTCTCCTTAACTAGACATCGAGGCTTGCCATTTTCTATCACCAGAACTTTACCAGGAGGGCACTCAAATGAAGCATATCCTTCACCAGTTTCCAGCTTCTGCAGGGAGTTAGGGAGCTTAAATTCATAGCAACCTTTTCTCAACGTTACCTTGATACCGAACAAGGGCATAACAGACATAACACCAAGAAATGCAATGGCAGACTTGGTAATTACTCCAAAAACAAAACCTAGCCCTTTCGACGACGATTTGTTCCTACGCTCAGGACTTGGCTTCTCTGATAATTCATCAAGTTTGTGATTACCTGATGACCCATTTGCAGAAAACTTAGATGGATTGTGATTTGACGAGTACAGATTATCGAGAACAAACAACTCTGGGAGATGTGTCGGGTAAGGGGGTAGGAGAAGGTCGTCATCACGATCAATGGCTTCATCAGCAAAGGCTGCGGCCTCATGTATCACTTGTAGTTCCTCCCCTTTGTACTCCTTAAGTTTAGATAACAGAAGTTTCCTACTGCGATCAATCTGGGCCAGACTTTCTTGTCGTTCATATCTTTGTTGCTGCTGCAAATTCTGTTAATAAAACAGCGATCAGATTAATTATATCATGTCTATGAATTGAATTCCTTCAGAAAGAAATGATGTAAAGAATATCTATTATGTGAAAGAAAACTTTAGCTTAAAAAGCAAAGAAGGAGAATATCACGGAATTTCTAAGCTGAATTATCTTGAAAACAAGCTCAAACACAACGAAACCTCTTTTAATGATTTTGACCAATAGCTAAAAGTTAACTGATATCCTGACACGGAGAAAGCAATTGGAAACAGCACATTAAAGAGTGTCGTATTTAGTGGTTCCTATGAGTAAAATGGGGAAAAAAGAAGAAGAAAAAATAGAGGTTATAGGTTCAGATGGAACAAGAAAGATTAAACACATTCTGGAAATTGGGAATTTCAACTTCATTAGGCAAGCACCGGCGCAACTACGTTTTCTAATACCTGATCTGTTTCATGTGAATATATATTCTGAAAAATAGAACTCCTTCCATAGCTGTTACAAATAAGCTAAGGTCTCCTTTCAGATTCAACAAACGTGACATACTAGATGACATCAAAAGAGCAGCATTCTTTACACATTAGCAGTAGCATTAGTTGCAGTTGTTTCAACTTGAAGCATCACTCTCATTTTCTATCTGGAGTGCCACCTGAGTACAGTAACGAACAGGCTACATATTGTTTATAAGTTTCCATAAAGTTGCTTCCATATAAACATATAGTTATAATGAGTTATAATGATCAAGGTTTTTAGTGCCAAGCGGAGCCGAGTTTCAATAAACTCGGACCCCGACACATGCCCACTGTGCTGATATTTTTCTACTTATTATTTTTCAAACATAAAAGAAAAAATTTAAAATGAATTTATTAAATAATATAAAAGATTTTCTGCAATTTCGTGCCGTCCAAACCGTGCCGATAACGGCCGGAACAGAGATATGCCGCATGACACAGGCTGACTAGCGCGTAAAACTATGTAATGATTGGTTGTTCAAGGCAGTTCATTCATATAAAATTTCAAGTAAGCTCCAGATGACTTCCAGCTACGTGGATGACAATACAGCTGCGACATAATAAAGTAGAACGAACTACGAAGTAGCATATGCTACATGGTTGAAAAAAGGAAGATGTTGTATCATGAATGAAATCCCGTTTAAAACGATTAAATTTAAATTTTTGACATGCCAGAAATAGACTATTTCCATAGCGCATAATTCGTACTTATGTATTTTCTTATAGTTTCTTGCACTCTATCTGGTCGTTCAGCTACATAGATCAAACAAAACGCACCCTCCTAGATTGTGGAAACTGTAGGTCAGCTTCCTCGAGACTATCAATAAGTTTGGAAAATGAAGTAATTAAACATAAAAAAGCAATACAATTCCACTTCTACAGACTTACAAATAAAATTGGTGAAAAGGAAAACTGCTTAACCAAACCTAATGATTAAAAAAAAACTCAAACAGTTCCTGAATCCCAGCAGGCTTTGGACTAGCTTTATCTCGCAAGAAACAGAGATTATTCTCATACATGGAAACGTTTCTCAATAATAATAACTACACACTAACGAATGCTAGATTGGGACAGTTACTTTCATCTCTTAAATGAATGGCTACACTCATCAACCACTAATTGGTTTCTATTATCTTAAAGGAAAATTCAGTGAAGTTCATACAATGCCAGTAGAAGATCAATTCATATCAAATTTATTTCTACTCAATCTCAAAACCATAGACCCAATGATCCATCAAATTCGAATGATAAACCGGTAAACAAGACCTGCAAGGTTTCGATCTGGCGCTCGAGCGACTCCAGGGCATCTCGAATGCTAACCAGATTCTCCTCCACGTCATCATCCTCTTCTTCATCTTCCGCGTTGCTCCCGTGAACTGCCCCGTCATCGGCGTCATTTTTGAGATCGATGTAGTGGTTGAGCTTGGAGCGAAGCTCCGTTGCCCGCGCGAGAACCAGACCAATTTCTTCTCCCTCCATTGATGATGATGGTGATGAGCGAACTCCAACTACTTCTCGAAGCCAATAACAGACAATTGCAGCTCACGTGTTACTGGTGTGGACTGCAAACAAGAGAATCAGAAGCCGCCATTAATGGACACGATAATAATCTCCTGGGATCACTCCACATCCATCTCCACCGTTCATATTCTCCTAACACACCTTAAATCTCATCCATCCAGCCTTACTAGATCATGCCATCTCAACCTTAATTTTATATTTCATAATTATAAATTAGTATATTGCATTTTAATATATTTTATAATTATAATTAAATATTTTTAAAAAATATTTTCAGTAAACAGCCACAGTCATAACAAAAGTAAATTAAAGCATAAAGGTAAAAGTATATATCAGCCTGCATCAATTATCGTGTTATAAATAATTGTTTATTTATGATTCGATATTTTTTACATTGCTAAATATTTAATTAAAAATATTTAAAAAAAAATAAACAAATAATATAAATTGACATCGAAACTAGTTTTTTTATATTCAATTTTTTTTAAAAAAAATTACTTGTAAATATTTATTCTAATGCTCCAATATCTTATTGAATTAGTGGATTATTTGTTGGTAAAAATGGGTCATTTCACCCATTACTTATTTGTAATGATCGCTTAAAAATGAGCCCGATTATCCGCAGAATTTTTAAACAATAATATCAAAAAATATACATTCATCAAAATCTTAACCAAAAAAGCCATGTCCATTAGCAAAACGAAAAGTAAATTCAGTCAAACAAAATGTGATCTAACCAAATTTACATAAAAATTTCACCAATTTTTGGTTACATTTACAAGCAACACACTACGTTGCCTTCTTGGCCTTGTATACAAAACTCTTCTATACACACAGACACATAAATAAACGAACCTTAAAAAGAAGAAAAAAGACCAAAAAAAAAAAATCAGCTTGGATGAGGACCTGCTAGTTCTTTGGATAGCAAATAACGAAAACTAGAGTTATAAGGAACCCATTCAATTATCTTCTGAGTTCTCCCTTGTTGCTGGCATTTCTGCATGGCCATTCTCAGGGTCTCCGGAAGATGACACTGGATCATATCGACTACATTCTGCATACTTAATCCTTTATCTTTCGCGTATGAATCAATGACTTTCGGAAGAAGGATCTTCTGCTCTTTCCAAATACCTACAGTTGCTCGTATATATTCTTCCTTCGCAGTTTCCAACTGTTCGAATAATTTCTTCGGAGTGTATATTCGAACCTGAAAATGGCAATATAATTCTACTATTTTAATGTTTTTCTTTTTCTTTTTTCCTTCCATTAAGACTTTTTTTGTTTACGAATTGCATAAAAGCTGATGTGGCAGCCACGGAGCTACATGCACCATTAATGTAGAGGCACTAGTAATATTCTTGCGTGAAACTTACCGCAGGATCAGAATAGCTTCCGGAACAGACTGCAAAATGTAGAAGAGGTTCTGGGTGCTCGATAGTATATGATTGCCGATCATGGCTTGACTTGATCTTCGGCTTAGGGTAAAGAAATGTTCGAATTCTCTGTCAAAATAGCACAGCTGATTAAAGAATTACACAAGATAACAAGGCATCTCGAGAAGATTGAGTTCTATTACACTTCACCCTCAATTGCATCTCATCTTTTTTTCTTTTCTTTTTTTTTTCTTTTTTTATGAAGATGACGAGGCGAAAGCCCACCTAACTAACCCGGATTCTCGATTGCATCTTTGTGAACATATTTTGCTTCAAATACCCACCTAAGGTCCTATAGAAATGCTTACTCATAGAAGCTTACCTGTCCGAAGCTATTTACATGGTATCCTAGAATGGAACGCTGTATTATGTCGACATTTATTAAGTGACCACCTATTATACACTTGGCCTGTCACAGTAGAAATTACTCAAATTAGTGTAGGAAAAAGATATTTCAGAATAAATATTAGATTCTGACTACTGAGACCATCATGTCTACCTTGCTGAGAAGATAAGCCTTTTTCTTGCTACTTTTAGGAATTCCATAGTTTAGATATGTCTGCAAAATAGAGAAAAAAAGAAAAAAAGGAGAAGACTTTGTTAGGGACAAAGAAAAATAATTGTCGAGCAGCATTAGTTCAGAGAGTAAGCCATTAGCTTTACATGCATCATCAAGGCATTGTGGACATTGAGCCAAAATGCGAGCTTTTCTTCATTCTTCATGTTTTTAAGGTCCACAGTCTCTAATCGATGAAGGAGAGAACTGACATAAAAGGAAATTTTAAATTCCATCACCGAAATAGCTGTGAAAGAATATAATGGAACTAGCACAAGCATATATAAGAATACTATGTAAAGATTGTAGTTAATTTATATATATGAATATGTAATTTATATTATTTATAAATTCGTAGACCTACTTGTACTTTTGCAGCAAATGCTCAACATCTCGTAGCCTCCTACTGTCCCGACAAATCAAAGGAATCTCCACCATTGAGTTGTAAGGACCACTGAACTCTTTCAAACCTTCAACTTTGAAAGGATTAATCAGCCGCGAATCGAGACTTGATTCTCTTCTATAATGTGGGCTCCACATATCTCCCATGTACTGAGGAGAAATGGCACTCATAGAGGAGAATGAAGATGTAGGGGACGAAGTAAGGCCATTAACCACGCGAGGGACGTCTGCAAGTTTGCAATATATAGCACCCATGCAATTAACCATTTCTTCTGAGATCTTATTGGGCGTTTCAGGAACATGATCGGCAATATTTGCACCAAGATATTCAGCTAGGCTTATCACTCCAGAAGTAGGAATTTCTCCATCCTGTACAATCACTAACAGAAAATAATTAAAAAAAAAAAAAACCAAAAAAAATAAAAAAAAAATCTTGATTGATATGCTAAAGTTTTGTTTGAAACCTGACCTCGACGAAAGATAACGGTTGCGAGTGACACGACTGGTAAGCCCTAGCTAAAGTCTCCGAAGATGGTGACATCCGATGTGAGAGAGAGGAGTGGGTTCGGTTAACTGTTGCATTCATTTGCTTTTCCTGGTATATACCATGACAAACTTCTTTCACTTCATTGGCATTCGATAGAGAGTGTGAATTCTTGGATGACTTGTTGGACCTTGCATTATCTTCAAAAATCTCTGGTTGGGAGGACAGGGGCTGCTTTAATCTATCTTCATTATCGGTGCTAGAAGATAACACAGTTATTTGCTCATCGAAAGCTTTTCTGTACAGTGATAAAAGATATCGCTCCAAATGCACAACCTCCAACTCCATCACTGCAATGTCCCTGATCAACTCCTTCATGGTCTGGTAGATGAAAAATAGAGGGAATTAGCTTGTTATTCGAAGAAATCAGGTTAAGAGTATTATCGGATTTTCCTCTAAGATAATATGAAATATAAAGTTAAGTTGCCGTTTTAATTTTGTGATAATGAATCAAAGTAGAACTTTTAGTTAATTTCATCCATCTGTTATGGTCCACACTGAAAATCAGAAAATATGAAATGCTACAAAGGAAGTCATAATAAATAGCGTTTGCAGATTAGCTATTGAAATTTATAGAGCTATTAATGAAAAATTACATTTATCTGTTGCAAAATGAAAGATATTCATAAAATCCACCACCATTGTTGAAGCTCCATAATCAAAGGAGCGCGCAAACTACCTTAGGCATTGAGGTTTCAATTGCAGAATCATGTACAGAAGCTTGGCATCCCAATCCCAGTGCTTTCTCCAGAGCACAACGTTCAGAAACTTGATCACTTAAGCTTCTTTCTAGTTGTAAAATCTGCGAATCACAAAAATGTCAAACAAGATTTCCTTTTTTCCTCAAAAAAAAAAAAAAAAAAAAAAAAAAAAAAAAAAAAAAAAAAAAAAAAAAGGAGAGATAAATGTGAAACAGGATGAATGCCTGGAGCGAAACAAGAAACGTTTCTTGAAATTGAAATCATTTATTCTGTTTAGCTCACAATCCCAATCTCAGCTGAGAATGATTGCATAAATCTTTTGTGTTCTTGTACATTGCAATTTATTTTAGCCATCATCAAGTCATATTACAATGAAGATTAAGATTAACTACTATTCGTGAAAACTAGTCGATGATATATTGAGATTCATCAAAGAGAATACCAATTTTGAGAACCTAAATAATTACTGTTCTTTTCTGTCTCGTAATACATACCTCCTGACTCAAAGAGCATACAACTTCATTATCAGATTGTTGTGCTTCCTTGATGTCTAATTGATTATGCTTTCTCATATCCTTGCAAAAGCAGAGATCTACATAAGCATTTCAATGGAACTTTCTTTTTTTTTTTTTTTTCAAATTTAGACTACTATTACTGTACAGATCAGTAGGAATAACATATTTGACAAGATCATCATTCTGATTTAAAAAGCAGGAAAAAACGTGTGGTACTTGATGAGAGGAAGAACTTACCAGCTTCAAGTGATGAAAGGACTCCTGTGATGAAACAACCTCAAATCTCTCACCAGAATCACTGTCATGAGAACAAAAGAACGAATTAGAGATTGCCTGGACATCAAAGTCTTCTTCTTTCCATTTCCTTCCCCATCTCTAAAACTAATTATTTTTCTAAAAAATTCGAGAAATTTAACCTTTCTTCAGACATCAAAATCCTAGAGTCATAAGCAAAAATCTTTCTTCGCGTAGAAGATACCATCTCCTAACCCATTCAACCACTGCATGAACTTTTTGTTTTTGAGAGGACGGATGGATTAGACCCATAGGTTTAAGGTGATGATTCCTATTATACTTCGAAACCTGGCTCGAACCAAAAGGAGCAACACACTGAAGCACAGACCCGTCGCACATACAGGGAACATGCGTTACTGCAGCGGAAGTGATTCCTTATCCCAACAACTACCTACAATGCACTGAATATTCGAACCTGGCACGTTAGGTTCTTGAGACCCGCCCCATGCCAGTCGGTCTAAATGGACTCCCCCCAACTTCTATCAACTTACAATCACTACCACAGTAAAGATTTCAGAATAACAACAGAAAACTCAGCTAAAACAAGAGAAAAATGAAGGAAATACCGTCCATGCCTTGCTAGGAATTTCTCAGCACAACAACTTGGTTTATGAGGTTCATCTTTGCAGCTCAATGAACCATCCATAAGTTCTTCACAAGGAAATCATCAAATCCAGGCCTTTTTCACAGGAAAAATTCTAGCTAAAAAGCTTCAAAGCAGGCCAATAACATCTTTGGCCATACTGTGACCATACCAATCAATTATTACCATTTTGGATAAAAAGGAGAGCACATTCCCGATTGTAGTTAAGAAGTAGATCAGCTAAATCAGTTCCTTAGTTTCTACAAGCTTCATAAATCTCACAACAAAAACAATAATTTTAGAAACTGTAGTGGAGGAGATGGGTTTCATTGACTAACTCATAAAAATCAGAATAGTTATAGGACGCAGACGCCCGCTACAGTGCACTGGAGTAGTCCAACTGAGCATGACAGCTTCTAACTTGTCTTCACTTCCATATTTTCTGATTTCATTGGGAGTAAAAAATAATAATTTATGAAGGGACCTTGTAAGTTAGCTAACTAAAGAACTCAAGCTCTACAAATAACAAATAACTGATAATAACCAATAATACTTTTAAAAACTAAACTTGGTCAACCCTCTAACAGCACCATCAATACATATTAAGAAACTGTTTTTAGTTACCCAATTTCTTTCATTACCTCATTTGTGTGGTTAAGTCATCAACTTTGGAGAAGTAGTATAAAGGACCTTAGGAAGCCATTCCACTTTGGATTCTGACTTTCGTGCCGTCAGTCGCGTATTTAAGAATGCTATGCTAGTAGGTATACGCACGTGTGTCTCTTTTCATATGAAGGACATTCCCGAGGTGAGAGTATCCTCCTAGAGCGCCAGATGGAATCAGTTACTGACAGTGCCTTAACTTTAAAAAAAAAAACATTATGTCCTTAAAAAAAAAGTACTTGAACCAACTTCAAAATTCATGTCCAAGCACTTAAATCCTTTCTAAGTAGCTTCATAATCATATTAATATACCAGGGCATAAAAATTAAAGGAACAAAGAGAAAAATTTTGGTAAATTAAAGGAAAATATGCAATTTGAAAGCATGGATTAGTGTGCACAGATGGGATAGCAAGGAAAGAGACAGCAAGCTAGTGATGTTTCATTAAGGACAAAAAAGGTGTTGAGCTGAGAATTGTTAGAGCTTTTTAAAGTTGATGAGGAAAGCTAAACCAACCCTCAAAAGGGACGAAAGTGAGGGATAAAGGAGATGTTTTTGTTAGTTTAGGGGTTCTTTTCAAAGAGACTTGCTCTATTGTGTCCTTCCTGTTGTTGCTAAGCTGGTTATACTCTCTCAAAAAGAATTAGGACTTGTCCTCTTATTTCCAACCTACTAATGTTTGTCATAGATTCTATGTTTAAAATCTTCTACAAATCCATGAAAAAACAGCAATATTTCTTTTTTCTGCAAAATCAGAAAAGGACAAATAATTTATGATTTTTTTAAGTTACTTTTAAGAAACTTGATGAAAATATTTGCTAATTCATTTTTCCTCAGAAGTCAGATTTTAAATCTGTTTTAATTTCTAAACTACAAAAATAGGCTGTAGGAAACAGGTAAATTGTCAGTGAGATCAGGTGGGCACTGGCAGAACCACTCAAGGTCAGAGCTTTTGGGTGGAGTTGCAGACATGCTTGGTAAAAGAAAGACTTTAATTAGTATATCTACTGTAGTGGAGTTAGGCTGCTTGAATATGAACATATATTAAAAAACACAAAAGTCTTCTCTTCTGGTACACTGCTACAATTATTATATTGGAGACTGCAGAATACCTCTGAGGATAGAAGCTTGACCTGTTCTTGTTGCTCCATGCTTGATCCACTAGCAGTACTTGTGTCAATTTCTTCCTTATATATATATATATATATATATATATATATATATATATAATTTCATCTATATTGGTTGCTTCCAGCCAAAAAGGTCAAACCCCTGTTTATAGAAAAGAAATAGTTTAACCTTCAATCAGAATGCAAACTTTAATCACTGAAGAAGGTGGCAAGCTGAATAAAACATCTAAACTTATTTATAATGTCTTACTAATTTTGTTGAAATATGTCTTTAATTTCATTGCAGCCCTGACTTTTGTTTTATCTCATTCCAAATCAACTTACCCATTCAGATTTCAACTTGTATTTGAAGAGCTTTTTAATTTCTTTTCGTTGCGTTGAGCTTTATTTTGGCGGTTAGGATTTTATTTTTCCGTGTTCACTGTCGTTTTGTAATCTCTCATTGATATGTGATCTTCATTTTCCTCGTCTATGGACATAATAGTTTTATCTTCGAACCAATCTATGATCTGTCTTTGAACTTCCTCTCTCAATCTTGTGTTCAGACCGGCTTAAGGTGTTTGATTATTGTTCGTGTTATAACCTAATTACTCAGAAACTCTGTGGAGAGCCAGAACTGGTACAGATTAAAGTTAAAGACCAAATCTTTTTTCACATTCTATTTTGAAAAAATTGCCTATCAACTCATGGATTTCATAACTATTTACAAATCAGCTCATACATTCAAAATCTTACAAATTAATTACTATCTCGAAATTTATGCTATAACATTTTGACTATCATAATAAGTATATTTAGAGAGGATTTGAATATAAGAAAAAATATTTAGATGTGATATACAAATTTCATAGTCAAATTTTTTTTGCAAAAAATACTTTTGAGTAGATATTGTGAGACTTTAAAATCTTAGTGAGTTTAAAATTAATTCGCTAAGACTATTAAGCCTCAAAACACCTAATTAAAAACAATTTTTATAAAAACTTTAAATTAAAAAAAATGATGTGATCTACAACTTATGTATTCAAAATATTTTTTTTTAAATATTTTTAAATATATATATTAAATTTTTACATTATAAACGATGGGCTTATTTATAACACACTTATCGCAGCAGGTTGACATGTAAGTCCCCCTTCTATTTTAACATTCATCCTCTAATCAGGGTGTATACTAAGTCCAGTCTACCACATGAGTAGGAACCATGTGAAATGGCTTCGTTTGATCCATAATAATTTAATTATTATGTTCCCTCTTGATCTAACATGAGACTAGAAGTATTAGAAATTTAAGCAAGTGACAGACATACTCCAGGATTTTATATATATATATATATATATATATATAACTTCTTACTTGGAAAACGTTATTTTATTTTCTTCTAAACATAAGATTCCAGGAGACTCGAGTGATTTCGTAGTCATATATTAGGTCTTATTATGGCCCTGGCTGTCCTAGATGAGAATCTTTTGCACCGGAATTTATATATCATTTTATCCATTGACTTCTAAAAAATTATCTACATATATTTTTTAAAAAAAAATTTAACATTAAATCATAAAATTTTAATGAGATGTGTGACTTTTATATAAATTTTTTTTTCAAAAAATACTTCTAATAAGTTTTTGGGCTCCAAAGTCTTAACGGATTTAAAAAATTATTTTTAAACCTGTTAAAATTTAAAGTTTCAGAACATCTATTTAGAATTTTTTTAAAAAAAATATTAAATACAAAAATCGTAGATCTCACAAAAATCTGAAATTTATTTACAGGTTTTCTAAATAATATAAGATAGTTTTTAAAATATCGGTGCATAAAATGATACCTAGGTTCTGGTGCAGAAGATCTTTATTCGGCTATCCTAGCTTGAGTATCTTTAATATGTGGAAGTCAAAGGGGAAGAAAAACATGCGGAGCATCAAATTTGTTCGTTGTGTGGCCAAAAATTCTCTGTTGGTTTAAATTTGCCGCATTGTAATCAACTAACCTACCCCATCCATCACCATTGATCAACAAATTTTGAAAAAAGTGTCTGGAGTTGCAAAATATATCTAGAAAGGAAACAAAAAGGATTTTTTTTGCCAAAAAAGATCCTCTTTTGAAAAAGTTTTATCAAACAAAAAAAACTTAGGATATCCCTCGAAAATACACATGTAAGTTGTTTTTTGAAAAAATTCTCAACACAAAAATAATTTTGGATGTAAAGACACATGCTCAATAACTATTATATTTAAATTTTAAAAAATAATACTTCTAAATAAATTTTTTTTGGGTGTAAAGACTTTATATCTTAAAACACCTAACTATATTTCCAAAAACTTGTCCCCGCCCGTGGGTCAGTCTGCCGGGGCGCTCGCCTCAGGAAGCGAGCGCCCGGATTCGAACCCCACAGATGGCTGAAATGCGGATGTGCCCGTGGCCGCAAGTTTACAGCGGTTGCAGGAAAGATGATGGCTGAGTAACTTTCTGTACTCCATGTCTGGTCCGCGAACAGACGTCAGGCCGGAATTTTACTCTCCGGCGAGTATCTGGGTCCAAAATGGTCCTATAGGTGTCGTAAAAAATTGTGGTCCGTGAGTTAACGGAGATCTAGGAAGAAGTTTCGCCTCGTTATCTCAAAAAAATATTTTCGAAAACTTTTGCTATAAAAGTTATAGAGTATATCGAATTATTTTTTCAATATACATATATATGGATTTAGTAACTACCAACAAAACAGAATTATTTAAAAAATAGTACAAAAGTAGCTTAAAAAGTACGGACATACGAAAATTTCATCTCGTACAGTATCCGATACGAACACGCTGTAGAGACGGCCGGACATATATTGGACAAGACAAAAATTGTCCCTTTTTTTAAAAAAAAAAAAATAGGATACGCGTGTCGAACACGCTACATAGGAGTGTCCGACTCGTCTATTGGAGCTATCTATTGGAGCTAGATAGGAGTGTATGACTCGCGTGTCTAAATTTTTTTTTTTTAAGTCACTATTTTTTTAAATTTTTAACAGAAATAGAATACTATATAGTACTAGCGTATATAACAGTAAGTAATATAATATAATTACTTACTCAAATATTATATTTTTTTATTTTGTTGATATATTTTTTTCTAATTTTTTTATTATATATTAATATAATATAATTATTTACACAAATATTATATTTTTTTTTTTTTTTTTTTATATTAAACTATTGTTGTTTAAATTTACCTTAATCACATAAAATATTATATTATACATTATTTTTTTATTTAAATCTATTGTATTTTCAAACGTTAAAATACTTAAAATTGATTAGTTTAAAAAAGTTATTTATATTTTTATTACGTGTCCGAATTACACCCATATTCTAATTAATTGAAAATTATCATATACATATCGTGTTCCGGTATCCGTGCTTTCTATAAAAGTAGAGAACCGATACATTATTTTTCCAAAAACAAATACACATCGATTCAGCTCCCCATGCTACTACCCACAGGATTAGTATCTTATTATAAACCAAATACTAATATATAAAAAATACTGAAAACGAGAACTAAAAAACATAAAGTAAAATAGAAATCAGGAAAAGAAAAGATTGGAAAGAAAGATACCAGAGAATACAGCAGCCAGCATCGTCGGCGGGAATCGAGGCCGCGAGTCTCGATCGATGTCTTCTAAAGATGGACGAAGATGATTGATGGCAACCAATAAGGCAATAACATGAGCAGTGAAAAAGTAGAAAGCGAAAAGCCGGAAATCGTAGCTCAAGATTCGTGGCCAAGATAGATCATATCCGGGCAAAAGCCTCCCAAATATCGATATGCGCCATGCACGAAGCGGAAACAAAAGCCTACTCCTTTTTCCTTTATTACCCGGAGAAAATAGAAAAGGAAAAGAATACTATTACCACGTATGTATAAATATTTCATTAAAAAATTACTTTTTTAATATACTTTACACTATTTGTATTAAAAAATTTCTACAAATATTTTTTTAGGCAAAGTGTTTATTGATTACAAAAATTTTGAAAGCTCAAACATTTATTTAAAAAGCTTTTTAACTTTGAATAAAATTATTCAAAATATTTTAAAATAGATGTACACATATTTTTTAATGATTTATAAATTTTTCAAAAGAATAGAAATTATCTAAACCAATTTTAAACATCAAGAAGTTTTTTTTTGACAAAAATCGCAAAAAAAAAAAAAAAAAAAAAAAAAAATCGTTCTTCAGGTCAAATTTATTCTTAATCGGTCAACGTTCGTGGAAAAAAAAGCTAGACAAAACACGTTAGGTTTTGGGAAGGGATAGGGCAGGTAAAGTTTCTAAATAGAGTTTAGACAAACTGATCTAGCAATAAAATATTCTAAAATGCGAAGCCAAGTGCATGTGAAAAGCCTGAACCTGTGAGGGGTGCATATCAATTTTCTGCTCGTTGGCTACGTTTGAGCTCACAAAAAACCGGTTGCGTACATCTCACGTCGTAACCGCACTAAGCTCCACCATAGAATTTAATAGTTTATGTAGTAAATCTCAAGAAGAAATTGGTAGGTCGCATCCCTGGATTCTTCAGAGTCGGCTAGTGTAACAATTAGCAAAGCAAATGTCCAACCATTTTGCTGGCTGAAGTTTATGCATAATATCCATCACTCCATGGTCACATAGATACTTCATGTTTATGCATTTGTGATAGAGGTGCTTGCGAAATAAAAAATTCCGCAAACAAGTAAATGCCCCATCTAGATAAAAGTACCAAAAAAACAATCGATAAACCTAGCTCCAACACGATTTTAAGGGGTAGGATTATACGTACCTAGCTATGTCCGGAAAATACCGTTTCTTCTCGGCCTGAAAAAAATCAAGCACATAATTAGGTTCATAGAAACGAACTCGCCATGATTTAATTTTTCTTAGGTTGCCAATATATCAATATATATATATATATATATATATATATATATATATATATATATATAGAGAGAGAGAGAGAGAGAGAGAGAGAGAGAGAGAGAACGATTATTTGGTAGAAATAAATTATATACATACCTTCGCCTTCCTGTGATCCATTGGTAGAAGAAAATTGCTTTTGGATACACTTCAAGTCAACTTCAAAGTCGGGCATCTTATCGACGCCTGCTCATCTACTGTAAGTAACAAATTCACATCGAACATCTGCTTGGTGTTTGGAAATAATAATTAAAAAAAAAAAATACAAATACAAATGAAGAGGCTGACTCAGTGATCATCATTCATCACACATGGGCCTAGTTAACCTCTTTTACATTTACATAGTAGTTAAATTCTGCCAATTCATAAACATGAAGGAGATGATTGAAATCATAGACTAAGGCACCCAATCAATAAACTCGTTATCTTGAGTTTCTTTAATTTCACAGGAATGTCACCTCACAGATATGTCTAGCGATAAAGTATGGTATGTGTCTGCAGAGCCACACACGTCCATATAGGCAAACCATACCATCAAGAGCCAACTTTCCCACAGACATCTCCTGCTCAACTTGCGTTGGTTCTTATCGGAAGCCCGCTCGTCTTTCACTGCTGCCATCAGGAGCCAACAAGAATTTGTCTGCTTCCTTCCTTAAGATCCGGATGTCAAAACTCACAAACAGGTGTTTGCATAAAGTTGAAACAGTTGGTCATATTCTCCACTCCTGCAACACATAGACAGAAAAGTTAGCGTAATCTGACACGAGATTATGGAATTGGATAAGATCATAACTTGCACTAAGAATGGCTATTTTTCTAAAAAGAAAAAAAAAACCCTACATTATAGATTGTCTCCATGGAGGGAATGTAACCACAAATTTACCTGCGTGTTGCACTATCGAAAGAATGTGTGCTGTCTCCTATAAATTTTCCTAGAAGAGTCAATTAGCATACATAATAAAAATGTGTTGATTGTGAACACTACCTTTATAATGGTCACCTCATTATCGAAAGAATATTATGATTGCGAACACTACCTTTATAATGATCACCTCATCCTTACTAGGTAATCATTAACCTTGTTTTGGAAGAACGCTTCCTGTGCTGAGTTATAACTAGAACGGGGATTTCCAGGAAGAAAGCTTGCAGTATCTATTTAGGAGGGGGAAAACTTATCAGATGACCCAAGCAAATATGAAAAGATAGGGGAACTTTAATTATCTTGTATGCATAAATAGTAAACAGTGGGAGAACACCTTTATTGCATGAATTTCGAAGTGTCCAAAATAAACCCATCTACCCATTGCTCCAGAGCTGTTGAATGTGGATCGCCCAGAATGGAAACACCTTCATTGCATGAATTTCGAAGTGTCCAAAATAAAACTGTCTACCAATTGCTGCAGAGTTGCTGAATGAGGATCGCCAAGAATGGAAACACCTTATTGCATGAATTTCGAAGCGTCGAGAATAAAACTGTCTACCTATTGCTCCACAGCCTGCTGAATGAGGAACGCCCAAGCAGCATGAGTAACATTTCAATTGACTACAAAAGGGAACTGCCTTTGCTAACAATAAGCGAGAAGAAATGATACAGAGTATATTTAATACAGGAAAGATCGACTGTGGATTCATATATAACAAAAAAAAAACAAGAAGCATTGTAGGTATGTACCTTATGCAAAATTACTAGATTTTTTCAGCAAGTCATAAGTACCTGAAGAAGGATGGAGGAAAATCTGCCTTGTTTAACATCTGAATTATTTTAGTCAAGTCGTGTTCTTAAGATATAGGAGAAGTGTATGCCAGTAGAGTAGAAAGCCTATGGTCTCCAATTGAAGTCAATATACAAGAAGAGAGAGTAAACCTTTTCTGCTAAAAAGGCAACAACTAGACTCTGTGCTGGTTTAGAATCACCAGAGCATGTTAGAGACAAAACTCTGTGCGTTACTACTACGAGACTTTGCACAATACCTGCAGTCAGCTTCTATTCAAGCTCATGGCCAATCGCAAATCTTCTAATGTAGTTTCCAAGCTTTTTAATATGCTCTTCAAAGAATGTCTCATCACTATACGAGACCAACTCTAGCAATGACTCATAAGCTCCACTTAACATATCCATAAGAGAATAGTATCGACAACTTTAACTTATGCCAAGAAAGTAGTGGTTAGTTTAGCCAACTTCCAGGGATCCTGACCGCTGAATCTTTTTCGTAGCAGAAACTACATCGTAGCATAATCATGTTAAGAATGTCCATCGCAGAAAGAGTGAACTTAACATGTGAAACCCGGATGCCGATTAATTCACTGAAAATCGTTGAATCTAACACCAATAGACAGACCATCAAATGACGTAAAATGTGTGTGAGATAGTGTCCCTCATAACCAGGGGCAAGCTATGGCAGCTAATTTTGAGCATATTGACTCTATCAGGCAGAAGAAGTGAAGCGAGGAATTCATCCAACAAAGAATTATAATGTCAAAGGAGGATCAAAAGCTAATCTATTCAGCTCAAAATGCAGCCCATAAACTGTTGCTGCAACAGATGCTATAGAAAGTTACCTTACAAGATCTTAGGATAGCATCTGATAAAGCGGCTATGAATCTGGTCGTTGAAGAAGTTCCAAGAGAAATTTGTTATCTGTTCGTAGAAGTTCCAATGGAAATTTGTTCAATAATCTCATGTAAAGATGCCCTGCCGTTGAGAAAGGGAGGAGACTGAGTTTTTTAAATAGCAATTAGCATATTCGCTTATCACAACCAGTGTTTATGATAAGTGTGTCATGTGTGATAAGACTATTCATGCTTGTGCGCATTTATCAAACTTATTTATTATGAAATGTCGATGGGGTTGCATAATTTGCACATCCATAATCAGTGCTTTGTATCACAAAATAGCTCGCAGGCATGATTTGATAGTAACAGTAATACAGATTCCACCTATTAGATATGTCGTGATTCTCTTTCTGCATCTCAACAGAATGATATGACACCACCTATTCATAAATTTTGAATCCATTCGACATAAATTTGAAGCGAACTTATATAGATTCATGTACAGAGGATATCATCATATTCAGAGGAAAATACCTAATAGCAAGCAAAAATTGTCATCAAAGTACCGCAGGATTTTTTTTTTTTTTTTTTTTTCAGCTTTTTGAGAAGTCACATGCTATCATTTGGAAAGAGGTGAAGTGTTATGACACTAGATCCCGACTGGTTAAAATAAAAAGTAAACTATACAAAATAGAATCCCGGTCTTATGAATGAACGAGATGCAAAAATAAGAAAATAATCTCGAAATTACGTAAAAATAAAAAACAACCTCAAAACAAAGAAACACTTATGGTCAAAACAAAAAAACAACCTCAAAGCAAAGTACCGCAGGATTATTGGAAGCAATTATATCCTTCCTTCTCTTCGCCTCCAAATCCTTGAAACGAAATGTCTTGTATCCGAGCATTCCCTACAAATTGCGCAGAATTTCCAACATCTCAATGCCTTGATCGGATAAATAAGAGAAAAATAAACAACAGAGGATATATACCTCGGAGCTACAATGACATCGTTGGTAGTTTGTGTACATGGCTTTGATATGCCAACGAAGGGCTTTTCCATGGAGAAACTTCAATACGGAGCTCCTTGACTCTCACTTCCTTGAACACCAACCTCGTACACTCCTCGATAAGATGTTTAAGTGCAACCGGATCGAAGATTAGATTCTTCGCGACGTGTGAGTTCAGAAACCCTATCTTCAGCTCCGACTCCGGTTGCTGCCAGCCACGACCAAGCCGAGCGAGCAGCTGCGACCGCACGCCTCAGTCACCATCATCGTCGCGCACGGCAACACAATTCTTCATGTATAAATTGGATTGATCTACAACGCCATTGGAGATAACTGTTCTTGAGGATGGATACTGAAGGATGGAATCTGTCGTCCGAGAGCAGAAGAAGAACGAAGAGCAGAGCCTCCTTGCAGGAGGATTTAAATAGGGGTTGAGAACGGTAGAGCCTCAGAGGTTAACGCCGTCTGCGTCGAAACAGACGGTGACACGTAATTGATTTTTTTTTTTTTTTATTTAGAATTCTATATCCCTACCAGGGTGAAGGGTTAGTTAGAATAATATCCGTATAAATTTTTTATATGGCTCTTTTAGAAAAATATTTGAAAAATACCTTATCTCACATAAAAAAATATGTATGTGTATTTATTAACACAATTTTATAACTGATGTTATAAAAAAAATTAAACTTGAATAAATTTAAAATACTTCGGTGTGACATTCCATTGCTCTAAATTGGACAACTCAACGCCGTTGGAGCTGAGAAAGCAATTTCGTGCTTCATAAGTAGGCCTTTTAGTGGGCCGGGCTCTGCCAGCAACAACTATTTTTGAGCCATGCTAGACTACATGAATCTAATCATACAGAGCACGAATGATGCAGAGTCTACACATCATAGTTTTTGAATTGCACGTCGTCGCTCAAATCATGGAACACATAGCCATAGGGCGTTAGAATTGGGAGCATTTTACTCTTAAATTGAAAGTTTGAAACTATTTTTTTTTCAGATTAATGCTATAAAGCATTATTTTTATCATAAATAAATATAACTAAGGCCTCGAGCGTAAGAGTCATATAAATAGAGCCATAAAAAAACTGTAGTCAACATTTTACTTCAATTCCAAAATAAAATATTTATTTTTTTCTAGAAGTTACTTTTAATTTTCATCACAATGTTATTTAATGAATATCCAAAAGTGATTAATAATTTTTAAATAATTAATTTATCATTAAAATTATAAAGAAACCTATATTTGAGAAAATAATACATAAAATGAGCAAACTATATGACATGAAACCATTTCAATGTTTAATGTTCAGACCAATGCATAACGTGATAGTAAGTGATCGAGCGTGTACTCGACCGATCTACTATGTGCTCGAAGACGAGATAGGTTAAGAAAAGTCGGCAGAGAACAAACACGATTTTAACGTGGAAACCTTCGGTTAAAGCCAAGGTAAAACCACGGGTCGTACGCGACCATGAGAAAAAGAAACACTAATCAGATAAAGGGAATACAGAAGATCCGAGCTTATCGAGTAGCTCGGACTATTTCACTCAGCCTCTCCTGAATACAATGAAAGCCAACCCCTGTAATATTAGCGATGGGTCTTATTTATACCATTCATCAAACGGTTAAGAGAGAAGAATCCGGATCGTTGGGATCCGATTTACGCGGTCAACATCTTCTAGAATCACGCCACGTGTCATCCTCTCAGCAGTAGGGTGACCGAGTCTTCCGCTGCCTGCGGCCTTTCTGTGAATAAAACCAACATCTCAGGATGTCGGTGCAGTGGTTCGCCACCGACGTCGAACCTTCGCCACGTGTCCAAGCGCGCAACCTCCTATATCAGTAAGTCTACTGTAAAGCTCAGACACGCATACATACCATCAAAGGAGTTTTTCCATTCATCGCATAATTATTATCCGCATTCCTTTCAAATTTGATACATATTTACAGCAAAAACACATGTTTACAAATGTACTAGCAACTTCCCCGGCTTAAACCAAAATTCAAATTGTGTGCTTGTATTTATTTTTGAATCAACGTCTATCTTTTAGAATTCATTATATCTGATCAGACTCAGATCAATTTCTATGCAAGTCCCGATCGATCGGTTGATTCGATGAGGTAGGCCAGTGCAATACAGGATACAATCCAGCGCTAGGCTTACCACATAATTATCAGGTTACCGCTGATGTTAGGCGAGCAAGGCCTCAGGCTTGTGGGGCATAACTTTTCACGGTTCCACCACCGCCGATGGGCTTCTCGCACCGCGCCACCCCTTCCTAGTGGAACCCACCGGAGAGCACAGCACAAGCTTCGCGAATTCCACCCGCGACGCAGAGGACACCCGCCACACCTTCACCGAACTATCCATACTCCCGCTATAAACAACCCAGTTCTCTCCCGCGCTTTCAGGGTCCCCTTCCACGGCCAAACACTTCACCGGTCCCTCGTGGCCTGATAACACTGCCACACCGCAATGTCCAGCTCCATCTCCTTCGCGTTTCCAAACGCAGATACTCTTGTCCGCTGACCCGCTCAGCACGAGACCGCCGGCTGCGGCCAGGCAGAGAACCGCCTGACGGTGTCCGCGGAGCTCTCCGCCGTGTGCCGGCCGCCCATGCCTCCACTCCCAGAAATTCACCAACCCGTCTGATGATCCAGAATATATCACCGACGCTTCCTTGTCCACGGCCACAGCCGTTACGGCGCACGCATGCGACAGCTGCGTCTCCACCAGCACGTGCTTTATTTTCCCTCTACCCATCTCTTCCCGCCGCCACGCCTTCACGGTCCCGTCGGCTGATCCCGTGAAAACTAATCCGTCGAATCCAACGGCGATGGAGTTGATCCCGTCACCGTGGGCCTCAACGGATTCGAGACACTTCGAGTCCGAAACTCGCCAAACCTTGAAAGTCTTGTCCCACGAACCCGAGTACAGTAGACCGTTCTCTTCGTCAAGGCTGAGGCAGGAGACAGCATCGACGTGGCGCAGCCACACCGAGTTGCGGTGGCGCCGGACCTTGACGTACTGGCTAGGGTTGATGGAGCTCTTGAGAAACTCTTTCATAGTCGGAAGAGACCCGACTCTTTTGTGGATTGTAGGATCATTCGGTGAGGCTTTCCATACACGAATTTTACCGTCTTGGTGGCCCGTGAAAATGCGTCCGTCGGTGATGACAATGGCTTTGACGAGGCCGCTATTGGATTTGAACCCGGAAAACTCTTTCCGGCCCTTCCAAACACGTATACTCTTGCTATCAGAACCAGTATAGAGTAAGTCGCCGTCGGCGGCGAGGGAATACACGTGACCTTCCTCGCGGACCAAAGATCCGAGAAGACCCGTCGTGGAGTCTTCTGGAACATTCGGAGATGAAGCAAATGTCCATGCAGATTTTATGTAGGGAGAAGATGGGTAGTTCAAAGGAGACTGAGAGTAAGGCGAGGAGGCTTCGGGAACGTTCGTCGGCGATAGATCATCGGAAGAGCATCTCGGACTCTCTCCTCCCGGCGTGCTGGTGCTGCTGCTGCTCGAGCTGCGATTCGTGAGCTCCCCCTCGCTGGATGAGTGGCTCATCGGTTCACAGCGCAGAAGGTCCGAGAATCTTCGTACCCTAGCACCGCCGCCGCTGCCAAGGTCTCGCATGACTGCTACTCTTAAGCTCTTACAAAATCGAAGATACGTAATGAATCCCAGGAGAACTGTTGCGAGAAGCTGTGGATGAGTAGAGGATAATGAAGAGAGGAGGTGTGTGGGCGTGTAGTATAAATAGAAGAAGAAGAGAACACGTGTAGGATAGAGAGGGAGAAAGCAATGAAAGGGACTGCAGAGGACCACACGATTGAAATGAGCCGTCATCATGAGTCGTGTGGCAACTCCTGCATGTTTCTCTCCGTTTGACTGAGGGATTTGTTGCACGTTCGCTGTGATTGTAAATTTCTGGAGTTAAAAATATCATTTACATGTTAATTAAGAAGATAATTAGCTGCTATGTCATGTTTAACGTGATCATGCAACGTGCGGTCAGTGCAATTTGTTCGGAACGGAGCCGCCGGAGGAGCGAAATTGTACAAGAGAACTGCCAAAGTTGACTTTCAAATTAGTCAATTGTCAATTCATATTTTCAAACAGTGGTCAAATATATATTTGTCTTGTTTAAAGCATTACAGATATTATTGATCAGTCTTTTAGTCTCTCGGTACACTAATCAGTACAATTTTATAAATATTTAAATATTAATAAAAATGTTGTTTATAATCTGATAAATGTAAACATTAACAATGTCGGTTAAATTAGTACGGTATAAAAAAATAAATATAAATTAAAAAAAATTGGCGGAAGAAATATTATGTGCTGACAAAGCAAGTAATCTGATTGATCAAAGACAAGACGTTATAAATGTTTTTTCCACGGCCACATTAGCTTGTATTATTATTGAAGACGTTTTTTTTTTTTTTTTTTTTTTTTTTTTGAGCAAACCCATTTAGGGTCATTAACTCATTCGTCCGGCGCCAATTCGCCAGACACCTGTCTCAACTCAGGAGGACCGTGCGCACTCACCAACCCACCTGAGCTATTCAGACCTATTGCGCGCACGTATCCGTCACGTGTGGGGGGCACACACGTGCGTACCCGCTGCCGTGCTGAAGGGGGACAGCAGCGGCCAACGCTGGGACTCGAACCCGGGTGGTCGCGGTTCCTGAGCCGCGCCCCAACCGGTCGCCCCAACGTCGCACCCCATTATTGAAGACGTTATTAACGACTTTTTGAATGGCCAGCTAATTAGCGGGTCGATTGTTTGGGATAGCAGTCTTAGCATAAAATTACAGAAGAAATTTACAGTCCATCCTTTATTAAAAAAAAAAAGTTAAAATTTAAATTCTAGCAAATATAAATTAGAGTGACTAATTATACTATTTTATTTTTAATTAAAATATAAAAAAAAAAAAATTATAATTATATATAAAAAAAAATTATAATAATAAATGAGCTTTTTTGTATTATAGATTATTTACTTCGCGCGGAGTATGAGAAATAAGAGGTAAGTGAACTATTAGAACTGAAAAGTAGTATTTTTAGTTTTTCTATTTATTTGAGAGTGTGAAGTGAAGGCTGGAAGGCAGTTTCTCTATTTACTTGATTATGAAAGTGAAGTTAGAAGAAAGCTTCGTTATTTATTTGAAGTTGAAAATAAATCGTGTTACAAATGATTTATATTTTATGTAATATTTCATAATAATATTACTTTGTATTTTTTTAATCGTATATTTATTAATTATTTATATATGAATTTGTATTCTTTGGTTATGATGGAAATGTTATCAATAAAAAAAATCATAGAACAGAAATATAATTTATTCTATAAAAATGAATAAGTAATACATAGCCTTCTAATTGAACAAAAAAAAATTTACCACATTCTTCGTAAGTTTACATATATTTGTTAGAAAAAAAAATATATATATATATTTATATTTATTTATTACAACACTTGAAGTCTTTTATATTGACAACAATCAATAAACACAAACTATTACAACATCTACATTTATTTATATTCATTAACATATTCATTAACATATATATATAACATCACAACATCAAATATTTTCAGAATTTCGAACGTTGTAAATGCATTCTTTCTTTCATTATATTGTGCATCCTGCAAAATAGCCAACCGTGATAGATTATTGTATTCTACATAAAGAAATATTAATGATGACGAATTATTTATAACACTCACTACTCTGCTCAGACGCATCATTGAATTGTTTTTTGTATTTAAAAATATAAATCAATTATACTCCAACATCGATATAGTGGGAACAAAGTAGATTTCAACACCTTAATGCAATACTATTGCTATCTATGCCCAAATAATATTATAGTATAGCATCTTTTAAATGCCCTCGTCTCAAGCAATGATATAATCATCCGGCATTTTAAATAATCAATATAAATACAAGCACGATAGCATATAGCATTCTCTCATATGGCAACATAATAATATATTTTTGTTGCTGGATGTTGAATGTTGATGCTGCTGGAGGTTTAATATATTGCTAGTTGTTGAGTTATGCTGCTGGTTGCTCCCTACGAGCCATCCAGCAAACACAGCCAGCTACTCAGCCAACCAACAACACCACCAAAAGCATCAGCCAAAACACAACATCTAGCAAAACTGTTAAACGTTCATATCCAACAAAAAACACAATATCCAGCAGAATACTCAAATAAGCAACATCCACAATGCCAGCAACATACATAATATCAGCATAATATTCTATAGCTAGCAACCACTACACAGCTAGCAAAAATAGCAACAACAGCCAACAACTACTATATATCCAACAATCACAGCACAATAGCCAATATATACTTAAATGCAAGCACTTGAACATAACAACCAGCAATATTCTCAACAGTCAGCCAGTAGCAAATAGCCAGCACATACCATAACAGCTACCAAACATACTGCAACAGCCAACAGTATACTCAAATGCCAGCCAGAACTACACAGCCAACAACCTGCACAACATCCAATGCAAGATACAACAGCAAGTGCAAGCCAGCAAACACAACGACAACCAGCAACCACAGCTCAGTAAGCAGCATACGCAACAACAACAAACACAAAGCATAGCAACAACATCCACCAAGTGCAGGAATAATAACCAGCAAATACAACAGCAACAATCACCATTGACGAAATCTTAGACCCAAAACTCCTTCCGAAAGCCCGATACTTAAGGATCGTGGAACAAAATTAAATTTTTTTATCTCGATAACCGTTCGGTAAGATTAAAATTGAAATTCGGAGAATAGATCTGATGTACCGATGGCGAGTCCAAATCGCTCACAATCATTACCACCGTGGTCCTCGTCGGCGATGACTATCAACCGGAGCGGGCATTGCAGATTGAATCGGTCGCAAAGGAGAATTTTTTTTTCGAGCTACAGTGACCACTCGGGGAGGAGGAAGTCCCGAGAACGCGAGCGTAGAACAGAGCAAAAGATCGACCTGCTTATATGCTCGCAAAATTCAGATCTAAGTTATGCGAGTTCGTACGGCCAAATAAACAGTGCCATTTCACAAGTCCGTCCTGATCTCGACCAAATTAAACAGCCCTTAGTTTAATATACATTCTATGTACAACAAAATATGTTCGGAATGAAAATATCTTTATGATGGACTGGATAACATGTATATTCTGTGAACTTAAAAAAGGGGCATAGAGATGGTTCAATGGTACACGTGTTGCACCGACAAATCACATCACCTTTCCAGCCCATTTATTTCTTCTTTGGGTAGGTCCAGTTTTTGTCTACAGAAAACTTTATGCCCAATATGGAAATGAATCAATAAATAGTTACGTGTCACTCCATGCTTTTGTATATATATATATATATATATATATATATATATATATATATATAATATATACACACAACATATTCATAGTTATAATAAAAGTAATAATAAAATTAATTAAACAGAATATTAACGAATTAAAGAGAAAGTAATATAAAAGACGGTGAAATATCGTTGTTAGTTAAGAAAGAAAAAATTTATAATTTATAATTTTTATATATATTATAATTATTATATATAATTTAAATTATTTAAGAGTTAAATAATCAATATTAAATAATATGATCCAGCTAAATTGTTAGCTATTAATCTATTTAAATTATCAGAAAACAAATATTCGCATTAGAAAGATAACAACAATGCCATTCCAAAAATAAAGAGCAATAGTGATCGTAGGGTGATACATGAGCACGGTTGTTAGTCTAGAAAGAGAATAAATTTGGGCTACGTGGCAGATGCGGAGATTACGTAGAAGCTCCGACTTAAGGACCTCTTTCTCTGATACGTGGCAGCTTCTGGGCTTAATGGAAAGCTCTCGCCTACAATTTCTAAGCTAGATATTTCTTTTCGTATATATATATATATATATATATATATATATATATATATATATATCAAATTTAAATCCCAAGTGGTAACCCAAATGCTGGAATAAATATATTTTTTTAGAAATTAAAAAAAAAAAAAGACATTTCCATCTGTAACTAGCTAGATAGAAGCAGAAATACATATCCAATTTATATAGTGCTTGTTATGATAAAAAAGTAAAAACACTTTGAGGCATGCAGTTGACATGTGTATACACTGGAGAGCAATGCCATAATCAAAAGTTGTTTATGCGATGAGGGGTCATCAAGTTTGAACTCGACCGAGATAATTAATAAGTGAATGTACAAGATTTGAAAAGAAAAGCAAACAATTATATAGAATACTAAGATTTAAATTTTTACGTGAAAAATCTCAACCTGAATCGAGATAAAATTGCTAGCATTCATACAATCGGCAAAAAAGAAATTTGGTGTAGAAAAAAAAATACAACTCTACATCACTTCATGAGGTTTAGAACGAGCCTAGATCTTTATTATATAAATTATCTCAAGTTGCTTTAATTCACTCTAAGCCTCAAATACTGGATCACACGTGTCAGCGGCTTCTTCTGTTATTTATAAAGGTTGCATACAGTCCGTCGGCACCATGGTCATGACGAGCAAAGTACATTTAGCATGGATCGTGGGTTGAACGGACTATTTGTCCTCCGTTTGCGATGTGGAATTTCACATTTTCGAGCAGTTAGCTGTGTCGCCCCATGATCTCGCACTCATTGACCGATTCTCCGAAAATTTGCATGCTTAGTAGACTTGGTTTAACCTCGAAGTTTCGATCACGGCAATGGTTTATTACGGTTCATCTTTTAAAAATCTATGCTCCATCTAATTAACACGTGACAGTCAGAATTCATACTATATCAAATGATATTAGGAGAACTATCGTATATATATTGAGGTTAAAAAATTGAAAGCCTTCATAAACAAAAATTACTGAGAAGTTTAAAAATCTTTCCTAATGGTGAGCTCAGCTTGATTATTATAATAATGCGAACACCAGAAGCGTTCGACATCTGCAGTGCAACAAGATTACAGATTAGATCTTTGAGGTCCCTGCATATTAATTCTTTTTTCGCTTTTCTAAATTTTTTTTTGAAACACTTAACAGGTGTTAGACAGCTTAAATGATTTGATTGTTAGTGACTTCAACAAGCTTAGATCTTTCCAATTCTGTTGTCTTTTGTCTCAATTGAAAAGACAAATCTTTTCTTCTTCTAACTTTTATTATTTGGAGATTACATATTATAGTTTATATGATTGTTTATTTTTTAATCCTATTTTTAAACAAGAAAAATATACTCCATAATTATGGTAAGTTAAGTTTATATGCTGTGAAGTTCTATGGTTGATAGAGTTTTTTCATTTTTGTTGCGGATGCAAATGATTTGGTTTCTTTAATTCTGACTTTTGTATTCTTGTGTTTTATATTCTATTTTTTTAGGCCGAATAGCCTATTTTTTTTTTTTTTTTTAAATATGGCTGCGTATATATATATATATATATATATATTGTTGTTTTTGATCTTATATAAATTATTATTTTGTAGTATGGTTTCTAGTTTATTCCCCAAAGGTTGGTGATTATGATCAACAGGGAGACAAGATCCAGAGCTGTCTTCCACTTAATATTTGTATTAACAGAATAATATAAAAAAAGAAAATAAATCCAAAAAAGATGATCGTGGATCTTATGAGGTCATTAAACTAGGTCTTGTATGAACTTAACCCCTCGCGGGCTAATTAAGTCTCAACCTGCTTTAAAAAGATATAGTATAAGTTCAGTCTACGCCATAGATCACCAAATTTCTCATACAAATTTATTGCACTCCAACTGTCCAAATGGACTTTCGGATTCTAGCACATCGGAACAGGACGTCGAGTCTTTCGCAAGTTTGAGATTTCTACGGACGTGCGAGTCTTTTTATGGAAGTGTTCATTCATATTTTCACGATAATTTAATAAAAAAAAATCCTAATAGGCTTTTACTTTAGGGCTTGTTTATTAGAAAAAAAATTGTAAAGTAGAAAAATATGAGAGTTGAAAAGTAAGTTTTCTTATTAATTACTTTAAATAGAAAAGTAAGAAATTGAGAAAAATGACTATTGCTTTTATTTTTAGTTGTCTATGTAATTTTTATTTTTTTATTTTTTATAAAAATTAGAAAGTGAGAGAGTAAGAGTTATTAGTATGTAGTGATTATTATTCTAAAATAATTAAATATTATTATATTATTATAAATAAATTAGCATATATTATAAACTTATCTTATAGATATAATGATACATTTATTTTTTAATAAATAATAAAATAATTTATATTCCTTAATAAAGAATAAAAAAATTATATTATTTATTAGATTAATAAATATTAATAAATAATAATAATAATAAATAAACAAATTGATATAAATAATAAATATATATTTTCTTATAATTTATAATAATTTAATGGTTTATACAATTTTAAAAAATACTAAATAATAGTAGTTGAATAAACTAAATAATAATTTTTTAATTATTAATAATAATTTAATTAATAAAAATAGTTATCTTTTGATTTTTTAAAAATATTAATAAATATATTTTAATTATAATTAAAGAATATTTTTTTAATAAATAAAAAATTTAACTTTCTTTTCACTTAATAATGCAAAGTAAATGTAAAAATTTAAATCTTCATTCTTACCACTTTTTCGGTCCTTTTTATTTTATTTTATTTTTTACTTTTCAGCTTACTATTTTCTTATTATTTTTATATCACTTTTTACTTTATTATTATTTTATTATTTACTTTTTTTACATTTCAGTCAAAGTAAACCGCCTCTTATATAAATTAAAAAATTCCAATTTGACTTTTGTGTATACCTAATATTGCAGATTATGATTTCATATCATGTAAAAAATAATACGGATTTGAAGACGTGATGGATCAAATTTTTTAAAATTATTATGTTAGTAATAAAAATCCATATTATGACCGTACTACAAAACTAAACCAATTATGAGCTTACAAAGCTGATTGGATTGAAAGAATAAAATTTATCTATTGTTTTTGATAATGCTCATAAATTTATTTATTATTATAGTATCGTAGAATGATCCGATTACTGCAAAATTCACCTATGATGGTCTTCATGAAAATGAATAATAATAATAATAATAATAATAACACACACCGGCTTGTCATTGGAGATGCGGTTCTTGCATAATTTTCTCATAAAATTATCCTTTCATGGCTTCCAATTTTTTATCACCAACATCTCACACCGCTTTTTAAATTATTTTATATATATTATATAATATTTTTTAATCTAATAATATGTAATAAAGAAAATATAAATATTTAAATAAATATAATTATTAATTTAAATTTAAATATATAAAAAAATTTATTTTATATATATATATATATATAATTCGTGAATGTAATGTAGAACTAAGGTTCTCATAAATATCAAAGTATTTATTGATTATTCATGGACCAAAGCAACGCTATGATATTTTTGCCTCTGGACATTTGCAAGATATTATCTGATTGCTCTTTCCCGTGGATCCTATCTGAATCGATATAATTTTCGGCCCGCAAAGTTGGCCTACCTATAGTCAGCCCAAAATGCTTCTTTTTTCAGTGTTTGGATCGGAGTTTCACGCGAAAAAGAATAGACTTAGGACTACTAACCTATTCGATATTTATAATGCTGTCCCAAAAGATAGTCATCATGCCCCTAAAAAAAATAAAAACATCCGTCCTGGGCATGTTATACTGCTGATTATAGCTTCTACATGCTCCAAACTATCTCTTTATAATTTAAATAATTTAAGTTGCAAACCATAAAGTTGGTTTATCAAACACTACTTATTATTTAAATATAAATTATATAATAATACTCTATTTATAAACTATTTCAAAAATGCAACTAAACACACCTATATTGCAGAAGACCAAGTTAATATTTTTTTTAAGCTTACAATGTGCCTTCGCCACTTATAATTTACATCAAATATTATACAACAATAAGATCAAACTAAATTACTCAACCAACACCACATAAATACTTTTTTCACAAGTCGGCACCTGCTTTGCAATTCCTTTACAAATCAGCCACTTTACTATAAATAAACCCACACTTTTGCTGACTTAGCAACATCATTATGTACTGCCACATCAGTAAAAATACGGACTGATTTGGGCCTTACGAATTGGAGGGGCTGATTTGGAAGAAAATTGCAAATCAGGGGTTAATTTTATCATTTACTCATATTTTTGTTAAGGACTAAAGCAGCCGATCATCATCTCCAAAGCGGCTTGAGAACAGAGGCTCATCGGTTTCATGGCGGTCGATCGCTGCTTCGCAGGCTCTTCTTGTTGCTGTATGCTTTTCTTTTGTTCTTCTTCTCGATCATCATCTCTTCCGGTGAAGACGGCGGGCTTTCTGTTCTGACGAAGCCGCGACAGCTCAGCGCTCCAAATATCTACCAATGCAGACATGGCTTTTATTGATTCTCCGGTGGATGATCAGTCGAGTTTCAGTGATGGAGATTATATACCCCTTTGCTGCTCATTGATTTGCCGTACAAATAATACCAAGGGTTCTAATTTTTGCTGTGGTTTTGATTCTTTTGAATCTATGTTTTTGGATTCCTGGGGGCGACGGCAATCCAATACAATGGGTATATTACTCAATTAGCCTCTCATACTCACGCTTTGCACTATCGGCCCCCAGTGATTTTTTTCTTTTTCAGATTATTGATCCCAATTTATCTTAGTTTTATAGATTATCGGAAAGAAATTATGTCTGTAACCGATATTTTTTTGTGCGATCATCACAACAAATAAATCTACGGATGGCACCGATCCGTATTTCACCGACCGCTAATTTTCAACTTTTCGATCTGAATAAATCCTAATGTCAGTATTACCCTCCTCAAAATACATAAAAAATAAATTTTCTAAGTCGCTCGATAAGTCATAGTGAAAATATTTTGCTCATTACTATATCAATTTTTAGTATCAAAAAATAGTTAAAAAATATACAATGTCAAGCATTATAAAATTTATCTAAGAACAAAAAAAAAAGCGGTATATCTCTACAATTTATCTATTTCTAAGCTCAAGATCGATCTAAATCTAGCTCAACTCGAACTTTAACCAAATTTCTTTTTTTTTTAAACAAATCAAGCTGAGTAAAATAATATTTGACTCGTTTACACCATGCTAAAGCTCGTATACAGAGGAAAGTGGGCCACTTGGGTGAAATCATTCCTGCTTCCCTTTTGTTGGGCTGATCCACAGTTAATTGTAGATGGGCTGTGTGATGAAGTAGATCATCCCTTTTTTTTGTTGTTTAAAATTTATGAAAAACATTATACTCGTAATCCATTTATTTTATATAATTATCATAATATATAGATTTTTAGATGTCACTCATTTCAATTTCAATATTAGATCTTCGCATCCGATCTGTTTTTGCCAACAATGTTTATATATTGGGCTGGATAATGCGCACGCTATCTGACGTTTAGATATTTCACAGATAGCTATTCTGACCTACATTTTATATATTAAGATTTTACGAACGCCAAATTTTCAACCCACTATCAGATGCTCGTAATGTGAGTGCCCAAAGCCACTGGGCCATCCAGCACGAGGCAAAGAAGTATAAATATTCTTATTTCAAGCCTGTTATAGAGGTTCAGTGTCGGTCATACTTAGTACTCTCGAAACGTGCTTATAATGGAGGAAAGTTTTGAGCATATGGATTATAGATCGGCATGGTAGTCAGTACACCGGATAGCCCAGTGGCTTGGGAACTAACTTTGTGAGCACCCGATCATGGGTTCAAATACAGACGTCCTTTGAATTTATTTTTACGGGTTGCATGGCAATAGATTTATTTGTAAAAGGTCCAAGAGTTAAGTAGGGCGAATAATTTTTAGCCCGATTATATCGTTAGTAGAATATGTGAGTCGGAAATATCTGATAGTATAATAGCAATATCTGATAGTATAATAGTATAATAGTTCATCGTATTGGGATCATGGTTCATTATTAAATTGAAGTACCCAATAATTTAGTGTTTATATTCGCCGGAAAAAAAAGAAAAAAAAAAGATCATCATCTCAATTCATGATGAGTTATAATCCCTTTGAGTCGGATCGATTCTAAGCTATTGTGCTTGAGATCTACCTCGAAATTTCTTACTTACATATATTTATTCAAAACTTATCTCAAATAAATCCTTAATAATTTTGACAAAAAATAAATTCAGCCTTTTCTACATTATATATATATATATATATATATAATATTCGGAACTAATAATGATATACTTTGTATCTCAAATAATGTATACTTTCCTTAATTATTATCGTTCGTGCATCGCCACCTCAATATTTTTATTTTTAAAAATTATTTGTACGTTTTTAAAAAATATGAGCTGATACACAACTTTTCCGTACACTTTAGTAAGTGCTACAAATTTATGTTTAATATTTTTTATTAAAAAAAAAGATTGTTATGTATTAACTTCCCTTTTTTTCACAGTTTACGTATCAGACTCTGAAATTTAAAAAATATGCTGATGTGGCGATGCACGTACGCTGCCACGTCAGTATGTTTTTCTATTTTCAGATATTGATATGCAAATTTTAAAAAGAAAGGCTGACATGCAATAAATCTAAAAGTGGCAGTGTGCGTGCGCTGTCATGATAATATATATCTTTTTTTTTTAAGAAACCAATATATTAATTTTAAAAAAGAATCCTTATATTATACAATTAATCCAAAAAAAATTGTCTGGAACTATAAGAGTGATAGTGATATGTCTCAAAAAAATCTCCCTTAGGACCATAAAAGGAATCAAAGGTACTTCATAATTATCCTGCTATATCTGACAATCCCATGTACTATGGCAGCTTTGCAGTCTCTGCGAATCATCTTCTAACTTTGAATCTGCAGAAATCTTTTTATTTTCCAGAAGAAAGTGCATGCAAATTATCATTACCTATAGTTTTATTAAGAAAAAACCATTAATCTAGAAAAAATATTAATCTAGTTTTTATTGGAATTATAAATATTTAAGACATCGAAATAGAACTTCTCATCCAGAGTGATGTTGAGAACCAAATGATCAGAAATACCACATCGTTTTAAACGAGAATTTAGCGTTTTAGGTTTTAGATTTAAATAGTTTAACATTGTTATATAGTTTCATCATACTTGCACGATTTAATCACCTATATATCAGTCAAGTAGTAAGACACTTTGGTCCTGACTAAATAATAATGCTTTGCTTGATTTACATATGAATTATGTAATTACATTTACTACTTGTACTTATAAACACACTAGTGTCATCTAGTCGGAGAAAAGAAAGAGTTCATTTACGCTTTATCAAGCCGCTAATCCTTGGATAATTAGAACTTTAATATATTTGGTCCTACAACAAAATAGCGTTGGTTTAGTTGATTAGCACGGCTGGATATTTGGAGACGACTATAAAATACTCCTCATAAAAGATAAGTTAGGAGTTCGATCCTTAGATATTTTATCTTAACGTGCATCATTCGTTAGAGATATATAATAGAAATCGAGCTCGGCGTTGAAGACCCAGACAAAAAAAGTTCTATACAAAGAAAATATTATAAGAAAATACTAGCGACAAATTATCATTCAAATCAGAATGTTTACTTTAACAAATTATCATCTCCAGCATTCACTCTTCAAAGATTAAAAACTTGTATGTTAACGTAGATCAAACCTCAGTAGACACCAAAAAAACATTCTTTTAAGTTCTTAAAAACTCTAACATAATTTTCTTTTTTTCTAAAAAACAAATAAATATCCACATAAATCTTAGATGATTTGGGACTTCACTAGCATTTCAAAAGGGTCAGCTCATGAGTAGAAGACTCGTGATATTCCATGTCCCAACTTTGTCTTCCTAATGTTATTTCTAGGTTAGGCTGCAACTTAGATATCATATGGCAGCAACTATCTGATGAAGAAGATAAAGAGTTTTGCATCAGGCCCGATTGCTCCTCCTTTTCACTTTGCGATCGATTTCGCACATTATCTTCTTCTATTCCCTGATTAAAAATAGTTAATAAGAATTAACAAGATATATCACAATAATATTTTAAAAGGAGATGAAAATTTGCAGATTATGAAAAAATTTGAAAATCTTTTAAAGATGATACTGATATTAAAATCATTTTTTTTAAAGAAACTCGTGTTGTTACATGCTATAATTACCTTGAGTTCTTATCTTTTAAAGGTGACACTAATATTAAAATCATATTTTTAAAAGAAAATTGTGTTGTTACATGTAATTACCTTATTTTCTTTGAATAAGTAATCGATGCGACTGTTTAAAGGTTGTGATCTCGTGGTTTGAAGTAACGGCGGGCTCCAAGTACTCTCGTCTATGGATGCATGGTCTCTGCAATTTAAAGTAAATTAGAAAAGATAGCTCATGAGACACAAAGAATATATATGCATGGACCTAAAGTTTAGTTCTTTGTAGGAAAATAGTATGCTTCTGTTTTAGATTTATAATAAATCAGACATATGAATGGATTTTTCTAAATTAACTGTACATAAAGTCTAAATATTAATATTTTTAGTTTTTTAAAAAGTTTTTATTTTTTATTTTTTGGGTCGTAATCAACAGTACAAGATTCTCATTTTTAATGTTAAACTAAGCTTTCAATATATAATAATCATTGAATTTACATACCCTTGGATGCTATTTAAGTTGGTGCCATCAATAAGGAATTTAAACAACTTGTGTGTCTTTTCCCATTGTCTTGAGTGGTGAACATTTAGTCTGGTGCAAAATCCAACGGGAAAAAGACAATCAATATTCTGCAGTCCATAGACTTATAAATGTTCCTATTATATATATATATATATATATTATATATATATAATATATATATATATATATATATATATATATTATATTATATATATATTTATTTATTTATTTATATTTATATTTATATTTATATTTATATATACACACACACAAAAAGTGGAGAGAAATTTAACAGGGATAGAATGGAACATAAAGTTGAAAAAAAGTTAATTACGATTTATTTATTTTTTTTAAAAAGTTAAGATGTTAAATTATAAATACATTCTTGACCAATGTTTTTTTTTGTTTTATTCTTTGAAAAAAGGTAAAATCCTATTTTCATATTTTCATACCCCGTTCTATTTTTTTTTCCAACGTTTTTCTTTATTTCGGAGAGAACAAAAAGTCGCGGGCCACATAGAAAACAATGCTTCCAAATTTTTTTCCCTCCTGCATTTCTGTCCGTTCCCAAATGACAAATTTTTTTTCCATCGTCTTTTTTTTTCCTCTAAGCATTCTTTCCTTCATCATTCCAAACAATCGATTCATCGGCGAAGAAAAGTCGAACCATTCTAACGCCTCCAGAGATAACATAAGAATTTTTCATTTATCTGACTTTAATTTGAGATAAAAAGCATTATACTGGCTTACTACGGATTAACCTATATATATATATATATATATATATATATATATATATATATATAAACACTCCCAAGAATAAAGGTCGGTGACTCTTGTTGCTGACAACAATTGATCTAAACCTAGATAAATCTAGTATATCTTCATAACAGGATACTCATAATTATCAACCAGTAAATGATGTTTTTATTAGATAATTTCTTCATTTACAGTCAAATTTAACCTTATATAGCAGATTAGCAACTAGGTTAGACGACCATGATTGAAATTCATGAAGATGAAGAGGTTCTGATACGAGATGGGATCGCCTGTGCTAAAAATCACAGGCGATCCCCTGTGGCTGCGATCTGGGCCGTTAATCGGCCCAGCACGTATCACGAGATTTTTTATTTAAACTTTCGTCGACTTATTTGACCTAATTCTATACATTTTTATGAAAAGTTATGAACTACAAAGTTGTAGATTTTGATGTGATCTACAATTTTGTAGTTCAAAGTTTTTTAAAAAAATATCAAACAATATGTCAAATTGATGATCAAATATTATGATTATCAATTTGACACATTGTTTGATATTTTTTTAAAAAACTTTGAACTACAAAATTGTAGATCACATCAAAATCTACAACTTTATAGTTCATAACTTTTCATAAAAATGTATAGAATTAGGTCAAATAAGTCGACGAAAGTTTAAATAAAAAATCTCGTGATACGTGCTGGGCCGATTAACGGTTAGACGACCATGATTGAAATTCATGAAGATGAAGAGGTTCTGATACACATTATCTAGTACAAGCCAGTAACCCTAGCTAGCATGGTCATTATAAAGGACAGCTAGAATATAGGTAGTATAGTCAAACTGACCACAGCAGCCATTAAACCACAGGACTCGAGTTTCTGAAATTCTGCAACTATTTAATGGCTTCTTGCCCCTAACTCCAACACAAACCAAACGATATTTATCCTCTAAAAATACCAGTCAATCAATCATGTGATGATGCATTCATATGCTTGTGGCTTCAAACTAATTAAATTCATGAATACATATATTATATATATATATATATATTATTTATTTATTTATTTATTTATAAGATTAGCAGAGAGATTAAATAATAAAGTGACATGGATACCTAAGGGATATGGGTGGAGCAGTTGGAGATTGTGGGTTCAGCTGAGAAGTGGTTCTGTGGTGAAGTAGTTCTATCTCCACTACATCTCCTCCCATGCCTCCTCTTCCTTCTGCTCTGTGGCTCAATCCCATTTCTGCCTGCACTCGACCTGCAAATCATGTACAGCAGCACACCACTAATGTTTTGCTTATTTTATATAAAGAAAAGACAACCAGTTGGAAATACTTCATCCATGAAATAAAATCATAAGATCTATAGACTGAGAGGAAAAGATAATAATAATAACAAGTTCTTGTTGTGATTGGCTAGGGTTAAAGGAAAGAAGATGGATCCAACATATACCTGTTCTTCTGTCAGTGCTCTTCAATGTTCTGTACATCTGCAAATTAGAGAAAATGAAAAAGAAAAAATTAGAAAACATCCACTATGTTAGGATTAATATCTCCCCCCTGTATATTCCCTTTTCTTTGTCCTTATTCCTTACTGCTGGTTCCGTCATCCAGAAACCCTAACCCTAGTTTTGTATGTTTTTGAGTTCTAAAAGTTACCTGTAAGTGGCTCTTCACATGAGCCAGCGTTAGCTCTTTCACGTTCATCAGCTCCAACACCGATTTTGGCGTCGCTCCTGCTAACACACCAGCGACGGATTGAATCTTCAGAAGGCTTATACACAATTAATCGTGGATAGAGGATTAATGAAGCTTACTTTCATGGCCGCCGAGGAGCTCGACGGCATGAACGAAGTGAGCATGGAGTGTAGTAGTCCAACGCATCCTCGGAGCTCGAGCACTCCTCTTTCCTCTATTCGCCGATCTCGATGTGCTCTTGAACGGGCAGATCTGAACGTGGTGGTGATGTGCTTGTTTATCCCGAGGTTGCTTTGCTTGCTCATTATCAATTAATCCAAGTCTTAAACTCGGCTCCTGGAGCTGTTGCAAAAATATCTGTTGTCCATCGCTGGAATCAACTGCGGAGATCGACGGAAGGCTGATCTGCAGTGAGAGATCAGGGACCAGGCTTCTGCTACAGCTAGAGAATGCCGCCATTAATGGAGGAAGATCTCAAGACATGCAATGAGAGAGCTTAGAAAATTGAGAGGAGAGCTTAGCAAAAAGGGGATCGAAACAGTGAAATCAATGAGAAAAGTTAGAGAGAAAGTTGGAGGTTGTGTGTTCTATGGGGAATAGATAAATACGAAGTTTTTTTTTTGTTTTTTTTTTCGGAGGAGTGATTAGGTCATGAGTGGCTTATGATTCCCATGAACTTTGATGAGCTAGCTTAGCTATAGTGTATAGTGTATATGTTACAGAGAGGAATTGAGAGAGAGAGAGAGAGAGAGAGCTTGAAGGAGGGGAAGGGAGAATTCAGAGTGAGGTAGTGCTAAGAATACAGCAGGTGAATGAATATTAATGGAGTGACAGGGACAAAGAAGGTGTTTATTTTAAGAAAGCAGAGGTATAATACCTAGAGAGAGGAGGAGGAGAGATTTGTTTCCTTTTCTGTGAAACTTGGAGGAATTAGGTATAGTGCTGGTGCTGCTGGTTCAGCCCACCATTAAGTACTGTAGAGAAAGATCAGATTGTAAGGGTGGAGAGGGGGAGGGTATTCCTGTAATTTGGGAGATAATTATTTGTTATTTTTTTTTAATTTTTGTTAGAAATAGTATTTTACATATTTATGGTTGTTGGACGTTATTGATTTGCACATAAATCGTAATAATTGGGAAAATAAATAAATTTGTAGAGCTCTTAGTCAAGAGATCTTTTACCTTTAAATTTACTTTTTTTTTTCCTAATTTCACACCTTAGTGAGGCTCTTTGTTTACTGCATAAAAATGCTGTAGGCACTCTTTTTTTTTTAAATTAATAAAGATTTAGGGACCTAATCCCTCTCTTTATGATTAAAAAAAAAAAAAAAAAAAAAAAAATCACTATCTACTATGATAGTGATGTGCAGTATATAAACTCCCAGTTGAACTACAGTTACAGTATCGAAATATGAACAAACTTATGAAAGAGGAACCTTCAAGCGCTATCGTCTTAATATATGTGTCCAGGAATAGATGCAAATAGTTAAGGATCAAGATGAAATGAATTACTATCCCAAGAACCTCTATAATAATAATAATATGGTAATCTTCGTTTTTATGCCATTTGAGATTCTTAGTTATGTAACATGTGTCAAACATTTATTTTTTCAGAATTTAAAATTATGTCTCTTTACGTTATTTGATCATTTATATTAGAATATATAAATATATAAACAATATATATCTTTTTAAATACTCTAATTAAAAGTAGATAATTTTTTAAAAATAAAATAAATGAACAAACCTAGCAACATAAAAAATATAAACAAAATTATTATTTGAATATTTTAGTTATTTCATAGATTAATTGTTGTTATGATGTTAATTTATCAATTTAGCTACATTTATTTTAAATAATAAATATGTCATATTATACTTGAATTATATAATTTTTAGTTAGACATCATACAATTTGATAATTGTTAGTTTTAAATTATATAATATCTAAATTTTTTTCAAATTTATAGTTCTATGTTTTGTACGGATTAACAACTAGTTTTATATATTAAGTGTGAAGACTAATACATGGTGCCACTTTGTATAATTAATATCCACACTCCCTGCCTTTGGTTCGGTTTGACAAGAGGTGCCTTGCTCGAACCGGGTATCGGGTTCTTGGGTTTATGCAAAGTCTAGTTTACGTTGAGTGCATCAAATCCTAAACCGTCACAATACGATATGGGACATGATGTATATGACTCTAATAGTGGAGCCGGAACTAGTGCCATTCTAAACTTAAAGATTGTCGTACTCAGAAAATAGGCTCGGCTATTTATATTTCTATATATATCAACAAACAAAGTGATGTAGTCACAGTCTGGCATGACATGTGACGAGCAGACCACACCGGTGCGCGTCTTCTAGACCGACGTCCACGCCCGCAGACTGATCAAGTCAGCCTAAGCAGAGGAAGAATGTTATGCGGAAGACTCGGTCATGAGTGACTCAGTTGACGACATGTGGCAAAACGGGGTCACCGGTTGACCGGATAATATTTATCTTCATGATCCGCATTTACCTCCTCCTTTCACGTCTAACAAGATATTTCGTTTGGATATCGGATCCAAATAATTTCATTCTAAATAAAATCGGGTCTAAAATGTGGGTAATATCCTTTTTTCGAAAAAAAATCGTACCAATAGTTAATTATCAGGCAAGATTGTACAATTCCTTTAATATCTTATATTTATGAGCCTCTCGTTAATTTAATAATTAGTAGCAGAGTCGCACTACGTTTTCAGAATCATATAATCCAAAAGCAAACTGCATGGATGGACTTGTGATTATTCGGTCAACTCCGTGCTTGTCGGCCCAATGCAATTAATTAAATAATATTCACTTAATTTTAAATTACTAAAAATTTGAGGGATAATTATATTAATTTATTCATGTCGGAGAATAAAATCAAAGTTAATAGCTCTCTTCGATATCAAGAATGTTTGGTCTATTCTTGAACATGTTTCTTACGAATTGCTAGGTGCAGTGCACAGCCTATGTGGCTAGGGGTGTTCATATACCGGTCCGAACCGGAAAACCGGACCGGACCGGTGAGTTCGCTCCGGTCCGGTAGCAATTCTGTCCGGATCGCGGTCCGGGATGTACCTAGATTTCGGTCCTCAATCCGGTCCGGTCCCGGAACGAAAAAACTGTGGACCGAACCGAAGACTGAATTTGATAAGCTTTATGCCTATGACCCAGCCCAAATAGGCAAAGCATTTTTATTTCCGGCCCAGCCCATACATCTCGTCCTAGCGCAACTCAATTTCCTCGCGGCCCATACCCAATTCCTTGCATCATCACCTACGGACCGGTCCTAACCAGTCCGGTTCGGTCCACCTTCTCTGTGGTCCGGTCCGGACCGGACCGGTCCAATTCCGGTCTGGTCAGCAGTCCAGACTTTTTACATGTTTCGGTCTCCGGTCCGGTCTGGACCGGTTGAACACCCCTATATATGGCATGTTTATTTAAAAAATCTTTTAAAAAAAAAATTATTATGACAAATTTTATCTATGATTAGTTCAATTTTGTATATGACTGTTGTAACATATATATTTATAGATGGCGCCGACTTATATTTTATCACCGAGAAGTTCTAACCTTCGATCTGGATAGATACAAAAGTCCATATAATTCTTCACGGGGCTGAAAGTCGATAATTTTTTCACATTCTTATGGATAGTGTTTGTGAGATTTGAATATAATACTTCTACTTCATGAAATGGAGGTCTCAATCATTTGTCCTAAAAAATCATATACTATTTGAAATAATTATAGGGAGTAAATATTTTTATTATTTGCATCCAATTCATAAAAATTTATATTAAAATATATATATTTTTTTAAAATGAATTATAAATTATTCAAAAATAAAGTTCATAACTTGATAGTTCATGTTGGTTGCCCTAGAATTTGACCAAGATCACTAACCAAGATAAGGAAAATTGAGAGCCTGAATTACAGCTTTAGAAATACAAAACGTAGAGGTATCAAGTTCGAGTCCCACAATCGTCATATATAAGAATATGAGAGATTTATCCCTTCGATATTCTATAAAAGAAGACGCGAGTGTTCAGGCTCGCCCAGACCGAAAGATTAAGAGTATTCGACTGGTGAAATATATATTAGTACCATCCATTGGTTTATTGTTGCGACAGTAGCACAAAAGTGGACCGATTAGATGCAGAGTTCACCACGATAATCTCAAACAAAAATCATGAATTTTCTTTTAAGATAACAAGACGAAATTTGACGTAAATTTTATGATAGTTTCTGAATTATAGTCAGAAAGTAAAATTTTGAACATGTGTTATCACTCGACATGCCTTTTAGTAAAAGTACATATCCGACACAACATTCGGAATATTTTCATAAAAATTAAAAAAAAAAAAAAATTCACTCTACATTACAGCGAGTTGAAGTCAAACTCGTAAGTGACGGATTTATAAATCATCCACCACATAAATTGAACTATCCCGATGGGAGCTATTTCATAAAAATTCCGAAAATCATGAAGTGTAAAATAAGGAAGAAATTTAATGAAAGTTTTAGAACTAGAATATATTTGCCTAACTAACATTAATTTATTGGAATGCCTGCGAAAAAGATGATATTATTGAATTAGAACACGTTTATCAGGTTAAAATAAAATGGTTCCATGAAAAGTGAGCTATGATGGTTACTTTTTGGTTAAAATGTTTAGGCGTGTGATGTGATTCTGGCAAACGCACTAGATCGTATCAAACAATAATGTAGATTTGAGTATGAATATCATTCCCGCGAGAAATGAATTTGTTGAGTACGAACCTAAGTTTAATCATAATTTTATTTAACTAACGAAATTAAGAGACTAAGAAATGTAAAATTTAATCGATTAATTTCTCCAAAAACTGAGGTACACAATTTATAGTCGCTACGACAATCTAAATTCTTTTATCTAGCTTCCATAACAATATTGATTTAATTTCCAGCAAATCATCTTTATTATTTAATATTCTCTCTCAAGATATATTAAATTTATTTCTCTGATATCTACTTACTATATCTCTATGCAAGTTGACAGAAAGAAATACAATAATTATAAGAAACTTTGTTTTGCTGCACGAATTATATGTGAATATCTCTATTCTACACTATTTCGTAGTATGTTTCATAAAAAAATATTATTTATGATTTATTTTTTAATTTATCATAAATCATCATTTCATTTGAGTAATGGCCTAATCACTCAGCCATGCATTATTTTGTAGTTGCTATTTTTGTTCTTCATTTAGTAGTACAAAGTTTGCTTGCTTTAATTGTCCAATTTCCAGCTGCCATTCCTTGTATTTGCTTCCTTTTATGTGTGTATTTTCATCACTTCATCACCACCGTTCATCACCATCACTTCATCAATTTTATTGAAACTCAATTCCAATTTAAGATTTTTACCTACAATAACCAATAAATAGAAAAATTAGTATATAATTAATACTAAATTTGTATATAAAAATTAGACTTATCAGCGTGTATGTTAGAATTGTGATATAAATTATTATAGTGTTCTCATTTTTCGAGGATCTGATGGTTATGATACAATCATATGCATATACAGTATATCGAGATGTGTGTCACAGCCATTCCCATGTATCATCTAAGCCGTTAGACAATAGTAAGCATATTTTTCAGTCACATGTAATACTTTTATCTCTAATACTGAGTCTTGGAGGTCTGAAACTGAACATATCAAAAATAGAAGCTGCAATATGCCAAATCTAATAACCAGAAATCTTATTCTGCAATATACTCAAATTTTTTCTTTCTCTGTCTGTTAATTTTTTATAAGAATTTTATTTTATTTTATTTTTGGACCAAAAAATAAAATAAAATCCCAAACACATATATAGAGAACAGAGGACCAACATGAGGACTCAATAATTGAAAGGCAACAAAGGTAATGTCTTTTTTAAGCCTTTACAGCTTCTACTAAGTCCTACAACTCCCCACAAACAGAGCATTCTATGCTTCTTGCCTAAATTATCATTGTGTCCATCTTTTTCAGGTATTAACAAGACAAAACATTTCCTACAACATTTACCAGATTATTTTACTTGACGCAATTTCTAACCACAGCCTATTCGATTATGTCTAGGGATAAAACTGCTGACATACGTTGTCTCGACATATCGTTAAGTACAGACACAATTTTTAGAATTTTTTTTGAAAATTAGAAAAGAATTTTTATTATATATTACAGCGACACTCAAACTTATGAGTGATAGTTCACCGGCTATTCAACCCATCAATTTAGCTACCCACTTGGGGCCATTATTGGACCCAATCCATTAGAAACAAAAAAAATGGAGAATTTATATTTTAATATTTCCATAATTTAAAATTATAAAAATATATTCTTCTACTTCAAAATAAAATTTTTATTGCCTGTGAGTTTATCTGTTACAACGGTCGCATAAAAGTGACCGGTTATGAACAGATTTTTCCTACAATAATCTTAAACAAAAATAAATAAATATGGCCTCCTCAACAGTGTGAAATTATAAAATTGTTCTCTTTTTTCAAGAAAAAAATAATAACAATAATTTTATCATTTAAATAATTAATAAATATAAAAATATTTTTTTGATTTAAGTAATTTAAAATTTAATCTCAAAATTATGAAGGACATAAAAGCTCAATGCCCCTACTTTTTTTTTTGACCTTCCTTTTCAGAGAACCAAACCCCACACCTACATTGGAGAAACCTAACAATTCTATCATATCATTACATCATCCCTAGTGATTGGGGGGTGTATGCCCTATGATAGTACTTTTTGGTAAATATTAGTCCAACTCCTACTTGAGTTTGGACTATCTTTTTTATCAATGATACTCATTTTAGTTCCCCCCCCCCCCCCCCCCCCCAAAAAAAAAAAAAAAAATAAAAATAAAAAAATAAAAATAATAATAATAATAATAATAATAAATACTTAGATATACATCCAAAGTTAATCACTCCCTAATGTCTAAAGTATTGCAATGATCATTTGATACTATACTATTACATGATACATATATACCTCAACACCGTCATTTCTACTTAAGGTATTATTGCATTCTCATTTTTTAGCGACATATACTTGAAATTGTTATAAAACCTTCGACAAATGCTAAATTTGTCCAAATACTTCTTTTTTGATATTATCGTGAAAAATCTTTATTCATAAACAACTGATTTTGTAAGACCATCTTAACAGATAAATTCATGAGTGACAGCGATCTATGTTTTACTTCATAACCTTTCGATTTAGATAGACCTAAAAGTTCTTATCGCCCTCTACGGATATAGAGAGGGTTACTACACCACATCGTTACAGATGGTGTCTGGGTGATTCTGGTATGAGACTTTCACTTTATAATATAAAAGATCTACCGTTCATACTAAACGTTCTGAATAGGTTGTTCTATAGTATCAAAAACTAATATATAGCATTAGCAACTCTCTGGATCTCTCGGAGACGACGGACCAAAGAACACACTTTGCAAAAGGATTTTGTAAAAAAGAATCTCCACTTTGTAAAAATTGAACAAATTAACCAATTTATTCTTAAATTGGTCGGTATATATTTTTCTGCACTCACTGGCACATATTTGTTTACAAGAATTTTTGTTTTTTCAAAAAGAAAAGACGTTGTCATTATTAACAATTTTTAATATCCTATGATGGTGACAACTAGTATTTGCTTTCATTTAAAGTCTTAATCGTCGCAATTGTAGAATGTGCATGAATGTTCATTTCGATATTTCTTTTTCCTATGTTTTGATGAGAATATGAGAGTCCAACTAATGTGGAACACTTCTATGTTGATGGGGTCTTCTTTGTGACAAAACAATTAAAGGGCAAGGCCATTTCCTAGGAAGATATATTATCAGGACACAAACATGTAAATTTGAGTACTTTTACAAAAAAAAAATCAATACAAAAATTATATATTTTAATAAGATATATATTTTTTATATTAAAAATATATTTAGATAAATATTTTAGAATTCTACATTAATGGATTTGTAGTGGAATTAAACACTATTTTTAAAATCCATTCGACCTCCGTTTAATTTGAGAGATTTTCAAAATATAATTTTTATATTTTTTTTTTTCAAATACTCTCTAATTTTTTTATATTTTTTAAAGTATATTAATTATCAAATTTTAGTGAATTTGTACCTTGACTTACTTTTCTTTGGAGTAATCAAGCAGTGGACATATAACATCCACCAAACAGTTGTGATTTGATTGAAGATGGCTGCCTTGGACTTACTTTTCTAATAAATTATGATTTTAATATTATTTCATAATTATTAGGACTTTCTATATGAAAAAAAAAGCTACAGTAATTGATATCGATCGACATAATAAGGACGCCAAGAATATATATAATATATATATATATAGATTTATATATATAATATATATATATATATATATCTATGTCTATATATTCATAATCTATAATATTTAAGGACGAGGGAGTTGCTACAGTACACCCCCCACCCCATATATATATAATTAAAATAATATATATTTTAAAATATATATTTTTTAATTAATAATAATTAACTGTATATATATAATATTTTAATTTTTTTTTTTCATATTTTATTTTTAAATAATTAAATATTTTTAAATTAAAAAAAAAAAAAAAAATTCACACGCGTCGCCGGAATGTTTCCGCTAGTATATATAAAGTACAAGGATTTGAAAGCAAAATAGTATATATAAAGTACAAGGATTTGAAAGCAAAATAGCAGATAATAATACTTGGAATTTGGTATATCAATCGTGTCAAATTAGGAGCAACATTTTTAGTCCACAAGTTAGGCATTCATGATTGAATTTTGACACTTGAAATAATCCAATAGTGTTTTGATCGAAATATTATAGCGACGCCTCTAAAATTCAAAGTGTCAAAAAGATGCTATGTTATATTTGGACTTTGTTCGGGCAGGCAGGACAGCCCACACTAACCACGCATTCGAATCAATTTGTAGTCTATCGAGCTGAAACCACAGGGCAGCTGGGCCAACCTTGCTATGTTCCAAGCGCTCAGCTCGAATTCTCTATAAAGTCAGGGCCGAGTTTCACCAGCACTATTTCTGATCAGGCCGGAATTAGTCATGCTGTTTATATGGATCACGAGCTTTTTTGACATCTCTGAGTAGTTGCATTTTTTCCTTCTTGTTTTGGGAGTATTTATAAGCGTCTTATTAGATGTTGCTTCTCTGATTCTATATGTCTATTTAGTTTGATGGGTTTTGCACCTGAGTCCTAAGAAAATAGTATATTCACGAATATCGCTGTGTATATTTGTCATTTCTAGATGAGCTTAGCTAAAACTTTTCTACTGAGCTTTTTTTTTTTTTCGAGATGATTTTTTTTTTTTTTTTTTTTTTTGTGTGTGTGTGTGTGTTTGGGACGGAGATTAACCTCAGACGTAGGCGTTCAAGAAGGCCTAAAAGCCCATATAACAGTAGGCCTGCTTCCTAAATGGAAATGGGCTGTATATATCCAGTAATTAATAACCTCACCGGCGGTGCTCACTTGAGTCCCAATTTTCCTCCGCCGATATCCTCCGTAGACGGCGGCAAGTTGGAGAAGTTACCGCCGATCGTCGTAGAAATATGACGCTGTTTCCACTTCTTCTGCTGCCCGATTCTCACTTTCGGACGCCACGCTGTTTACTATCATGCAACCACGCTGTAATCCCTACTCTCCAAAAACTAGATTCTTTGAATTTATTGGAATAGTTTTGTTTGGTGATGTCTGACGACATATTCCCACTTTTTTCAAAAATATTTATTGTATTTTAAGCTGGTTTTGTAAGTTTTTTTTAAAAAATTAGAAGTTTATTAGAAAGAGCTTTATGAAGCACAATTTTATCCACAATTCCAACTTTTTCACGCAAAATTTTAAAAAAAATTTTCTAACTTTTATTCTCAGAGTAATAGTTGAATTGTATTAAATATTTCTTTAGTTTTTTTTTTTTTAGATAACGATACAAAACTTTCTCCGGATCTTCGCTAATTCATTTTTCTACGCGCACCCTACAGCCCGCATTAGATCTAGATGAGCGCAATATAATAAAATTTCAGCCTGACGTCCGTTTTCAGATCAGACATTGAGTGCTGCAATACGCAACCACCAGCTTTTCTACAACCGCAGTAAATATATGGTACAGGCACATCCCAATTATATATAGCAGGGGATAAAAATTCGAGTGGAAGTCGAACCTAGGTAAGATGTACGTTTTATGAGACGAAATAACCCATCCGGTTGATCCAAGTGCGGATGACATATTTCTCTTGCTAGTAAGTATTTAAAATATTTCTCTTGCTAGTAAGTATTTAACAAATCTTGAATTAACTTCTTAAAAGTTTAAGTATTAATTTTATGCTATATTTGAATGTATATATGTGAAGTTATTAATATTATGTTATATGTGCATGTATCTGTTATAACGTTCTTTAAAAAAAATACATCAATTAGGAGCGCAATCTTTTATAATAAATTCAAAACTACTTTGACTAAAGACTGAAATATGGGTTTAAAATAGATAATGAAGTGATTCGCAAATAATAAAAGAGCAGGGCTGATTTGCAATTATCCCATCAAAGTTTTAGTTTTACTCACCCGTGCAATCATACATTACTTCACTTGTGCTGCTGCTGCGACTTAAAAGTTAAAACTCTTACTTCAGTCCGTAATAATGGCGGACATTTTCCTTGCTTCCCGCGCCCGCCAAATCTAGCAAGCCAGACAACTCGTTTGGTTCTTCGCCCCCGGAAAATGGTCAAACCTCCACTTTCGCCGACGCCGAGGCGGCCGTCGTTCTTCAAGGTCATGCTCGGCGACTTCTCCTCTTACCTGGTAAACAATCCAACACTTATGTTATCTCGATCTTACGTATGTCTATCACTTTATCTTATCATGAGCGATCGAAAATTTTGGTGCAGAGCATTCCCCCGTCATTCTCGAAGCATTTGAAGGGAAATCTGGGAGTGAAGTCGGTGCTGCGAGCCCCCGGCGGCCGGAAATGGCGCGTAAAAGTCAGTCGCGCTGCCGATCGCTGGTTGTTGGAAGAAGGTTGGGAGAAATTCGTGAAAGAAAACTCTGTTGTTCGTGGCGACTTCCTTGTCTTCTACTACGACGGCGAATTTGCCTTCGATGTCCAGGTTCTTCACAAATAACTAAAGAAAATGAAATTGAGATATTAACAATGCCCAAAAGAATCACGTTTAATCATGTCAGTACAGGTATATGGTAAGACCGGTTGCGAAAAATATCAAATCGTCCCTGCCGCCGACGTTGCGGTGCCGAACAAGTTGGCCACGGCACGGCTGCCGGAGAAGAGGCAACCCAAGGCGAAAGAAGGGCAAGGAAAGCCCATCTACATTGGGAAAACTAGTCGTGAGTACTGAGATTAGTGGAAAGAGCTAGATTAATCTGTTAAAGCCTTTGAGAGATTTATTTTGGTTTATTTGCTATTTAGGTGGATTGATTAAGTTAAATAGGTCTCTAAGAGAGTTTGAGATGCAGAGGGCATTCACGGATGCTTGCGCTTTCAAACCTCCGAACCCGTATTTTGTGGCTGCTTGTAGAATTAGCAGAAGTGGCAACAACTTGGTTAGTGTAATCGAATTCTCTTTTTCCTATCTGTTCTATTTGTGGTGAGATTGCATAAGGTTAGATGATTTATTGATCTTATATAGAGTTTCAGCAAGTTTCTTTATGATGCAAATCTTGGCGAAATTATTTATTCCGAAGCTAGATTTTACTCACTCGGACCGTCTTTACAGCAATATTGTTGTTTCTCTCTTCTTAAATTGTTTCTTGTTCAATGTTATATTGATGAAAATGTTCCAAATTTTGCAGATTAGGTGTACTTGTTAAGGTTCGTCCTCAAGATGTTTACCATGCTATATGAATGTTATCGAGTCATATATCTTAATTAGCTGCTATTTATCTTAAATTGAAAATTTAGGCTCTTTTACTATGCATTACTGATACTGATAGAAAAGAAATAGCCAATCCGTTATGATTTTCTATTAACCGATAGGAAACTAGTATGCATTAAATGGACCGTTTTCTTTGTTCATAGGATTTCTTCAATACTAATCATGAAGTTTTTAAGCACAATATTAATCTGTTGAAGCCTGAATTTTCCAAACTCCTGCCGATGTGCTCGATTTTTACAAAAAGAAGTAATTTATATTTTTGGTTTACAAAGGGTGATAATCTCGACAAATTATGCGCAGCTTTCTGAACTTTTATATCACGAGATTGAATGTTTCATAAAATATCAGAAGTTTTATATAAGATATAGTTACAACGTTTCCCTATGGCACTTATTCAATTTTTTTTGAAATATTTATTTTCCATATTTGACTCTCAGACAATTCCTTATGCACTGGTTGAAGAGTATGAACTTGCCAAGAAGGATTCTGTAATTCTTCAAGATCCAAAGATGAGGACATCGCATGTAAGTATTTATCATAGAAAAGATGGTGGTATATGCTTAACTACTGGATGGGCTGATTTCCTCAGAAAAAACTCATTGAAAGAAGGTGATGCTTGTTCTTTTGAGTTCATTCAAGGTGGTGAGTTAGTATATGTTCACATATTTTACGGTGAACGAGACAAGGGTGAAGGTTCAGAATCAGTGAGCAATGATGGTAAGAGATGAATTATCCATCTTTTTTCTGCTATTATTCATAAACTAGAAACTCACCGTTCACACAGAGTGGATTTCTGTTGGTGTTATTACTTCCGAACTTGCACTATAAACACACAACATGGTCGGTCTTTTTTTTTTTTTCTTTTTTTTTTTTTTCCGGTGTCAATAACTCAATTAATCTTAGAATTATTCTAGATGTGTTGCTGCAGTGGCATATATGTTTTTTTTTCGCTTCAACAAATCTTTCTGAGGTCTATATGAATCTGATTTATATTTACATATCTTTATAGAATCGGATTTACGTATCTTTCTTGTCAATGTTCCATCAGTGACTATGTATAATACTTATGTAGATGGACCAATCCAGAAAATTGAGAGACCGACAACGAAGGATAGAGATCGAGTGCTACATGCTGCATATTCCTTTAAATCAGATAATTCTTTCTTTGTCCATGTGTGGAGTGCCAACCTTTATCAAGTAGTAAGTTTTTCTTATCGGCAATTTTCCTTTTGATTTCACTTCTTTTGTGGATGTCCGTCTTAAACAACAGCAATAAATTTGGGGTTTTGTCAAAAAACTCCTCCTTTGCAAAATTTGAACAAATCAACCCCTCAAATGAAAACACTAAATTAGCTTTTTCGAACACTTTTTTAGTTCACGGGAGCACAAAGATAGCTCGTCCGGAACACTTCAATCCGAACACTAGGATACACTAGCTGTCTGAAATACTTTTGAGTTTTCAACATGCGTTTTTTTTAAAGAAGTTGATAAGGCATGGGCTAATTGTTTGAGTTTCGAAAAGAAAGGGTTTTTTTGACATTATTCCAGTATTTTTAGCAGAATAATTTGTGGTTTTTCTTTTCTTGGGTGGTGTAAACACTGTTAAGATCTTTTGCTGTGGCTCTGTCCAGACAATACCTAGGTCGCTGGTGAGAAAGTTTGCTCTAAGGTTGAAGAACAAATTGGTCCTATGCGATCCTTGTGGGAGGCAGTGGACCGTGAAGATCAGGAAACGAGCAAATGGTAATACTGACTTGGGAATAGGCTCGATGGAATTCAGAAAAGGGAATAATCTGGGGAAAGGAGATGCAAGCGTCTTTGAATTTCTCAACGCCGAAACACTGAGGGTGCATATATTCCGTTTTAAGTGAAATTTCCCCAAGTTAGGAAAATCCAAGAAAAACATCAATCTGAAGACGACGATGGTCAATGTCATCGTGTTCATGTACATACATCTATCAGAAGCAGTTCTAGAAGAGATCTCGAATGAAACACAGAAGACTTTGAGGGCTGATCTTGGCATTGTGACATACCTAAGATCTTCTCATGCTGCAAGGAACTATGTACTGGCTATTAAGTACCTGTACTGTGAATAAGGGCTTAGTTCTATAATGGCAACCCTGCAATTTCATCTGCAAATATAAAAGGTTAGTGAAATTTGTTCTTTACCTTCTACCAATCAGTAAATTTAACTCCGTAATCTTTGTTATATAACAGATCAAAGGGGTTTGAGCCATATGAAGATATGAATCAAAGGTCTAAGTCGGATCGAGTCAGGATTTAGGGTCTAAGACATGGATCAAGGGTGTGAGCCACATAACTCAGCAGAAAACATACAATGTTACAAATTAACTACAAGAAACTTGAAATTCAAAGTTCTGTCACATTGTCCATGATGTTGGTCCAGCTTTCAAGATTCCGTCGGATATCTTCTCTAAGAATAATATGAAACTTGTACGTCTTATCTAAACTCTAAAAGGATCTCTAAAAGTTACTCTGCATGGTTGGAACTATATTTGCAATATGAATGTAGGAATGTCTCTCATATTCCTTTACAGATTTCTTTAGTAATCAATTTAGAGATGCATAGCATCGGTCGGTATCTGTATCAAGTCTGGCATCCAGTCGGCATCGTCTTCGATTCTTCCTTTACTAGGAGAAAAAACGCTGAGATTATTGGTAGTATAGTTCAACCTTTTTTAACTATTTTATTCATCTGACTTCAGTCGCGATAAATTCCTACTCATTTTAGGACACATGGAAACAACTCAGGGTGTTGTCTTAAAATTCTTACTTTATAAAATTTAAACAAATTAATCTAAAAATACTAAATTAACTATATATAATATGTTTTAGCTCGTCATGAATTTTTTTTTTAGTTTGATGGAATACTAAAATGACTTGTTCGGAATACTTCAATTCGAATATTACAATATAGATGCTGGCAATATAATACTAACCATCTGGAACACTTTTTAGTTTTCAATCATAACTTTTTTTTTAAAAATGCATGAGTTGTATGAGTTTTGCAAAAAAAAAAGAATCTTTTTTTTGACATTAGTCTAAATAACATAGAACATCCGTTTGAACAACTTCCTTAGTAACTATGAACAAATTTACACAAAAATATGAAAATCAATAATTTATAAGTCTGGAATTAATCATGGATCCCTTCCACCACCTGATCAATCTTAGACAAATTTTTTAAGTACCACATATGCAGAAGCAAAATCAACATTTAAACTTGGTAAAAACAACTATATATATATATATATATATTACTCAGCTTCCTCTATCGAAGCCTCGATACGGAGAAGAACGAACCCGACGGCAACTCCGACGAGAACAAGTCCGTTCATGATGGCGGCTATCCTGAAGATCTCCGCCGTGGCGTTGCACGTCGACGAGAGCGCGCCGCCGCCTCTGCTTCCCCTGGAAGTAGGATTCTTGAGAGAGCTCACAACCATGGCGAAGGAATTCTCTGTGCTCGTTGGAAGACCCAGACAGGCGACAGTGTTGTGCGCTTTCAGCCCAGCGAAATTGTTAAGCCCTTGGATATAGTTAACCTTACGCTTGGTCCTCAGGCAGGATGATCTCAAGAGCGCCGTCGCAGAGAGCGTCGCCGTAGCCGCCGCCATTGTTGTACGTCGCTCGTGAGATGGACTTGCTGGAAGTATGGCGAAACTGAGAGCGTCGTATGTCGAGAACGGGGGAAGAGCTTTGGGAAGTTAAAGGTTGGGAAGTGGATAAGATGTGGAGGAGAATGATTGGCTATCAATGGCGATCAATGTCCTCCAACCCTGTCATGTCCACACAATTCAAATCCCAGCTCTCAAGTGGTGTGTGTTGGATTTTTTTTTTTTTTAATTACATGGAGCTAACAAGCATAAAACATCCATATAATTCTTCCAAAACAATACTTTTATTTGGAGAATATCTCATCATATTTGAGAGGACGTATATATGTTTATCTATTAGCATAGTATATTTTTGCACAATTGACGATATAAAGAGTACCGATATACGAAGACTTTTTCAGACCCATTGAAATGGGCACCTCGAGTTTGACTATATGCTTGATGTTACCTCGAGTTTGATTACAGGGATAATTGTATATCAGCATTCTAAAGTTTACGTCTTGCATTTCAGCCCCGAAAAATACGTTTTCGCGCTGACGTGGCGGCGAAAACGCGCGACGTGCGCGCCGCCATGTCGTGCGTTTTCGCCTTTTCGAGAACTGAAACATACGACTATTACTTTTAGGAAGCTGATATGCAATTATCCTTTGATTATATGCTTGATGTTACCAAGTAAGAAGCCATTCTAGCCCAACTACTGTAACACCTCGAGTTTGATTGTAAGAAGCCATTATAGGCCCAATTGAAATGGGCTATAACACTAGAGTACTGGCCCAACAACTAGTAGCACAACACATGGTTACTAAAACCCTAAACCTCCTACAGCGGCGGAGATGTAAACCACACGCACATTGGAAATGGCTTGGCGCGGATCGATCTCCCGCTCCGTTGCCGCCGCCGCGCGCTCATCGTCGCTTCGCTCTCCGGCGGCGTTCCCACGCTCCGGCGGGCCACCTCTCGCCCCCCTCCGCTCCACTCGGCGCCGCCTCCCCTTCTCTTCTCCTAGGTACATTCATTAGCAAACTTAAGGGTCATAATCGAAATCTGAAGGCTGATGGTTTTGTTGAATTTAGGGTTTTGGGATGCGCGGAATCGCTGCTTCCGATGCACAGCGTGGTGGCGGCGGCACGGCTGACGTCACATCTCTCCGTCAGCGCTAGGGCTTGCTGCGAGCTGTCTCAGGGTACTCCCTTCCGTCGCACTTGCCAAGATCGCTAGTTTTTAATTTGTGAGTCTTGCAGACTAGGATTTTTACCTGATATTATATGCCGTGATACACGTTAGACCAAATTAGTAGGCGTTAGATCTCTGTGGATTGCATTTTGTGTTGTTTTTTGGGAATTTTTTATGGAGTTAGATTTGAGTTCTAGTTGATACGATAGGGAAAAATGGAAAAGATGGTTGACGCAAGTGAGAAGACTGCTTATGGTGGAGGATGCCCCGTTCATTACCTCTGAAGGTTGTTTCCTTTATTTGTCTGCAAGTGTCTGCAGTATTATTAGTATTAGAAATTGTTATGAAATAAAAATAGGATTAAAACTTAGTCATGTTACACTTGTGCACACTTTGCATATGTCATTCTATTATCATGCTGTAGTTGGCATAGTTGCTACTATGAGGAGCAAATGTCATTCTTTTTTTTGTCGCTTTTTTTTCAATTTATTAGTCGTGATGTATTTTTTCCCATGATAAAACTATGACATAATTTGGGTGCTTAGCAGGAACTCTTAAAGTTACCGGATGAAGTAGTATATAGTTAAATGATGTTTACATTGTCATTGCTATTTTATTTGTTAGTTAATGAGATGGGATTGGGATTTCGTAGGGAGAAATGGAAAAGATGGGTGACAGCAGGGAGAAGCTCAAATAAAATGTTGAGAAGAGCCATATTTGAGGTTTTCATTGTATTATGTAGGTTACTTTTGTTCTTGTTTTCACTTAAATAACATGTTACATGTTACATTAGTGTACATGTACTTGGAAAGCAGGGTGATTTGTCATGAGTATTATTTTCATTGGTGTATTGCCTTATGTGCGGTGAGGTTTTGTTATCATTGGTTCTAAGAAATACTAGTTACTTTATCATAGTTTGTTGGAGTGATATAAGGGAAAACCTCAAAATCACCCACCTATCTCTCACTCCCCATGAACACAATCATACTTCTTGTGGCGATCCCACTTCATCAATTGCACTCACTAGGACTGAGCATTCGGGTCAACCGGAACCGACCCGACCCGAACTTCAACAGGCCAACTTTAGATATCCAGCGCGACCCGAATTTGCTTCCAACTCGACAGACCCGAACCGATTTAAATTCGGGTCGGTTCAGGTTGACCCGAATTATGGAGAAATAAACACTAAAATTGGGGACGAATTAATTTTGAACAAGTAATTGTGACGAAGAGTTTGTACAAGAATTTAAATCTCAAACAATCCTACTTTTTTTCCTTAAAGGGGAGATTTTCAACTTCAAATTCAAAAACTTGCAACACCATTTGGGAAAATCAGTTTCTTCCCCATGCCTTATAATCTAGGGTAGACAGAGATCCAAACAGATCAAAGCTGCAGCTTTTTTGGGAGATTTAGTGCCCTTGGACGGCGACTTCAGCTTAGATCCCTTCTTAGAGCGGTCTTTCTTGGCAAATGGCAGGGATACATACCTTGCAACGCTGAAGACAGCGCAAATGTAGATGAAGAAAGAGAATAACAAGCCATGTGCAGCGAGGTTAATGGATAAAGAGGAAGGGGGGGAGAGAGAAAGAGAGAAGCAATGGACAGTGGGATTAATTGATGAAGAGGAGGGAGGAGGGGGGGGGAGATAGAGAGAGATGGTGAAGTCCATTTGCATAACCCTAAATAGTTAACGCGGCACCGTCCATTAGGCCTCTTAAGGGGAGGGAGGAAGAGAGAGAGAGAGAGAGAGAGAGAGAGAGAGAGAGAGAGAGAGAGAGAGAGATGGTGAAGTCCATTTGCATAACCCTATATAGTTAACGCGGCACCGTCCATTAGGCCTCTTAAGGCCCAGACATTTATTTTGTGAAGGGGAGTTTGAGTTGGGAATCTTGGGATAAAACCGACCCAACCTTACCCTAATTTTCTTATTCTAACCCGAGCTGAATCTTTTATACCCGAATAGCTGAAAAGCCAACCCGAACTGAACCAGAAATTTGGCATTTTTCCGTTCGGTTTGGGTTGGGTTTTCGGGTCAGTTCTGCTCAGCCCTAGCACTCACCCCTACGTTATGCAACTCTTGGTTAGCAACTAAGTGCGACACTTCAATGTGCTTTCTAGCATTGTCGTAATTATCTTACTGATAGTTAAAAATGATTTTTGACATGAACTATGAAAAAAATTGCTCTCTTTGCATTTTATAGTTTCATAATATTAGATAGTAGAATTGATCCCATTGTCCTGTTATTTATGTATTAATATACCCATTGCATTATTAAATCTCAAGTCTTGTCTATTGCCGTAGATGCTCATCTAGTCTAAGAACTGAAGTTACTGAATATAGATGGATGGGGAGCGTTCTTTACCGAAGTGAATTATATACTTGTCCTCTATACTGATGGTCCTTTGACTTCTCATGAATAGCTTATATGTTAGAATCCTGTAACCATTTGGTGAAAAACTAGAAATGAATATTTTTCTCAATTTTCCTTTTATCATTGTTGTTTTTGAACTTGTTATCTTGCTTCTAGTTTATACTATTTTAATAGGCTAATGTTAGGTAGAAGATGATGAAGTCAACTGAATGATCATTTATAAATAATTAATAAGGGATCATGAGTTGTTAATTAAATTTTTTTTTTTTTTAAAAAGAACCTCCTTAAAATGCCTAGTACTCTCCTTGTTGAGTCTAAGTTTATTCTCTGTTATACTTGCATCCCTTATATGCAGGTACTTGAGAAAAAGTAGAATTGACGGACGAGAGGAGCTTCCTCAGTGGTCGTGCGCTCGGAGTACTTCCAGCTAATTTTTGGCTGCAAGTTAATAGATAGTTCTCTTGTTTAGAGAGGATTTGAAAAATAATCTTCGGTTTGATCAGAAGTATATGCAGACCTGTGAAGTTACTGTCAGTAATTTACAAATTTGTACTTAGTTTAGTAGTTTGTATTTGTCCAACTTGATCAATTTCTATTTCAAGTTTAGTCACTTAATTGTCCTGTTTAAACAGCAATTTTATCAGAAATGCCATTCCTCGAAGGCCTTTGATGGTCCCGTACAATCTACCACACGTGTGTGTCGGGATGTGTACCAAATATATTCCGATGTTTAAACAATTTCTATTGTCGTGTTTAGACAGCAATTTTATCAGAAATGCTATTTATCAAAGGCCCTGATGGTCCCATATATAAGCTATTACATGTGTATTGGGATGTGTACCATATACATTCTTATGCATGTGTATAGTGATTTTGATTGTATCAAACTTATAATGGTCCAAAAGTTTGGCTGCACCGATCATGCAATACTTTTCTACACCGCAAACGAAGGTAGAATCGCATTCTTGCCCGACTTGCTGAAGCAGCTTGACCTCACTGTTTCAGGTGTGAGAGATTCTTCGGTGTAACGGTTACACCACGTTACTCTGTATAACGGCTTCAAAAAATTTATTTAGAAGTATCTTTTAAAAAAAAAATTTAACATCAAAGTTGTAGATTTTGACGAGATCTAAAACTTCTTTGTTCAACGTTTTTCCAAAAACTACTTTTAAAAATATGTTCTGGAACTCCAAAGTTTAATAAACTTGAAGCGGATTTAAAAACTATTTAAAATTCATTAAACTCGTTAAATTTTAGGGCCATAAAGTATTTATTTGGAAGTATTTTTTTAAAAAAAATAAAAATAAAAGTAGTATATCTAATCAAAATCTACAAATTTTATTTAAAATTTTTTTTAAAAATGATCATAAAATCTATTTTTTTAATTTAAACATGAAGAGAATATATACTGACGTGACGTAAATATTTTATTGTAGAATTTTGCTTCAGGTGTATATAAAAAGCACGTGACGTCTCTCATGGCTCAAAAAAAAGGAAAAAGAAAAACCAAGTTCATGATATTTCAGATGAAACAACCTTGTCATCTAGAAAACGTGAAATGCAGCAATTTTCTAAATCAGGATCCTTTAGCAGTTAAAGATTACATCCCTGCATCACTAGCAAATACTACATATATCGCATAGTGCTCGTTTTGTTTATGCTAAAAGTTGCCACAAAGTACTGCTGAATATGCATGCGTCTATTTTGTTGCATATAGAAATCCCAATCCACTCAATTGACTAGTGACTAGCTAAGAAAACATCTCTGAGTCATTACTAATCGTCACGGAAGGGACGTTCTCTCCTCTTCGGAAGATATGCACTGTTATCGTTACGGGTCGCCTTGCTCGAACCATTTCAAAAAGACATATATCTCCAATTTCCAATTGATTGTCGGAAACAAATTTGCTCCACTTTGCACTAAATCCTGAAACAGTTTGTTGAGCAAGAAATCCAACAGTCCACTTTTGGTTCCTACCAGGAACCTGGAGGATCATATCCTGTGTCTCGTGCCGATTCCTAGGAGACATATGCTCCTTAATGAATTCGCATGGTACCGTCTGTAAATCAAGTTTTTCCAAAGGGATTAGTAGTAAAAAAAAAAAAATCAATAGATTCTGCTTGTGGAATCTTTTTTTTTAATCGTTTCGGTCCTCTTTCGAGGAATTGAATCAGTAGTAGAAAAAGTTTTGCATAAATCGCAGTTTTTTATATCTCTATAACATATAAGCAAAGAAAAACTGTTATTTATACGAGTGACATTTAAAATTCTTGGATTCGTCGAGTTCAAATAATTTTAAATAAAGATTCGATAATAAATCATATGTTTAATACGACCATTCTCAGAAAACAACTACTGTAGCAGTCTTTTCAAGAACACATTTGCTAGAACCAACTACACTTCACCACAAGCAAATATAAGCAAATCTTTAAGTGCATGCGAATTTGTCGAATTCTTGCCACAGTTCAAAGCAAAACACATATCCCTAAGTATGACTTCCACCAATTTTGATTTATAGTGTTCTTGCTTGATCAATCGATTATTAAATATGTAGATCAATATGGATCAGAATTCAAGGTTAATGAATTCACAGGCTGATATTCTACCATTCAGATATTACTCTTTCGCCCTAATTTTAGCTGTTTCTAATGATTTCTATGACTGTTTAAGTTAACATACTCTAGTTTAAATTCAGATTAGAAAGCAAGGCAAACGGAAAACTGATTAGCTCAGAACGTACCATAAAGAATCTCTTGTGGACATGACTCGCCCGCATAATAGATATGAAAAAGGGATTGACTGGCTCAATTGCTTCGACCAGTTGCATGACTCTGTTCTGTTCTTCCTCGGTTAGTTGAGTCCTCTTGTTTAAATAAAGGCTATCAATTGTAAGTTCTTCATGCATTTCTGTCGGTTCTTGCTCGCACCTATTGGCCGGGCCTGTTAAACCCCCTCAATCATTAATATAATGAAAAAAACAACTTTTAATCATGAGAATATTTAAATAACTATACAAATTAACTACATATGAACAATGCTGATAGATATCAGATAAGATACACTTCAGCAAGAGAAACACCATGTGAACGTCAAGATAGTTTGAGAAAAATAAATAATAATAATAATAAAGAAGAATAATTCAGTAAAATTTGGTATGTAACATTATAGATGAAAAAACGATTTTATAACAGAAAGATTCTCCTTAAACCATTTAAACCCCCTCAATCAGTAAATTGAGAAAAAAAACTTTTAATCATGAGAATATTTGAATAACTATACAATTTAACTGCACCCTACACTGCAGCAAGAGAAACACCATGTGAACGTCAAGATAGTTTGAGAAAATATGCAAACGGATAGATAACATGTTGATTTAAAAATTAAAAAAATAATAATAAAAAAGAATAATTTAGTAAAATTTGGTATATAACATTATAGATGAAAAAACAATTTATAACAGAAAGATTCTCCTTAAACTGGATAAGTAGATCCTACCATCATTTGCCTTCTTTCGATGAGGTTCTTCTCCTGTTAGTTCTTTGTCGAAGGATGTAGATTTATTCCTCTTAGCTCTTGGATTATCACCCGGAAACTCCGAAGAGTCCGGTGACGGTGATGCTTGCCATTTGAAAGCATGATGACTACTCGAGGAATCACCTTTAGGATCTCCACGACGAGGAGGGGAGCTGGATACGACTTCCACCGAGTCAACAACAGTTTCTTGTCTTCTAGAATGTCTTCCCTTAGCGAAAAAAGCAGATGCCTTCTCACACCCGGATCTTTCAAATATTAACACATCAAAACAACAATTTCCATCATACTTGAAAATCAAAATATCCTCATCTTCTACGTCGTGAGCTTCGACAAATTCTGTCCAACCAGACTGCATAAATACATCTCCTCCAGCTTTTATTAATTCCACTTTCCATGTCCTGTTACTTGGACCTTTGAGGTGAAGAGTTTCAGATAACGACCCTTTATAACAATCTACGAACTTCGTTGGTAATTTCTGTAAGGCAAAATGTACAATAAGAGTTGTATTTTAAAAAATATGAACTGCAAATTTTTTCACTAATACAATGAAAATATTAGTTAAGCTTGCCGATTCTGGAGGTTTCTAGAATTGTAGGGCTTGATCAACATTAGTAACTATAGGAGATGCACAACATAATCATGGCAGCATTTAGATCAACAAATAGGTCTAACATAATAGAAACCTACGAAAATTTCGCATGATCGAAATTTCAGCAACATGATACGATAAGAGAACTTCGAGACTACATAATGTGCTGACTCTGCTTGTTGACACTAAGATTATAAGATCATGTGAGGTCCCTACTAGGTTACCTAATGTTTATATCTTAGTAGCTCAAGATAAATTATAAAATTTGCTCTCTTCTCAAAAAAAAAAAAAGGTGTATCTCTGCTTCTTGTCCAAAACTAAGATCTTGTCTTTTTTATTTGTATTTTGAACTGAACAAAACAAGATCACACGTTTATTTCAAATCTTAGATCACAAAACCCTAAACTCATAAACTAAAAATGACACCAAATGAGACCTAACTTATTTCAAAATCAATTCTGTTTTTTCCTTGCTATCAAACTAGCAAGTAAGCAAATAGCAGCAGATCAAACTTAGAATAACACAAACAAGCACAGAAAATAAATATCATATATCGGTTTTGAACCCTGAACCTAAATGTTAACTATCAGTAAATTTTATCAGCAAAAACCAAGTTAAGGGGGGGGGAAAAAGAAAGAATCACCAAGCTTGTGGAGAAATTCCCCGTCATGATCTTGAAAAACTGAGTCTTCTTGGGACGCATGTGGGTCCAGTAGTAGTGTTCTTTCCATTGCTCGCAGCACTTGCAGCTCTCCATGATCTTCTCTCCCTAGATTGATCTCGAACTTAAAAAGAAAAATTACGAAGCAGAAATGCAGTGGAATTACCCAACAAATTTGATCAGAATCAAAGATGAAGTCCCAGCGTTTTTGTTTTATTTTTAGAGCTAAACTGCACACTTTTTCCCTCTTATATACTTATTTTTATTTTAATATACTAAATAGGCATAATTATATCAGCCTATATTTTTATGCCATTCTTTCAAATTACATTTTTTAATAATTATTAAATAAAATAAACTTTATATAATTATTTTATAAAAATTTTGTATACCAAGAAATTAGTATATTTTGTATATTCAAACTTTTTACATAAAATGCTTAAATAAATATTTTAAAGTTAAGAAAGTTTTACTGTTGAAAAAAAATAAAATTTAAAAATATCTTTCAAATTTATTTTTTAATTTTGATAAAAAATGCCATAATTTGTTGTCTCTACATAATTATTTTTAAAACATTTATTCACTAATTTTAAAATGATCTCGTAATTTTTTTTATAAAAGTAAGGAGTTCATTTGATAAAGTTTTAAAGAACCACACATTTTTTCGAAAGGAAAATGTTTGGGTTAATGCAACCAAGCACAGAACTGTGCACGAAAAATAGGAAAAATATATTTTTCGTACTTACAAAATATATTTGGAAAAATTGCGTTTCAGTCCCCCCGTTTCTCAAAATTGACTTTTCAGTCCTCCGAAACGCGTTTTTTCCGCCGACGTGGCGGCGCGCGCGTGCCGCCACGTGGCGTTTCGGAAGGCTGAATCGCGCGACCCAAAATTAGGGGGGCTGAAACACAATTTTCCTAATATATTTTTTCTATATTCCGTTCCATAAAAATATGCGCGCGCCCAAGTATTGCCCTTTCCGAAACCCCCTATAAAGAATCGCGATTGTCAGGTGTTGGTTCAGGCCCGTATGTACTTAAACTGGGTACAGTTGTTTGGACCTGCGGAAACTGTAGCTCATTGGGCTGTAAATAAAGCCTGTCATGAAGCACGGGTGTCCAGTGTCCCAAAAAAAATTATGCGACTACGATAATGGTTTAAATTATTATTAATTTCATGGATTAAATATTATAAAATTTTGGAACAAGTATTTATCTGCAGATAATATATATATATATATATATTTATTTATTTATTTTTCATGGATTAAATATTATAAAATTTGGGAACAAGTATTTAGCTGCTGATAATGAATATATATATATATATATACATGAGAGGGTATTCTAAGTTCGATCTAAGAATAGCCTTCTGCAAGATGAGTTATAAATCGTTGGATTCAATATCTCGATCATGATCAACGGCTCATATTACATCTTGATTAATGGTTCAAATCATATTTTGAAAGATGCAATCTGGACCGTTGATCATGATCGAGATGTTTGATCCAACGTTCCACGACTCACCTTACGGAGGACTATTCTCAGGTCAAGCTGCGAATAATATATATATATATATGGGCTTTGCTAACCACACAAAAAATCACACATGTTGACGTGGCACAATTAAGACCACATATCATTATGGGAATACATGTAATTTTAATATTTTATACGAATCACGAGATGCATGTGTGGTGAAGATTAATTATATGTGATTTATTTGGTAGTTTATTGGAGGTGAGTAATTTTTTCACATATATATATATGTGAGATTTAATTTTAACACTTAACGGCGCCGTTAAATACTTAACGGCGTGAATCGTTATTCCGTTAAGTATTAAAATTAAATCTCAGCCGTTGATCAAACAGATCAACGGCTGAGATGTTAGCTGAGAATAGGCTATTCTCAGGTCGAGCTGAGAATAGCCTCTCTCTATATATATACACTTATTTCTTTTTATTATGTGCTTGTCTTGCTGAATCTGGACTGATAAATTCTCGGTTCAAACTAAAACAAATAATCCAACGGTTCAAATTAACGAACTTATACTAACGGAAACAACTGCATTGAGTGGTCTGCCGGATCAATCTTGAATATTAACCTAACCGGTTCAAAACGTAGATTTTAGAGACATATTCTTATTATTATACTTTTCAAGAAGATGGTTTTCGTGATGCTCGTGCTGTCAGCTATGACTCCAAATATTACTAACATAATCAATTTTCCAAGTATGATCCCAATATCTATTTACTGCGCCATGTGAACACATGCAATGTGTTTTACATCTCATTGAATGTGGTTGTTGGTCCCTATGTTTTTTTTTTTGAAATTATCGTGATGGAACTCGTAATACGAACGCACACCTCCGAAAAAATCTTAAATTCTCCAAAAATCTCCACGTCCAACTCCGATCGACGTTCTGAAATTCGAGTATAGATTTTTCATGAACGGAGACTCCTACCATGGAGTACAGAGAATTTTATCATGCACGGTCTCGAACATGGATGGTAACGCTTCCTGAGACGTCTTCCAACCGGTCAAGCTACCTGCGCTCGGCTGGTCCCCCATGTTCATGGATACAAACTCTGCCGTTGGTTTAACCACATTAAATTCAATCTTCTTTTAGAAGCGAGTAGGTATATCAATTTAAGGTTCTATCTGCAACTGTGTTCACCTGATTTTATGCGGGATATATACCATAGATATGATATTTGCACCAATATTTGAATTATAAACTCAAACTTAATATCAAATAGTTGATGTCGAATGGTTTGAATAAGTTATGCCTTCAAAGATATGTCCAATGTTCGGCTATCGGAGAATTTTAGGCGACGGATATTCCCAAAATTCTGTCTTGGAGGAGCATGCAGCGTTTATGATCCAAAGTTGAACTGATAGAACGAGCAACCTCCTTCTGTTCTCTATTTTATTATTGTAATTAATAGGATTTTATAAAAAGAAATTCTACTTCATAAAATAAACAAATGACATATTAGCCTCCTTATTTTTTGAATTATGCAAATCAGCTTCTGAAAATAATATATTACCATATTAGTTCAATTCAGCATCGTGTTTATTCGGTCATAAATTTTTTTTAAAAAATAAAAATGTAAGTGCATATTTATACGAATTTTATAAAGTAATATTTTTTTTTTCTTTTATAGTATTCTTTGAATGTAATAAGGTTGTTTTGAGACATGATTCCTTCCAATGGGAAGCAGAGTTGAGAAGTCCAACAAACAGAGATTAGCTGCTAACTAAAGGACAAAATTTTCTATCTTTCTATATATTTTGTCCAAACTTGCAAAGTCCCTTTGACTTCTTCATTGTAGACCATGCATTACCATTGCATTGGTAAATGTTTGATATTTTATCTCAAAAATAAATAAATAAATAAATATTTGATATTATTATTTTCAATTTTGTTTAGACAAAAATTATTATTATTATTATTTTTTTTTTGACCAAAATACTCGTCGAATCAAATCATGAGAGCCGTCGAAAGATGCAATATTCTGCAGGACATCAAACAAATTAAATCATCTAAAATAGGCAAACAATATTATGAAGCTCATATGACTAATCACCTGCACTTATTGAATGAATATCAAATACGGAGTTCCTAACCATATTATATATATATATATATATATATATTAGAAATACTAAGGCTGATAAAACTAGTACGAAGCATTTTTTTTTTATATTCGAAATCGGTCAATGCAAGGCGTGAACAATTAAATAGACTATTTTTTAATATTAAATATTCTAACCAATAGTGTGTGTGTGTATATATATATATATATATATATATATATATATATATATATATATATATATTCACTTTCACTTCGATTTGTATTATTTGGACTAAGACGATATCATAGAATCTTGTTATTTTATAATTAAAGTCAAGGTTTTTACTATCAACTGTCGTTTTACAACAAGAAAAACAATTTAATTGCACTAGAAATAATTTAAATTAATTTTTTGCACATTATTGCATTTTATTATGGATCTTATTCGGGTGGATAAAGACATGTAATATTTATATCACACTTACACTGCATAAATTTTATTTTTAAACTTTTTTTTAATAAACTAGCTAGCAGATTAATACTAGGAAAATTATTCTTAGGTTTAATCCAAGTTAGCCACACATAGAAAAAGATGGTTGGACACCAGATATCTTTTGGCCCCTGCTTATTTTGACTTTTTACTTTTTAGTCCCGAGACAGACTGTCACTAAACAATTAAACAACTTTTGCGGGACCCACCCTCAAATAATATATATATCTCATACAACCCCGATATCACCAAGTCCAATCCAGTAAATATCGAATATGACCAATTTTTGAGGGCTTTAATGTAAATGTATCTTCATAAAGTCAATGACCGAATCTTTTTTATCGCTGACAAGTTTTGTAGTATTGTTACACGTCGGTTAAAACTGTCAAAAAAATAACCAGCGGATGGTAGTATTGTACATATAATATGTGTGTTAAAAATAAATTATTATTTTTAAATTATAATTAATAAAAATTTAGAATTTTATAATGATAAATTTTTAATTTTTTATTATATTAATTTATTATATATTATATTTTTTGACGATAATAAAAGAAGACTTTAAAGAAATTTAATAAATAAAAAATTTAATCTGAAATTTATATATATATATATGTAAGAGAAAAAAATTATTTATAAAATATAAACTATATAATATTTATAATAAATAAATAAATTTTGATTTTAAATAATTATATTAAATATAAAATATCACCAATTTTGTTTTTATTTTAGTATTATAGATAATACTTTGATATATTTCAGAAAAGGTTTTGCATTATGTCTTTTCGCATAATCACACTACACTTTAACTAATATTTTGACTTGTTCCATTTAATAATATTGTTGAAATCTTAGTCCTTGTATTTTTTAAAAAATTGAATAATTTAACTTTGTGGTTATGGATCAGGAAAGTAATTAATAGTAGTAAATAGTCATGCTTCCCAAAGAGGGGCTGCATTTAATTCTCCCCAGTGAGTGGTTGTTGCTGAAACCCTAATTTTGCAAAACCACCCCTCGAAATATAGACTTCATTTATCATCGTTCTTCATCTCCGACACCACCATATTATTTCCAAAAACATTAGACTACAGTGAACAAACAAACGGTGTTTCTTCGTTCGAACAAGACGAGCGAAGAAGAAGAAGAAGAAGTCGGATGAGATAATCTCTTTCTTCTCGTACTCGATCTGTTTCCTACTTGTTTTGTTTCTTAAGCCTGTAAGTTCTAGCAATTTTCCTCGATTTTTCTTAATTTCTCTGGGATTTCTGTGTTCTTGATCTCGTCGAGGTTCTCCAATTTCATCTGACCGTTGATTTGATCTAGTATGATTTCTTTTTTATCTTTTGCTTTAGATATAGATGCGAGAATCTGGTCTTCAACTTAAAGTTCCCCCCATCATCATCTTCAAATTAAAGCCTACTACTAGATATCCTCACTCAGTCTCCATTAATGGTGGCATAGTGTTACCTCCATAGAGATCTGCGATGCATCTCTCTCTATGGAAGCCCATATCCCACTGCGCCGCACTACTACTCGACAAGAAATCGCGCCGCCGCGGAGATGGCGGCGGAGAGGACGTCAGCAACTCGTCGGTCCTCCGTCGGCTTCAGGAGCACAAGCTCCGCGAAGCCCTTGACGCGGCTTCCGAGGACGGCTCCTTGTCGAAATCCCGCTATGTCGATTCCGACGATAACAATGTCTCTGGCGGCGGCGGAGTCGGACGGTCGCGGTCGTTGGCGCGGCTAAACGCGCAGCGTGAGTTCCTTCGCTCAACTGCGCTCGCTGCCGAGCGCACCTTTTCATCTGCCGAGGCCGTTCCCGATCTTGCCGAAGCTTTATCTAAATTCCTCACTATGTATCCAAAATACCAATCCTCTGATCAAATTGATGCTCTTCGTATCAACGAGTACTCTCATCTCTCGGAACCTGACGCCAAAGTCTACCTTGATTACTGCGGATTTGGTTTATTTTCATTTCTGCAAAACATTCAGAACTGGGAGTCTTCCGCATTCACTCTATCGGAAATCACCGCCAATCTCAGTAACCATGCTCTTTACGGCGGCCCGGAAAAAGGCACTGCCGAGCACGACATTAAATCCAGAATATTTGATTATCTCAACATCCCTGAGAACGAGTATGGGTTAGTTTTTACAGTTAGTCGGGGTTCCGCATTCAAACTTCTTGCTCAATATTACCCTTTTCACACTAACAAGAAATTGCTGACTATGTTTGATCATGAGAGTCAGTCTGTTACTTGGATGTCACAGAGCGCACGTGAGAAGGGAGCTAAAGTTTACAGTGCTTGGTTTAAATGGCCTAATTTGAAGCTATGTTCAACTGAGCTTCGTAAGCAGATTGCTAGCAAGAAGAGGAGAAAGCGTGATTCGGCCGTTGGACTTTTCGTTTTCCCAGTTCAGTCTAGAGTTACTGGTAACAAGTATTCTTATCAGTGGATGGCTCTTGCTCAGCAGAACAATTGGCATGTTCTTCTTGATGCTGGCTCCTTAGGTCCGAAAGATATGGACTCTCTTGGATTGTCGCTTTTTAGGCCTGATTTCATTATAACTTCATTCTACCGTGTTTTTGGCTGCGATCCTACTGGTTTTGGCTGCCTGCTGATTAAAAAGTCGGTAATGGGGAGCTTGCAGAATCATAATGTTGGTTCTAGATTGGGAATGGTGAAGATCGTTCCAGTTTACCCGCAGTATCTTAGTGATTCTGTGGATGGTCTTGATGGGTTAGTTGGAATTGAAAATGAGGAGATTAATGGTGATGAGGAATCTGCAGCATCTGAAGCTCACCATGGATCTCAATTGCCAGCTTTCTCAGGTGCGTTCACGTCTTCTCAGGTGAGAGATGTGTTTGAGAGCGAGATGGACCAGGATAACAGCTCTGATAGGGATGGAGCTAGTACTATTTTTGAAGAAACAGAAAGCATTTCAGTTGGAGAAGTAATGAAGAGCCCTGTGTTCAGCGAGGATGATTCGTCGGAGAACTCATTCTGGATTGATCTAGGTCAGAGTCCAGTTGGATCGGACAAGTCTGGGCAGTTGAATTTGGGTAAACCGAAGTTAGGTTCCCCATTGCCACCGTCTTGGTTTACGGGGCGAAAATATCATAAGAAGCCATCCCCTAAGGTGTCAACAATGGCATCAAGGACCCCACTTTATGATGATCATGCAATTTCATTTGATGCGGCTGTTTTATCTGTATCACAAGAGCTCGACCGTGTTAAAGAAGTGTTTGAGGAGGAACCACCTGAAAATGGGAGGAAAGATGAAGACTTCCAGCATGTTAGTGAGATTGAGGAAGAGGCTGATAATAGAGAATCGTTGAGCTCTCGTGCTGTTAAATTTGCCAATGGCATTAATACAGAAGCCTCAACTTCTGGTCTTGGGCATGGTACAGTTAGGGAGAATGGCTCAACTTCCAAGGTATCGCGGGATAGTATGTCGATGCCCAAAGAAAATGCTATAAGAAGAGAAACAGAAGCAGACTTTAGATTGCTAGGGGGCAGGGAAGGAAGCAAGAATAGATTTGCTGGGAGTAGATTTTTTGGTGTAGAAGAAAATGAGAGGGACCTGAGCATGGGACGTAGGGTCTCGTTCACTTCAGAGAACACTAACAAACACAACCTAAATGTTGCAGAGTCTTCGTCTCATGCATTGGGGGATGATGATGTAGCCAGTGACATTGATGATGATGATGTTTGGGAGGGCAGAAGAGAACCAGAGATAATATGCAGGCACCTTGATCATGTTAATGCTTTAGGCCTCAACAAAACCACACTTAGACTTCGTTATTTGATAAATTGGCTAGTGACCTCGTTACTGCAGTTGATGTTGCCACAGCCAGAAGGAGGGACTGAACAGCCTCTTGTTCATATATATGGTCCAAAGATTAAGTATGAGAGGGGTGCAGCAGTTGCCTTCAATGTGAGGGGCACTGGTGAGACATTTGTTAAACCTGAAATTGTTCAAAAGTTAGCTGAGAGACATGGAATTTCTCTGGGAATTGGATTTATTAGTCATATAAAGCTGATGGATAATCAGAAGCAGTTACAGGGGACAGGGGACCTTGCTGGTGCTTCTCTGTCTAAGCCTACAACGAATGGGCGTCATGATGGGAAGCATGTTACTGTAAGAATTGAGGTAGTTACAGCCTCGCTTGGTTTCCTCACAAATTTTGAAGATGTCTACAAGATGTGGGCCTTTGTTGCAAAGTTTCTCAATCCAGGTTTTGTTGAAAGTGAGAGATTATCCACCATTGCTGAGGATTCAGAGACATAGCTATTTATATCTGGTTTGCAGATTCTCATCTTGTAGAGCTCTCAGCTTATGATCATAAGGAGCACATATTTTTCTGCTGGAGCTGCAGGGAACTCAGAACTGGAGGAATTTTAGTTATTGGTTCTCCGTTCTCTATGCATCTTATTGCAGAAGTTATTCTATCAGAGTGACAAGACCACCTGCTACTCTTCTGGTATTTTATTTATTCTTGGGTAATCTTAGGTATGTATCTTTTTGTTTGATGTAAAGTTTCCTGTTTAATCCTCATCCAGTTACGAGCATAGTTTTTATCCATCCAATCATGTTTGTAAAGATGTTGAATGGAAAGGAACTGCTTCATTATCTTGTAAAATTCTCATTGATTGGATCACAAGAAGGAAGCTTTGACAATTCTGAAAGTTTTTGATATGTGTGCTTTTTATGCGGTAAACGTCAAAAGATATTTGTGTCGGTCATGGCAATTGTAGATGTGAATTTTCTTTCATCTCTTCTTTTGTTATGACGAAACTTAATTGTGTCCAATTTAGCAGGTATACTCTCAGTTTGGTGTATACATGAAACACACGTAAATTGTTTTCTTGATGTGTCATAAGTTGTTTTGTACAAGAAGTCCAAGTTAAAAGAATCAGCATATCTGTATAACTTGGTTATCTGATTATAACAGTGTATGTAATATGTGTTTTACAAAGAAAATGAAACTTTTGGTTGTCTTTAATGGTTTAAGATAGGAACTTATGCCTGAGATTTGTCCTATTTTAGCTGTATTTTGTGGTTTCCTTTTTTTAGCTGTGTTCTTGATATCTAGGGATTCCTAGTTTTAGCTGCATTCTTGATTTACTTAATATGAACGGTTTAGAACGTTCGCTTGTTAAGTGTCGTGGGAATGTCTGTATTAGTTGAACTTGTCAAGGTCACATGACAAGCTACAGATTCTATTCATCACGGGTTTTAAATATAGTTTCGTTTTCCTTCCATTGATTTATGTTCTTTTTACCTTCTGTCTTTTGATGCATATAATAGTTCTTATATTCATCAAGTGTCAATCTGTGGTGCTAGAATAGCTGCTTATATTTACTTTAAATATATATATATATTGAATATGTAACTTTCTTGACCTTTGTTATTGTTGTCTGCATGCGTATGTTTTTTTTTTTCGTATTGTTATGATATCTTGGTCAAATTATTTATTTAAATGTGAAAAGTAAACTTGGATCTTGTTGTCTTATCCGGCGAAGAAAACGACTTAGTTTTAGATGATTTACGAGGCCAGTTCAAAGGAAGCAAGTTCTTGTTGTGAATTGTGATTCCTCTCATCAAGTATACTTAAGGCAATTAAACCGCCGATAATTCATGTTTTGATGTCAAGAAACATCTTATATCTAATGTTTATGTGTGGCTTCATTTAATTTTCGTGGAACATGAAATCTCATAACTTTAGAATTATTCGTAATGAAAGTGTCCTATATAACACATGTTGATGTTTCAAATGAACTTTATTTCTCTTGAGCTTTCACTATCAAGCTACTCCATGCCAATATATTATTTGTAATTTTGTAAATCAGCTCTCTAAATGTTCATATACATAAATTATTATTATTATTATTATTATTATTATTATTATTATAGTGTGGATGTGTTCGTTTTGTTTCAATTCAATCTGCTATTTGTATATATTCTTAAATTATCTTTCTGCGTTCGCACTGATCTCTGGTTGATTTAACATCCGATTCTGAGGTGGTTCATAGCTTGTTAAAGAAAAAGCAGTCACCTCATTTTATACAGTTAATAAATAAATATAAAAATATTATTTCAAATCTAGAAAAATTATTGTTGTAGTTTTTAATTATCAAGAGTTATAAAAATATAATTGTCACTTCATATTTATATATTATAGTGGTTATATTTAAATCTCCACAAGTTGGTTATATAATCGGGATTATTATATATAAATCAGAAGCAATTATTTTCAGCTGGTCCGATATTCGACGAGGTCTGGCGGATCTTCTAAGTCACGCTTCTTCTAGGGATAATTGCATATAAGCTTTTTAAAGTTTTCTTTTTATATTTTAATCTGAAAATGTATTTTTATGCTGATATTGTGGTGCGCGCGTGCCGCCACGTCGTGCAATTTCGTATTTTGAAAGACTGAAACGAGCGACTGTTAATTTTAGGAAGACTGATATGTAATTATCCTCTTCTTCTATGGCAAGCTAGTAGGGGACATTAGTTTTAGATCCTAACTGTAGCATCCATCTGGTATAACATTTTTTTTTCCTAATTAACTTTTAGACATGATATTTTCTTGCATAAAAATGTTACACATCTCGCCGAATATTTCTTTATATTTGAATAAAAAAATTTACGATTATTTGAAAATTTTTCTAATATAAAAATTATAATTTTTTATGGAATACTATAATTTTTATATTCAAATTTTTTTAAAAAAATAATTTTTTTAAATAAATATTTTTAGTATTTCTAAGTTTAACAGGTTTTAAAGTGTGTTTAAAAACTATTTTGAAATCCGCATAAAATTTGTTACCAATTTCAAAGATGTTTAAATTTTGGAGACTTAAAATATGTAATTATAAATATTTTTTTAAAAAAATTTAGACAAAAATTATATTAATTTTTATATTAAAAATTTTAATAAAAATGATCGTAAACTTTTTTAAATTATTGATCTAAAGAGATATATGTTGAAGTGGTGTCGCCTACAAGAATTTATCATTAAACAATGGGATAAAAAACATATTTTTTGATCCAGGCCTATGGAGTGGAGGTTAATATCTTTGTGACAACTGTCAGCCAACTCCCATGATCTACTATGTATTGCCATTATTATTAGGAAAAATTGCGTTTCAGCCCCCCGTTTCCCAAAATTGACGTTTCAGCCCCCCGAAACGCGTTTCCGCCGACGTGGCGGCGCGCGCGTGCCGCCACGTGGCGTTTCGGGGGGCTGAAACGCGCGACCCCAAAATTAGGGGGGCTGAAACGCAATTCTCATTATTATTATGCATAATAGGGCCCACCACCATGACCAACAGATGAATCATTCATCCAGTCCCTGTAACCACTACAACAGATTATTGAAGATTTAAAGTCCTTTTTTTTTTTTTTAAAGAAAGAAGATTGCAGTAGAAGTTGTTAATTGCAGCAGATTTCTCAAAGAAAGAAGGGATTGGTTAGGGTTCATATGAAAGGGACAAGAAGAAAAAATAAAATAAAAAATAAAAAAAAAAAGCCAGCAATATCATGAAGCAAAAGATGGTTGATAATCCTCCACTATGGTTTTAAAAAGTAAAGTAAAGCACCCTGGATGGTGCCTGGTGATGCTGCATGTTGACATTCGTAAATCAGAAATGACTTTTTTTAGGATTTCCCGACTTTCTCATTCATTCAGAACCGCACATCTGATATATTGTGTGTTGTTCTAATTATGTCATTAGTCATGATGATCTTAATTAATAACAGTATTTGTATTAACATAGAATATTTTAAGAGTGAATAAGACTGTCCTACTATCTTCGGAGCAGGACTTCTCTACTAATAGGTAGCAAGACATGGTTGAATTTTATTTATTATTTTATTTTTTTTGGAATTGGTTTCTAGGAAGCTAAATATTATCTATAATAATATTAAACCGTAAGAAGGAGAGATTTGGTGGTGTTTTATATATAGTTAATGTTATGATATAAGATAGTAGTTTTATATATTAACTTATAACATATTTTAAATTAATATGAATTTTTTTATATTATTCTTCACTATAAATGCATTACTAGAATATTTAATAACCAACTCGCATAATTTTCTCCCCATCAACCATCAGCTGTGATTCTTCCTCTCTCTCTCTCTCTCTCTCTCTCTCTCTTCATCTGTTCATTCTTTCCGACTCACTCTCTTCATCTATTTTATCTTTCTCTTCATCTCTCGCTTTATTCGTTTATCGCTATTTTGATTTCGAGAGGGACTGCCTCCAACTTACGAACCTTTTTGGTTCATCACGGAGATTTAAGCTCACACCCAATTTGTTATTTCAAATTCTTCTTCAATTATAATTGGATGGGCTCAAGTAATCCTAATAGTGGATTATCTCATATCGGAGGAAAATTTATTTTTCCATTCTATTAATTTTTTAAAAAAAATTGTTATCTATAAATTTTGTTACTGTTATTATTTTAACAAATGTATTATTAGCAGATGAGGTACACGTAGTACATTTGCTAATTTGTTAATTTTATAGATAAGATAACAAATTTATAGCTTTCATAAGTTGCCAAATAGATTGGAAGCCCACTAACATTTCAAGAACACAGCCCTCACTTTATTTAGTCAGCCCAAACAGTCGATTATGTCTCCGGTAAAACAGGCCCGGCTGGCCCAAATGTTCAACGGATTACCGACTTTACCCTCTTAGTCAGACGATGGGCCCACCAGTAAAATGCTAGAACCTACTAAAATCCAAAATAGAAAAGCAAAGAAGCCGACAACGTCGACAACGACGCGATTATAAAATATCTTACTCTTCAGGATATTATAATCTTATCCGCTTCAGCGCCTGCGGATTTCATCATCCAACGGTTTCGATCAGGCCAGCTGGATTTCAAGACCAACCCAGAACTCGACCCGGTCTGGAACTTTCAACAGCAAGAGCAGCGACTGTAACGTTCCGAATAATACCGACATTTACTACTGGCTGTATAATAACTAGTTAAAACAGTGCTACAGAACTCATTAATTAATAATGTCTATAATCTAAAGTATATCACCCTTACTTATGAACTTCAAAAAAAAAAAAAAACTGTACACCTACTAAAAACATAAAGTTCTGCCAAAAATGCTGCTACATGAACCTAATTTTTTGATATATCATTTGGTAACATGAAAGTATAAAATAGAATTTTTTTTTGAGAAATATTATTTTTCAGGATTATTTTGATACTAAAATTTTTTGATAAGTGTAAAATGAATATTTTCAAAATATTGAGATGTGAAAAAAAATATTTTTTAAGTATTTTATTAAATGCTTGGGTTGATGTGGACAACGCCATATCAGTTCTGATTTTTTCAGGATCAAAATGATCCTGAAAAATAGTATTTCTCAATTTTTGTTTATATATCAATTGGTAACATGAAAGTATAAAATAGAAAATCTTTCTGTCCTATATATTTTGGATATGGATTTACAGCTGATAAGAGGCTAAGTTATAAACAAGCTCAATTTGTGATTGGTTAAGATAATAACTGGGCTCTGACCTACACAAAATTGTAAAATGGTTTACATGATTCTGTTCGGACACTTTTCGGACAAACAATTCGTACTTGCGTAAAAGTTTCGATGCCTCTGGCTAGTCGTTAATGGCGAACCTTATCCGTAACTTCAGAGAGCCGATTATTTAAAAAGGACCTCAACAACATCCGCCATTATCACCTTCTTTAGAACTAGATTAAGAGAGTAATCGAAAAGTTAGTAGCAGGAAGATCTCAAAGAGAAAGAGAGAAGAGCAGCAATGTTGGTGGCTTTGTCGGCAACGTCAACGTGCGCAGCGCTCTGGGTCGACCGTCCGGCGGCGGCCCCGGCAGCGCGGGGAGTTGGGTCGGTGGTTTGTGAGGCGGCGCAGCAGCGGAGCAGCTGGTCGATCCCTAAGCTTGGACCATTCTCGCGTAGGAGAATCGATAGAGGGATTAAGGAACCCTCGTTTCTACAGAAAACAGAGAGCGATCTTACAGGTTACTATTAGAATCTCCTATCAGATTTTGATTTTGATTTTTTTAAATTTTGCTTCCAATAAGAGATGAGATTGATCATATCTGGTGTATCTTGCAGAGTACTGCTCAGTGCTTGAAGGTGATGACTCTTACAGCTGCTGGCAGGCATACTTTGAGCTGAAAGATCTTGAGGTGTGTATTATCTTTGACAATATTCAGTGTTGCTTATGTTTCTGGTACCAATTCTACTATCCTTTCATGCTTTTTGGAAAATATGAACAGAAAAATGTTTTTTTTTTTTCCTAATTGTGTCAAACTTGTTTGTAAAATTTTTACAAAAGATATGTGGATATCTATGTTCATGCCAGCTAAAGATAATTATGTCGTTTTGTCCATAATTTTCATTGATTTAGCTGAAGACTGCAATAATCGGGCAAGAATAATCCATACCCATCAATGTGATTGTTACTTTGTTGATTCTTTCAAGAATATTTTCATCTAATTATTCCCTATTAACTGCTAGATGTGGATTATTTCAAGTAGAATATAACTAATTATTCTGTATTAACTGCTACTATGTTGCTTACTCTAAGTATGTGAATATTAATTATTCCCTATTGACTGCTACGATTTTGCTTAACTCAAGTACATGATCATCTAATATCTCACGTGCGGGGTGCACAGTGGATGGGCGGGGGTTCAGAAAATCTCCCCAACCAGTTCTGAATCCCCGCGCCGTCAGTTTGAGGACATTTTTGTTTGAGTGCTGACAGTAATATGCACATGCGCATCACACATGCTAAGGAACATTTCGTCTGGGTATCCTTCCGGATAAAGCCGGATCGGGATAAGTGTTGCGCCTTTTTAAAAAAAAAAAAAGATCATATAATTATCCCTATTAACTGCTACTATCAACAGGAGGAATTGTCGAGAGAGGATGTCGAGAAGCTCGTAAGACAGGCCGGCGGACGTAAAGCACTGATAGATTGCTTGCATGGGCTGAAAGCTCTAGAAAGAAAGAAAACAAAAGAAGAAAATGATAAGCCGAAAGTCCAGAATGAAGTATCACAGAGAGATAAACCTTTCCCTGTGCCCGATGGATTGCCGAAAACACGAGAGGAGATTGAAGAAGAAGAGAAAGCTAGGATGCCCGATTCACCATACACAAGGCTTCTTCGGAGAAGGGGAAGAATGCCTGCTTGGTATTCTCTTGCTCCTGATCATGAAACTGATTAAAAATAGGGTTTTTTTCGTTATATCGTTAAGGAAATCTCTAAACTAGTGTGGGGATGATCCCCACCATATGTTTGTGTGTAATGGATCCCAAAACATCTTCCGATGATTCCCACCCGAATTTACAGCCTTTTGAGATGTATAGTTAAATTTCTAACACTGCGCGTTCAATCCAAGCTGTTCTGATTCGAAGAAAATGTCCTTGTGGTAAATTTTTTATGATCAGTGAATAAAGCTACCAGGAGCCCTTATATGTAATATAATCTTCTGAGACAAAAGAGCAAATTTTGATAGAACCCAAGTGCTCTAGAGTTCTGAAAGCAGAATGCTAACCCAAATTTGTCCCCCAAATGTTTCCCAAAAGCCTTATATGAAGTGTTGTTCATGATTGGAGCTTTTTTTTTCCTTCAGTCTTACAGGTTAGGAATTTCTGTTAATGTCAGCCTGCAGCAGATTTCCTGTTAAATATAAATGAGTTAAATTTGAGCTAATTGAATCTGCAAGAACTCGAGCAAAGACTTCCAAGTAGTAACGTTTAGAATTTGATGTAGTTGGAGATTGTCTGCACATTTTGAATTTGGATTCCGTTCGATTGTATCAAACATTTATATTGAAGTATTTTTTTTTAAATATATTTGAGTACGAAAGTTATAAATTTTGATGAAAACTGTTATTTTAGTATTGGCGTTTTTCGAAATTATTTTAGATATTTTGTAACTTCAAATTCTTAATAGATTTAATACTAATTTATTTTTAAAAAAATGTTCCTATATATGTGATCTTATGGCCAATTATACTGGATCAACGAATCCTACAATTCTGTGTGTAGAACACCAAAGCTCCCAAAACTTGTCCCAAAAAGTTTACATATTCCTGCAAGAAGTGAGTTGATGATGCTTAAAACTAATGATGTTTTTGGGACTTGTTAGTCCGGTTGTTGCAGATTTCTTAGGAAATGTGAATGTGGTATTAATTTTTTAGGGCTCCAGATCCCCCATCTGGATCTAAAATCTTATTTGTATAAGACTTCGTTGAATACAAATATATATATATATATATATATATATATATATATATATATTATATTATATTTTTCGGGGTATTTCATACATTTCCATGCTGCCAAAGGCAAATATCGGTTCTCCGAAATAAAAAATATTGTGCATCTAAATGAAACTTTAATCTTATTTTAGAGATAAAGTTATAGAGTTACATCCAGAGAGAACAGCTTCACCAAAATTGGTCCAATTAATTTACAGAATTAGATATTGGAAGATGATTGTAATATGCTCACTTATAAAAAGTAAAGTAAAAGTTTAAATTTTAACAAGTATGAGTTGAAAAAAAGCACCGCAATGATCTAATTTTAATCAGGACGTAGAATAGCGACCGAACTCGCGTACCGAAAAACCTTTATGTCCTGCGGATATGGAGTAGAGTTGAATAGAAATGGACTCTGGATCTTGATTCAATTTTATAGGAATTGTGTATAGCATATAGTTTTTAAACCTCTTATAAATTTATCATTTATATCAAATTCTTTACGGATCAGCTCATATTTTAAAATTTCTATTCTGAATATTTTTGCTATATTATATATATATATATGTTTGAGAAATTATGAAATATAAAAAATATATTTGTATATGATATATAATATTTGTATTCAAATTTTTTTCGAAAAGTACTTTTAATATATATTTTGAAATTTTAAATTCTTAACAGATTAGTGGAGTCTTACATATCTATTTATAATTATTTTTTAAAAAATTTGGACAAAAAAAAATTAGTATGATCTATAATTTTAGTATTCTTTTTTTTTTTTTAAATACTTCTACATAAATTTATGGATGCGAAAAATAACAACTCGTAAACGATGAGTTTATTTACAATACGCGTTCAAAAGAGAGGTTGATGTATAAGTCTTTTTTTAAGAAATAATTACACATCAATTTCTGCTTTTGTATTGTTATCCACAAAGAAATTTATAAATTTTTATGATAATTTATAAAATCAAGCTAAATATTTATACATAAATATTTGTTAGAAAAATTTTAAATATAAAATTAAAGATTTTAATGTGCTTATAACATTCACATTGAAATTCCTTTCAAAACAATTTATCTAAAATGGATGTTATGCTAAAGTTTTGACTACTTATAAAAAAGTTGGAGCTTTGAAGTATTTATTTAGAAATATTTTGTAAAAAAATTGGAACATAAAAAGTTGTATAACACATATATTTTTTTTTGTTTTGCATTTAAATTTTTTCAAAAATATTCTTTGACGTGTTTATTTTGTATGATTTTATAAATTTTTTAAAAGTTAGAATTTTATTTGATAGAATTTTACAAAGTAATATTTTGATGAATACTTTTCTAAAATAGAATTTGTCTTACCCCTTGTTTAAAAAAAAAAAAACAATCTAAAGATGGTGCGGACGTATCTCTATCACATGTTTGCGGGTATTTCGGCCGAGTTATGTTTAGATGCACCTAGATTTTTTTTTTTTTTTTTAAAACAATATGGTCCGGTAAATTCCATTTTGAACACAAGTTTTAGTTTTTCGATTATTCTAATATCTTTTAGCTAATCAGCCTATTTTTACGAACTTATAACAGAAATTTAAAACTACAAAATATTATAGAAAATCCTGAGCCCAGTTCTGCTGCAAAAAATTTGTCCTTAAGAGCATTTTATAAGTGGGTTTGTTTGAGCGCATATATATATATATTATATATATATATATACTAAAATTTATTATAGATATTTTTAAAAGTATTTTTTATTATAAAATATTTAAAAAATAAAATACAAAATTTATAATTTAAAAAATTTAACAATATGTTAAATAAATGGACAAAATATTATACATAAATAAATTAATATTTATACTAATTTTTTATAATTATTTTGGGTTTTTTTAAAAATTTAAATGAAATATAGTTTATTTTTTTATATGAATTTATAGTATTTTTTAAAATATTATTAAATACCAATTTTTGTGAATATTTTATCATTTTATGTTGCGAAAATAATTCTAAAACTTTCAAAAGGAATGGGCTCCAGGGCTTGGGCTATTAGGCAGACGGGTCTCGTCTAGTCCCAGTTGCAGCAAATCGTCAAAAAAGCGACGTCATGCGTCAAATCACGACAGCGATCGATCCACCGGCGAACAACACTGCAGCAAAAGGCAGCTCCCCTCCGCCGTACAAGCTCAGACAGTTCGCCATCTCTAGCCCCACTACGGCGGCGAATACAATCTCGAAACCCGTCAACCTCCCCTCCACACCCCAAGTAGAGAATTTAAAAAAAAAAAAAAAAGAAAAGAAAAGGAGCAGGAGAGCAGCTGCTGCTGTTATGCTGGACGGTCGTACAGCGATTCTCTGTTGCCTGTTGCAGACCGTGTTTTCGAGGTGCCCGTGAAGGGGAAGGTATGGAGGATATAGGGACCTGGGGGTAGGGGTTTGTATAGGCTCAAATGATACGTTTCTCCACCTCCACGATGCCGTATATATTTACCACTAGCTATAACCTAGTATGAGAGTTTCTGTTTGTTTTGAGCACCAATTATTGCTGCTTTTGCAACGCCCTGCCGACGCCACCGCCGGCGTTGTTACGGACGTATCTAACGCATGCGGCATGTAACTTCAGTTCCACAGTAATTAGCTTCAAAAAAGATAAAATTAAAGTCTCTATAAATTTTTTAAAATTATTTTTTGCTATATATCTTTGCCAAATATTTTTACACCAAATAAATGACAACGGATACGGGATACGTACATTCTCTCTGTGTGTGTGTGTGAGAGAGAGAGAGAGAGAGAGAGAGAGAGGGAGAGGGGGCCATATATATCAGGGGTTGTGGGGTTGCTACGAAGGTGACATCTCTTTGAGCTCACAAAGAAAGTGAGAAAACAGCCATCAGGATTCAGGAATCGGACCCCCCCTGCCCCCCTAGCCTTGTTGTCTCCCTCTTCAAAACAAAAGGAAACCTCTCCACCGACACAATCTCTGTTCCCCTCCCTTCTCCTTTCTATCTGTTCCCTGATATATATAACTCCATTTACTAAACTCCATTTCATCTCCGAATCCCAATATTATTCTATAATTATTAAAAAAACACAGAAGAATTCCCTCCCGTACTTCCCCACGATAACGACGTCGTCGGATCACTCGCTTCGCTTCTCCTTTATATCCCCACCACCCTTTTCTATTTTCACCATCCCCACTTCCACCATTGCCTAAATCTTCTTCTTCTTCTTCTTCTTCTTATTCTACTGCTACTACTGTACAAAGTATTTAGTGAGCTATACAGAATTTATATCCAGCTAGACATGCCTGCAGGTGGGTTGGTGAAGCGGCCGGTGAAGACTTCGGCGGAAGCGGCGGAGGGAGAGCTTCAGGAGGCGGAGCGTTGCCCTAGGTGTGACTCAAGAGACACCAAGTTCTGTTACTACAACAACTACAACACTTCGCAGCCACGTCACTTCTGTCGTTCGTGTCGTCGCTACTGGACTCTTGGCGGCTCTCTTCGGAACGTACCCATTGGAGGCTCGTCTCGCAAACGCCCACGTCCGTTGTCGCCGCCGCCGGCGCTGGGGACAGCTGTAAAAACTATGCGCCACCTCCCGGCGGCCATTGCTTCTTCGCATGGTTATAACGTTAACTACGGGGCTTTCTTATCGAACGCGGTGCATGGCGGGCTGTTTGGTGGACTAAGCGGCGGAGGCGGCGAGCAGCAGCCGTTTGAGCTAGGGCTTGGGCTGGAGTTGGCACTTGGAGCAGCGGAGGAGCACTGCGGCAGCAGCAGTGGCTTGGAGGAGATGGGCTTCGGGATGGCGTCGGCGCCGGGTATTATGTGGCCATCTGCGACGTTGTTGGATGAGGAGGAGCAGTTTGGTGGTGCTGCTACTGGAGGTCGCGAGTTTTTCTCGGCTGGAGGTTGGCCAGACCTCGCTTTCTCTCCGGCGACGGCGACCACCGGCGGCGTGCCGGGAACTGGGTTCCTGTACTTGTAGGTGGTGTAATATTCTGTCGGTAGCTAGTAGCTCTGATCTATGTTTTAGGTTGTACTTCGTTATATAAATACTATTATTTTTTAGAGCGAAATTGTAATTTTCGGGGTGATTTGCGAACCTCTAAAAATAGGGGGCTGATACGTAATTTTTCATTTCTTTTAAGATGAAAAATCTGGCGTGCCTGCAAAGTTGGCCGTGAGCCCTGGGCCGGCTCGCACAGCCTAGAGCCGTCCTACTTTTTGAACTTAGAATGTTGGCTTGGCTCTACCAGTAGCCCGTCGAAACTGAGCTAGATATTATTAGTAACATAAAAAAATTTTAACTTGTAAAAATTGATAAAAAGAATATAAAATTGCGGGCGGCTAGCGAGCCAGCTCATCCCGCCCTGTTGAGGCGAGCTGTGATTTTTTGCTCGGCTTGCAAGGTCGGTCTGCGAGCCGCCTGCGGCCCTCTCGGCTGTGCCCGTGGGACGAGCAGCTGGTATATCTTTTATCTCTAGTTTCTTGTGGGGGTAGAAAAACTGTCTTTTATTTTATAATAAAATAAAATTTTTTATTGTACTCTATCTTGGTTTCACAGCTCTATTGTCTAAATATATAAGGGATTTTTGGGCTAAAGGGAACCCTTAAAAAGAATAAGCAAAAATGCTACATCTCCAAAAATTTGTGCCTGAAATTGGATTAGGAGGTGATCCATGTACCCTATCTATAAGTGAACTTGTATGATTTCGGGCAAACTTTCGGAACTAACGCCACAATAGAAATAGCCATCAGTGACCTATATCGATGTTACTAGAAGTGACCATCAGAGACCAATTCAAGCATCAGCATTAAAGGCTTGAACTATAAAAGTAGGGATCGTCGAGACGGTTGCTAAAGAGATCAAATTATATCAACGATCATGTTTGGCTGTCGTCAATGATAATGCATTAATATTTTATTACCACTAGGAGCATACACAATACAAAGTATTCAACCAAATCTAAGAAGAGCATAGCTCATCCAATCAGCTAGTTCTTGGACCAACTAACACATATTATAAATATAATTGTAACATTTATTGTTTCTAATCTTATCAAAGCATCTAAATCGAATTCACCAAGCTTGCAACCTGAACTATATTATTCGGAATTCGTTGAAATCGCAATTTATTTCAAGCTGTCCATATATGATAGACAAGGGCCGTCAACGCGGCTCTTTTGATCCGGAGAATGAGCATCCATTGACGTCATTTTAACTTCTCGGAAATTTTTTCACATGCACTTTTCTTTCTTTTTGTTTTTTGGGGTAATGTAAGCACTTGTTTTGATTAGACTAAGAAAACTACACGAGTATTAATTGGCATGAGCCAATTACACTGGTTAAGCTAATTTACAGTAAAAAAAAAAAAACATCTAAAACAGTGAGATCTCGCAAGGATATCTTGGTTGTTCTCTTCCCAAACAAGTATACTATTCATCTATTCCATTATATCCTATACCTGCAATCATAAAAAGAATTGGGCAGACAATATAAAAAAGACCTCAAGAGACTATTGGATTAAAGTTTATATTTTTATTGTTCGTATGGATTAGAACCAAAGAACTGTGCCTAGGCTTGCCTAATAAGTAGTGCACCACTAGGATAAAGAAGATAATTTCCACACTTTACAATTTTACAAAATAACAACTTACAAGTTGGATAAACGGTATCGTCGCTAGTCTTGGGAGCTAGAAATTAAATTACACATCAATCGACTTCAACTAACAATGAATAGCAACACTTTTAAACATTAGGAAATTCAACAGATTGAGCTCAACAATGACAACACTAGCCGGGACCCACGTAGAGTCCAAATTTTTGTTTTTTGGGATATCCATCCGGTCTTATAGATTTCAATATTCGGATCTTAGTTTTTTTTCTGGGAGATTTACTTATCAGCCCCCCTAATATTTCATATTCACTGATCAGCCCCCCCTATTACTTATAGGTCCCCCATTTACTGTTTCAAAAAATTTCGGACGAAAATATCCTCGTATGTATTATCAGTTCGAACATCGAAAATACCTATTTAGAAGTATTTTTTAGAAAAACTTTCAACATAAAAGTTGTAGATCTCGACGAGATCTATAACTTTCATGTTGAAAGTTTTTCCAAAAAATACTTCTAAATATGTATTTTTGGGGTCCGAAGTGTAGACCTCGGTCCGAAATCCGTTGAAAACAGTTCGGACATCAAAAACACCTATTTAGAAGCATTTTTTGAAAAAAATTTGAACATGAAAGTTGTAGATCGCCGAGATCTACAACTTTCATGTTCAAATTTTTTTCAAAAAATACTTCTAAATAGGTGACCTCGGTATCCAAATAGTTAGGGGTATTTTTGTCCGAATGCAGTTGAAATTGGTAATGATGGTTGATGTGATGGAGATGTGATGGGGGAGGGGTTGATTAGTAAGTTTTATAATTTGAGGGGGGGTGGATAGTAATTTTCTTTTTTTTTCTTCCCAGATGACTTTGTTCGGGGCCCACATTGACTTTTCTTTCTTGTGTAAATAAATAAATGATTTAACCAAGAGCTAATATGCATCCATTTCATAATACTCTCCCCAAACTGCAGGCATTGATGGTTTGTTCATCGAGTTTGTTATATTGTCTAAAAAAGCTTATAAATTTTTTTATTCTTGAATAATTAAGTGAATACTCTATAACGTAGTCATAATACTTGAGTATTTTCCTTCTTAAATAATTAAATTTTTTAGATAATTATATATATATATATATATTATATATTATATATATATATATATATATATTTATTTATTTATATATATATATATTTATTTATATATATAGTAGATAAGTCTTTAAGTGTTTAAATAATGTTATATGATATTTTTTTTTTAAACTATTCAAGAAGAAAATATGTTAAAAATGAATGAAAAATATTATGTAACGTTGTTTAAACCCCTGGAGACACCTCTGCTATGCATAAGAATATCTAAGAACACTTAATGACACATATGAACACTTAAGAAATACCTATGAATATATTTCGTGAGTGTTCGTTTGTAGTGTTTGTGGATATTTGCATGTATTTATGGGTATTTTAGAGTGTATGAGAATATTCGTGGGTGTTCGGAGTGTCCGTAGATATTAGTGTGTATTAATATATATCATAGATGTTTCGTATTTTTCGGAATAAAAAATTAAAAACAGTTTGTTATTTCACACGACATGATAATACATTTCGGCCAAAACAGTTTAGAAGAACACAAAACGGTCAAATTTAATTAACAGATATACAAAGAAAAAAGTGTTCAAATTATAATTGGATTAATTATGTACCATGCTTCTATTTTTAGGAATTATTTTATATATTTTGAAAAATGAGGCAGCACGCAACTCCCCGTTACAGTTTCAACTGGATTTACAAAGTAGACCGTTAAAATAACATCTAGATTTTGAATCTAGATCTATTAAAAACTCGGGCCACTGATTCTCTCTTTTTTCCATAAACACCCCTACCTATTTCAAACGCCAACACCGCGACACCATCTGTTGGACCATTTCATTTCAAATTCGGGTAAATCAAGACCGTCCATTTCCAAACCCCTCCCTCGCACTGCAACATACCTTCGCATTATCTGCCCTTGAATCTTCTCCAAGACTCCCACAGTGGCAGCAGCAGCGAAGAGAGAGAGAAGAGAGAGAGAGAGAGTCAGTGATCGCCATTCTCGACCTCGATCTAGACTTTTGCCCCAAAATCAAGCGCAAGTCGAGATCGATGAGCAATCTCTGCTAGAGATAATAGAATCTGACGCTTAATTTGAAGTAAATCGAACAAGTTTCAGCTATTTTTCGCCAGCAGATCCTGTTCTTCAGCTCGTCGATCAGGTAAATCCTTTGTAATTCATTACAATCGAGCAATATCGGATAATCTCCTACTCATTCGATTTTTATACCAGAATGTTGAGAGATTGGAGGATATCACGTCGGAATTCGGGAAAAACTCCCTCATCGGAAGTCAACCAGGAGAACATTCCCGCCGAGCCGTCGGATTCGAGCAATGCTCAGCCCGATCTCAATCCAACACGGCCTCCATTCATCGCCATCCAGGAACACGTTTCGGTTTCGCGGCCGAAGATGGAGAGAACACCAACCAAGAGCTATAGTAGAGGATTAATTACTACTCCTCGCGCTTATAAGACTATTGGCAAGGCTTCGTCAGTTCGATCTGATGCTAGTTCTACACAGAGCACACCGACGAAAAGCGTTACGAAGCCTAGTAGTTGTTATACTGCATTTGGTAGCTCTCGGCCTCCTCTTGGCACGCTCCCACGATCAATGAGCTTGCCTGCACATCAGACTGTTTTTAACGCAGTTGAAGTACCAAGTTTTGAGCTTCGCGAGGATCCCTCTTTCTGGATGGATCACAATGTACAGGTATGGTGATTAAGCCCTCTATCTTATGTTAAATTCATGTGAATAGTTACTTCAAAAGTACAACAACAACCACAATATAGCCTTGGGGCCAGATAATCGGATACATGTGATAGAGTCTTGACAAATTTGTATGGTGGCTGCCATCCTAACACACTCCTCCTCCTTTATCCGGGTGTGGGATTGGTTGTGAACATGATCAGGGATGTGCTACTTCAATTATTTCCGTACTACATTTTTAACGCGATGAGGAGATCAGAAATATGCCAGATAAATCAGTATGGTACCATTTGGACAATGGTACATGGGTTTTCTGTCTATATTCAAGATAGCCACATATTAGCACCTTAATTTGCTCTCAAATGCTAATTTTTAGTCAGTTCTGCGAATGACGAGTTTTATAATCCTGAATTTCTTATCGGTGCCCAACATGATCATGTGTCCGATTTAATAGCTTATGTTTTGCATTATTTTATTGGTATTGTCCTGGAAGCTGTCCGCTGGAGGTATTTGTGGCTGTATTTCTTTATCATCGTGAAAATCATGCTTATTACTTAGCTCAAATCTGATCTTGAGAGATAAGGTGAATGTGAAAATAGGCTTTTAATTTAAAGTTATTTATTTAAAAGTTATCATTCTTAAATATGTCCTTAGTTATTACGGAAGTAAACTACGTTGCTATTTAGAATTGCGACCTGGGTGCGTGGTGTTGCCACACAAGCACTTGAAGATCTCCTTTCTAAAATGCGACCTTCAAGATCTCCCTTTTAAAAGGTGACCTTGACCTTTTAAGCTCACCTTTAACACCTAGAAGGCAACGGCGATCTCCTCCATAAATTTAAAAGTTGGGGCATCTGCGTTTTTATGCCGCACATAATTTGAAATTGCGTTTTTACATTCCCCTAATTCGAAATGGCGCTTTGATGAAACTATCATTGTCTTAGTTCTTGAAAGACGAGTGCAGGTAACTTAACAATAACAGTTTCATCATTTCGCATGGTCGCGGGGGGGGGGGGGGGGGGAGGGTTGATAAAAATGTCATTTCAAATTAGAGGGGCTCATTTTTGCAATTTTGAATTATCTCGGCGGGCATAAAAACGCAAATGCCCCATAAATATTTAAATCTTAAACTTTTTGAAAGTATTCAATTCTAAAATTCTTAAGTTAAAAACATATAAACACACTACATAGCTCCCGATTCAATATTTTTACATCAAATGATGAAAATATCATATATATATATATATATATATATATATATATATATATATATAAATTTTTGGGGAAATTATGGATGGACCCCTTGACTTGGTAAAAGTAATTTTTTAACCCCTCCAGATTTAATTTTTAATAACCACTTCCTATTTTTAAGTTTTCTTATTTTTTAATCCTAATAACTAACTCAATTATTTTTCTGACGAAAATACCCTTTCGGTTATTCTTTTCTAATGAGATTTTAATATTTTGAATATTCTTCTCCAACGTTTTCTTTTCGCCGCGCCGTCTTTCATAGTCATCGTCCGCCGCGCTATCTTCTACAGCTATCGCTATTGCAAATATAATTTTTTTTTTCATATTTTGTTCTTTTTTGTTTGTTAGTCATCATTCGCCGCGCCGTCTTCCATAGTCAACATAATTGTTTCACATTTTTCATATTTGCATCGCAGTGATGGATAGTAGAAACAGAAGCGGGAAGACAATGAGTTGCATCGTCGCGCCGGTCATCGAGTTGCATCCCTAAAATTAAGCAAAAAAAATAATAAACAGTTAAGGGTATTAGTGTCGATTTTATATGTAGAAGGGCTAAAAAATAAGTAATTTGAAATTAAGGGGTTATTATTAAATATAAAAATTGAAAGGGCTAAAAAATAATTTTTCTAAAAAATAAGTACTTATTCATAATTTCCCGTAAATTTTTTCAACAACTTTTGGTTTAGACTTTTTTTTTCTAAGAAAATATCAACAAACATGTCGAATTTGTCATACAGGTCAGAACGACATGTAAATAGCAACTTGTCACCTTCCGTGCCTCTGGCTTTTTGAATATTTGGTATTTCTATGCCAAATGATAAACTAAATTGTGGTATATTTAATCTTGTTACAACTTTTCATATCAAAAGTGTTTCAAAGGAAATCAATACACCTGTGAAAAGTCTGTCATAGTAGCCAAAACGATGTGTACGTTTGTATTTATGTTTTTATAATGTTTAGTATTTTTAAGTTAAATAGTAAACTAAAGGGTGGTATATTATTCTTTGTAAGAATAAAGTTACAGAAATACAGCAGGAGACTACTTTCTTTTATTATAATTAGTGATGTGACCTAGCATGTCACCATGACCTGCTAGGTGATAAGCGTGGCCTTGAACGTCACCTTTCTTAAAGAAGAATGCGATCTTCAAGTTCCTGCGTGGCCCATCTGCACCAGCAGCACCATGCTGGACAGGAGTCGCATTCAAAATGGCATCAGCTTTCATTTCCGAAAATTTCTAAAAAATCAAAAATTGAAATATATTTATAATTAAAATAATTCTAAATCTGAAAATAAAGCATGTATTTGTAAGTATAGGTTATGTCAATATCATATGCTGTTGTTTCCTTATAGGATTGTTCGTTTCCTGAAACTGCTTCATCTTGCATTGGATCTAGGTGCTTTGTGAGGATACATTGTGCTCAGCATTGGTCTAGCAATAAGCCATACACTTAAATTTTACTTTAGTTATTTTTTTTTCATTATTTGTAGGTTGTAATTCGTGTTCGACCTCTCAACGACATGGAGATTAGCTTGCATGGTCACAGCAGATGCTTGAAACAAGAGACTGCACAAAGCATTGTTTGGATTGGTCAACCGGAGGCCAGATTTACATTTGATCATGTAGCATGTGAAACTATCAACCAGGTCTGTATGTTGTATTATTGATTTATATATTCACAGAATGGCTAAACATTTTATCCTCACTTAAGTTTCCCAGCTTGAGTGAAGAGCGGCTGGGCAGTGCCCTTGGTCCATTTCTCCATAAACAAAACAAAATCTCAGTTTAGTTTCCAAAACCAGGATATGCTGTTCAGAGTGGCTGGTTTGCCGATGGTTGAGAATTGTTTGTCTGGATACAACAGTTGTATGTTTGCATATGGTCAGGTAGGCTATCAATTCCATCATATCCAAATTTATTTGGTAGTTTCTCAAATAGGAAAGATCAAGGTTGCGCCTGGCCCCTGACGCTCTTAGTCGTAACTGGCTTCTGCCATGCCTGCCTTTGGTCAGATTCATGTTTTGTCCACTAAATCCAAAGTAACTTGTTGCTTAGTATGATTTTAAACAAACTTTATGCTTATTGTTTTTGCTTATGTAGTTCTACATATGAGTGATATCTGTGTTTTCATATTTTAGAAGCTGCGCTTCCCTTAATCAGGCTTGCACCTTTGTTGTACCTTGTGCTTAGTCTCCAGAAACTGCCTTGTGCCCTTAACATCCTTGGGCAAGATCATGGCAGTTAAATCTACCATTGTATTTTTCTTGATTTTTCTGCTTTATGTATCATCACTAGTAGTAGTGACTAGTTCTTAGAATTTTACATTTACAAAATGCAGACTGGAAGTGGCAAAACATACACCATGCTAGGGGAGATTGATGAACTGGAATATAAGCCTAGTCCAGAGCGTGGGATGACGCCACGCATATTTGAGTTCTTGTTTGCAAGAATTAGAGCTGTAAGTTATTGCACTATGCCTTTGTTGTCCTTTCAGTATAGTTGCATAAATTTCTACTTTGATAATAGATTTTGCTGTGGCTCTGTTGAGCAGGAAGAGGAAAGCCGGAAGGATGAGAAGCTCAAATACAGTTGTAGATGCTCCTTTCTGGAAATTTACAACGAACAAATTACCGATCTTCTTGAACCTTCCTCTACCAATTTGCTTGTGTGTACTCCTATGCTTGATTTCCATGTGTTTGCACTGCTGTGTGCTTCTTGTTTACAACTTCTCTGAATTGATGAAACTTGGCATTTTTAACAGTTACGTGAAGACTCACGAAAAGGGGTGTATGTTGAGAATCTTACCGAGTGTGAAGTTGAAAGTGTTAATGATGTTCTCAAGCTTCTTATTCAGGTATGCCATCTCCTCTTTTGGAAATTCTTATATTGTGTATTATTTCTCTGAGACTTGCATTCTTATCCAATTCAGGGTGGTGCAAATAGGAAAGTTGCAGCAACAAATATGAACCGCGAAAGCAGTCGTTCCCATAGTGTTTTTACCTGTGTGATTGAGAGTACATGGGAGAAAGATTCTAGCACTAATATGAGATTTGCTAGATTAAATCTTGTTGATTTAGCTGGGTCAGAAAGGTAAATGATCAAAGTATAGGAGCTCACAGACTTTTGAATTTTGATCCTTGTTGATTTTTTATTTGACAAGTATATTTCTTTTCACTCATAACAGGCAGAAAGCATCTGGTGCTGAAGGTGAACGTCTGAAAGAAGCTGCAAATATAAATAAATCATTGTCAACTCTTGGGTATGTAGTAAAATATTTGCACACTGTATTCTGCATCCTTATCAAACTTGGATTTTCTTTTTTTTTTTCTTTCGGACAAAAAAAGACATGGCTTTGTGGTGGATTCTTTTGGAACGTCTAGGTAATTCCTAAAGTGACAGTAACAAATTCATGAATACTGGAACAAGATTTTCTGTCTTGCAAGTAACAACATTATGAAACATTTTGTTCCTGCACATTTCCTTCTAAAGTTTTGGTTGTTGAACAGGATTTAGTGTCATGAGTGTGATTATAATTTCAACATCATTCGTTGGTCGCATTCTTCTTGTTTATAGTGATGGAAGTTTGAGAAACATCTTTTTTTATGTATGATTTTGCAGACATGTTATAATGATTCTTTCTGACGTGTCTCATGGGAAGCAAAGACATGTCCCTTACAGGGATTCAAGACTGACTTTTCTTCTTCAAGTTCGATTCGATCTCTTAAGACAGTTATTATGACCCCATCGTTTATTAGTGTCAAGACTAATAGTTCCTTTTTTTACTGTTTTGTTTTTCTGTATTAGGACTCGCTTGGTGGCAATTCCAAGACTATGATAATTGCAAATGTCAGTTCTTCCATCTGGTAAATAGATGTTTTCTATAACATGCTTGCTCCTATAAATGTAGTTCATGCAATATGTTTTTGCTAATTGATGTGTTTCCCATTTACTGCAGCTGTGCAAATGAAACATTGGGCACCCTTAAATTTGCTCAACGTGCAAAACTTATACAGAACAATGTATCTACAAGTACTATCAGTTTATTCTTGAACTTTCCACAATTCTGTTTGATGTTTTACTTTTTAAACATGGAATTTTCAGGCTGTGGTGAATGAAGATGCATCTGGAGATGTCATTGCCTTACAACATCAGATACGGGTTCTAAAGGTTGCTCATTTTCCTACTTCTGTACAATTTTTCCTGTTCATAAATGTTGCAAGCAGAAGATGACTTCAGGAAAATCTATTTTAGGAAGAGCTTTCAGTCCTAAGGCGTCAAAATGTCGCACGATCACTTTCATTTCGGTCGGAAATTCTGGTAGAGTCTACAAATAATAGTATAAACTCTTGTGCTGTTAAAAAAGCAACTCAGATGGATTGGATGGATTTTGATCAGGCTAACGACCTTGAAGATTCACATAGTGTGAGAGTTTTGTTTAAGCAGGTATGTATAACATAGTTAAAGAGGTTGTTTTGCTGCTTTTTTCGTTTTCAGAACAACAATAATTGATTATGCGATACTTGCTTATCCTGAGATCCTTCCATTTCCTAAAAAAATAAGAAATAAAATTTACATAAATTGGCATTTAGGCTAAAAAAAAGTGTCTGCAGCTTAGAAATTTGACGCAGTTGAGCATTTTACCATTATTTACGAATATGAGGAGTATGCTTATTACGTAACTTTTTTTGTGTTTCCCATTTGATCTTATGCATGGGGTTTAAGTAATATAATCAGTAGAAATTGTGCAGCTGACATCACTTGAAGCAACACTCTCTGGAGCTCTTCGAAGGGAAAAGGCGGCTGAAGGTACAATCAAGCAACTTGAAGCTGAAATTAAGCAACTGAATCGTTTGGTAATTTTCTTGACAACTTCAACTACAACATGCGACCTAAGAATCAACAAATCTGAGAGGAACAAGGTCCTATCTGTGCTGCAGGTTCGCCAAAGGGAAGAGGATTCTCGCTGTTCGAAAATGATGCTCAAATTTCGTGAGGATAAAATTAAAAGAATGGAATCACTAATAGATGGCATAATGCCAAAAGAGACATATTTGTTAGAAGAAATAAATATTCTTACTGAAGAGGTTCAGTTGCTTCAAGCAACAGTTGACAGGAATCCCGAGGTGACGCGTTTTGCATCGGAAAACATCAGACTTTCGAACCAGCTTAGCAGGTTGTTTCCTGTATCTCATGCTTAAACCGTTCTATTTATTGGTTTTAATCATTGTTTCCTTTTCCTGGTGGTAGGTTTCAAGATTTCTATGAGGAAGGAGAGAGAGAGGGGTTACTAAAAGAAGTGTCTGAACTACGGAATCAGGTCTTTTTACAGAAAAATGGGGATAAGATTTGTAATCTTCATTTAAATTGAATCTTACTTCCAATAACTGACTTGTGACATCTCTGTGCAGCTAATACAAGTCCTTGAAGGAAAATCAGAGCCCCTTCAGCATCCTGATCCTGATAGTGAACATGGGGTTAGCTTTTTCTACTCGTTTATAAGTGATTAACTCGTGAATGAATTTCTAATCTTCTCAGCATGTTATTACACTTCTTGCCTTAGGGGATTGCAAATCCTGATTTTATGAGCTCAACTAGAGATAGTTGCTTTCTACAGAAAGAGGTATAAAGAAGCTGGACGAGTTTGTTGTTTATGGAATTGGCCTTAGCAATACCATAACAGTAGTCTATCCTTTGTTTATTTTCGTTCTCAGTTGAACAAGGCCTGCATGGAGTTGGAGAACTGCAGGAACAACCTAGAATCTCTTTTATATATCAATGAGGAACTTAAGAGGTAACTGAAATGCTGATTTGATACTTCCATTGATGATATCAGTGACCAAGATCTATCTAGTCTTTTCTACATCTGCCATTCTGCTATCTAATTAACCTGTCTATAATAGAGAGGTTAATAATCTTTTGTACATCATTCTGCTCTCTATCTAGTCTTTTCTACATCTGCCATTCTGCTCTCTATTAACCCGTTTATAATGCAGGGAATTGAATGATGTACAAGTGGAGTTAAATACTGCCAAATCTTTAAGTTATGGTTCTGACATCGTGAAACTAGAACACCGGGTAAGAAATATTCATATTTTAACTTGAGTTTGGGTCGGTATTATTTTCTGTCGCCTTAAAAAGCTATAAGAATATTTTCATATGCGAAACTGATACAAACTGAAGTTTATAACTTTTTGTACACTGATAGGAACTTGTACCGGGAATGTGCAAGGACATTTCTGGGAAGAAACGAAAATATGCATCAAACGATACAACAAACCATGCTGAAGAAATTTTGAATTTTGAACTTGAGTTGGATATACTGAAGGAGATTCTCAAAGAAGAAAGGTCTGCCCGTCTTGAGGCAGAAGAGAAAGCTGTTCATTTTAACAATGAGGCGAAAGTCGCAAACAAGAGCTGTTTGCAAACTATGCAGCAACATGAAAATTTGATGAATGAACTGAAGGATGCAAGAATAGCCTTTGAAGCACTGGAGTCCCAAAATTTACATACCATAAATGAGCTGCAATGGCAGAAGGCTAGCAACAGCCAACTTGTGGAACTTGTAAGGACACAAAAAGAAGAAATCTCTTTCTTGAGAAAGAAGCTTGGTCTCAATCTTGACACAGAGAGTAAGCAGAATTTCTCACAGGAAATGGTGGATGATCAATCTCCAAAACTAAATAAAAAGGAAGATTCACCATTGCAGAAGAAGTTGAGGAAAATGCAAGCTTCCTTGGACAAGGCAAAATTGTTGAACATGAGGCATCAAACTGATCCAGCATCCTACAGATCCAATGAACGAGAAATGGAAGAAGTCCGTGAACAGGTTGAAGAGGAAACCGCACAGGTCATTTTGTCATTGCAAGAGGAGCTTATTATGCTTCAACAACTTGTTGACGATAGCAATAGAAGTGAGTTGCTAGCCAAAGATAGTCTAACTATTCTGCAAACTGAGATGAAGGATCTAAATAAAAGACTTTGTTTGCTAACACAGGATAATGAAAGACTTTCTGACCTAGTTGACAGCAAGGAAAGGGACTTAAAGTCGTTGAGGGAAGACTGGGGAAAACTGGCTAGTGATGTCGTAGAAATTCTTGAAGACGGAAACAATGCTTTTTTAGATGCTTCCGATCAGGTTAATCACATTTCTGGTTACTTTCCTCAAAGGAAATGGATATGTCGTAGTTTTGAGAAGGTAACAAGAAGCATGTCTGAAAAAGATTTATTAATAGACCAACTTCGGAGGCACTTGGAGGATGCACAAAATGCAAAAAGCGATATTGAATGGAAGTTGAGGTCCGTAAGAGGAGCAACAATGGCTATTGCAGAAGCACAACAGCAGGAGAGCAGTGACAAAGAAAAGCAAATACTTGATCTAACGTCGGAGTTATGCACCAAGAACTCAATCATAACCGAGTTAGAAGACAAGATAAGACAATATGAGCATCAGATTCGGAAATCTGAGCTTTGCACTATGGATGATTTTGTGATTTCTGAGAGATTATCTGAGATAAAAGCAACCCAGCTTGAGGAACTAGGTCATACAAGGCTCGTGTTAAATCCATCTATGGAGGCTACTAAGCAGAACATTTCTGTCTTTGGGCATCAAGGTCGTTTGCAGTCTGATATTGAAAGTCAAAGTTATGATTCGAAAACGAAACTCGAGTTGTATCTGTCTCATGATGTGGAATCAGATGAAAAAGAGCAAGATGATGCTCAGATGTCAGAACTTAATATCTCAAAGGAAGATGGTGAAGGATTATTTAGCATAGTAGATTCTATCCATAAACTGAAACTGGGAATAACAAGGCTGCACCACTCTTTGAGTGAGTTTTCTTTGCAAGTTGGAGGACTTAAAGAAGCATGTAGTCCTGGAAAGTACTCTATTAAAAGTTTACATGAAGACTACAGGGACCGGGTAAGTTAATGCTCCTGTTATTTGATAAACAAGATGCACCATGCGAGCCTGTCTCACTCATGTTCTCTTGTGTTACTTCTTATCATTTACTCGCCAAATGTCGTCTTCATTTTCCTTATATATTGCAAAGAAAAAGTTATTTATTAATCATATCAAATTTGGTTTCTGCAGCTGTATAATCAGGAAACTGGTGATATTACTGGGAACGAAGGTTCCAATAATACTATTCTGCTGACCCATAGCAAGGAAAAGCCATCAAATAAGGAGTTTGAGGACAAGTTTTGTTTTCCTTCTTCAAGTAAAACTAATGGAATTGCTCTCCTGAAGGTGGAGCTCGAATTAGCACTTGACAGCTTGAAGGTAGTTCAGGAACAAATGGACAAACTTATAGAGGAGGAAAAAGGGATCCGGAAGGCTGAGATAAAAAGCCAACCTCAGCTTGAGCATCTTGCTGCTGAAGTAGTTCGTTTAAAATCGGATATTGACAACAAAGAATCTCATTTGTCAAGTAGATTGCAGGAGGTTCAACATAAGCTTCTAAGAGTTGAGGAAGATGCTATAACAACTACAGACTATTGGCGCAAAGCCAAAGAGGTATCATCTCTCTAAGCTTGGCGGTGCTGATCTAGTGTATTTAGAATCAATAACTGCTTGTATAAGATGTTATCTTATCAGTATTAGTTATAAAAAATTCTAGGAGGATATATAAACACATCAAACTGACAAATAAATACACACATACAAACATATTGAATAACGATTATTGTGTATTTGTGTTTTGAAAGGCAGTATATGCTTCCAACATTTATCTCCATGACTCATATGTGCTTTTCCTTCTTTTCCTCCTGCCTCGTTTGCATAACGATTATTCAGATGTTGTATGGGATATTTTAATTCATTATGGAACTATCATTTTTAGGCACTTGAGCTTGAGGTAAATGATGTGAAAGCTGTTGCAGCTCAGAAAACAGTTGAAACTTCTAGTCTTCTTGCTAAATTTGAGGAGGCTCAGGAAACCATGAAAGAAGCAGATATCATGGTCAATGCACTGCTAGAAGCAAAGGAATCTGCTAATAATGAGATTGAAAGGCTCCAGACCGTAGAAACAATGCTAACCTTTGAAAGGAATTATCATCGTCGTGAGTTGCAGGTAATGGAAAAGGAACATCAGAAAACTCTTTCAGAAGCAATTGCTGTAGTAGTAGTGCTAGAGAATGCATTCGGCAATCTAAAATCAACTTTTGAGAATGACTTTGTTTTGCTAAACGATGAGGTTTGCCAATTTAAGATCCAACTTCAGACTTATACAGGTTCTGCAAGAAGTTGGTTAGAGGAAACATGGTCTAAGATCATGGAGGTACAAAGAAAGGTTGATCTTTATATGGAGCACATAAGATGTCAGGAAGACTTCATATTAAGGAATATGCTCAGTAGAGAATTTGAGCTATTTGTTTTGAGGTCTGAGCTCAAGCAGGGTATCAAAGAGTACAATAAGGTGGCTTTGGAGGTAAATGATACAAAGCAACAAAATGGCTCCCTTTTAGTAGCTTTGAATAAACTAACAGAGCAGCTAACTTTGCAGATGATAGATAATGTACTTAGAAATAGTGACTTAGATTGCTTGATAGAGGAAAAAGAAAAAACGAATACTGAGCTGCTGCAGTTGAAGATGGAACACTCCCAAGCTCCAGATAAATTGAAGGATGTAGAAATAAGTCTTGAATATTCTATCAACCAAGCGGAAAACATTAAGCAGGAAAATTACAAGCGGAAGAATCAAATATGCTCCTTGCAAGTTTCTGTTGGCAGACTAGGTGATAATCATGATTTAGCAAACATCCAGCTTGGAGAAATGAAATGTGCTCAAAGTATAGACTTTGAGGAGCTGAATATGAAAAACCAAGTCATCGGAAATCAAACTGAGAGGATGATAATCCTTCAATCAGAAATTATTGCTTTGGAAAAGAAAGTAGATGCAGTTAACAGAATAAAAAAAGAAGCTGTCTCTAATCTTGATAATGTGCTTTGGCAAAACTTGGATAAAGTTGCATCAGCAGAGGAAATCGTTGAGCAAATATACAATACTATTAACAGTGGCAATATCATCTTGACGGATATATATGAAGAAATTTCTAAGCATAAAGACATGTCATCCTTGCTCATTAAGGAGTTAGAATATTTAGAATTCTCTTTTGAGAACTTGATATCCGAGAATTTCTCTCTCCGGTCTGAGTTGATGAGAAAAGATGAAGTAGTAAAGGGCCTGTTGTTTGATATGAGCTTGTTGCAAGAATCAGTGTCCATCACTAAGGACCAAAGAGATGAACTTCATGCCATGAATGCCATGTTGAAGTCACTGAAAGATGACATTGCATCTAAATCATGTGAACTGGATGAGGCTTTAGCTGAGAAGGAGGTGGTCGAAGCTCAATTGATGGAAAAATCTGAAATGATTTCTGCTCTTCAGTTGGAATACACAAAAAAACATGGCATGCTTTGTCAAGTTTCAACCGAAAGCATAGAGTTAAAATCACAAATGCATGAGATATTGCAGTTGAAGAATGCCATTGAGGAAGAATCAGTTGGAAAAGGTAATATTGCTGAAAAGTTGGAGGAGGAGCTCTTGGAAACGAGTACTCTGTTAGAAGACAAAACTCGGGAACTTGAGGCTTTGCAACATGATTTTTCCAATCTATTACATGACAGGGATCACTTAAATTCCCAGATATTTGCCTTGAAAGAGCAGTTGGACATTGCACATGCACTTGCTGAAGAAAATGAAGCTATTGCCATGGAAGCTCGGCAGGCATGATATACTACTGATATATGTATTTCTGTTAATCCGTACAATTATACGTCATGTAACCATATTAAGTGTTTTGCAGATAGCTGAAGGAAGAAAGGCCTATGCTGAAGATAAAGATGAAGAAGTAAAATTATTAGAAAAGTCTGTTGAGGAGCTCGAGCACACTGTGGATGCATTGGAAAATAAGGTTCTTTTTGCCTGAGAAAGTACCTTCAGCATCTAATGTTCCTATTTACTTCTAGATAAACCTTAGGAAATTGCTGAGATTAAAAGTTTTAGGTGGAGATTATTATAGAGGAGGCAGAAAGGCAAAAGTTCCAGAGAGAACAAGTAGAAAAGGAGCTTGAGGTAATGAGATATCAGTTTCTAACTTTACCTGCATCTGCTGGGAATGCTGACATTTCAAGGTTTGTATGACCATAACCTTTTACTGCATCTTCAAATGGATAAGCACAGTCACTTTGCTAAGCTCTAAGTTACGTTTGCAGACATCTGGAAGAGAAAATGAAAGAGCTGGAAGAGGCGCAAAAGAATATAACATTCCTCCAGAAGGAAGCTGCTGAGAAGAATGAAGAGGTAAAAGTAGATCATATAAACTTTTGCTTCCTTTTAACAAAAATGACTGTATAATTTCTCTATTATTAGCCATTGCTCTACATTTACAACACCGCAATAACAAAGCCAATCTTTTCTTGGTTGCATCACATGCAGCGCACAAGGGCTTCTCTTAAATGGAATTAGTATAGGTGGCGAATTATAGCATAGCCATGTGTGTTTAATAGCATAGCCATGTGTTTATAAGGACCATATGATTTATTCTTAAACAGAAGAAGTAATAGGACTGCTGGGTCGACTAACCGCTTGAGATTGTGCAGATTGCCCAATGCAAGTCCTACATCTCAGAACTTAACATGCATGCCGATGCACAAGCTAGAGAGTACAAAAAGAAGGTAAAAAGAGTATCACACTATTAATTTCGGAACAACTACAAACTTTGCTAGCAGGATTATATTTGAAAGATATTCACACCGACATTTCGTACTGCAATTTGTTCACAGTTCAAGGAATTGGAGGTGATGGTAAAACAGATGAAAGCTGACGGAACATTGAGTGCTTCGAGCCAGGCATCATTGAAGTCTGAGAAAGCAACAAAACCTAGGGGTTCTGGATCCCCTTTCAAATGCATTGGCCTGGGCTTGACGCAACAGATAAACTCCGAGAAGGATGAAGATCTTTCAGCTGCGAGACATCGTATAGAAGAGTTAGAAGCCGTAGTTGCTACACGACAGAAAGAGGTTTTAACTTTTTCACTCACTTTTAGTTATTCTCATAGCACTTAATATTTTCGTTTCATAAATGATGCCATGTACTGTTTCTTAATTAATAATGTTCTTCTTTAACAGATATTCATGTTGAACGCTCGATTGGCAGCAGCAGAGAGCATGACTCATGATGTTATTCGTGATTTGCTAGGAGTTAAGCTAGACATGACAAATTATGCGGTAAATCCTCTTTCTCATCCTTAGCTTAATATGTTTCTTTCATAAGGTAAAAGTGTTCTACTAAAAGCTTAATATTTTCCGCTGGGGCGTGAGCTTTTCTATCGAGAGATATTAGAAAATGTTTGGTTTTATGAAGATTTGACTCTCTTTGTTATTTCCCGACAGACAATGTTAGACAAGAGTCAAGTTGAGAGAACAGAGGTAGATGCCTCCTCTTCCTGCAAAGATGTCCATGATAAGGTTTCCTCATTTCATCTTTTAATTCTAACAAGAACCATTGTTTCTTTCTCTTACTCGACGACATGTTTTGCGTATAATACAGGAGATAGTTGTGAAGCTGAGAAAACAGCTTCACGAGCTTATCCAGGATAGACAAAGGTAACTATTAGGATTTTTTTTTTTTTTGGTTAATACAAATTAGAGAAATATATTGTAGGAAATGGGATCAGTCAGTTTCAAATTTGCCATGCAGCCTGCTGGATGAGGTAAATAAAAAGCAGACTGAATTAATGGCTGCCCAAATCAAAGTGGAGAAGCTACGGCAACGAGAACAGTTGCTCACAACGGAGAACGAAATGTTGAAGGTGCAAGCTATGTTCATGTTGATCCATTTTGTTTGATGTTTCTTCCATCATAGTTCATCATTGCCAACAATAGATGTGCAAGTTCATCATTTACTCTCTAAAAGTTCATCATTAGTTCCTTTGTTTTCCTCTAAATGCAATATTATATGCAAAAATGCACCATACAAATTAACCACTCTTTAGGGTAAAATATACTCAAGAAAAAACCTTCTCATTCGCTCAAGAAAGTAAAATATAAAATTATGCTCATGTTTACTAAATTAAATAGTGTCTTGAATAGTGTCCTTTTTAATCAGCTGAGTTCGTATTCGTCTATCAACAATTATTCTTTTTGGGAGCGCTTATAAAGTGGTATTGAATGTGTTAGATGGAAGATGCATTATCCAGGAAATATCTATGCTTTTACTAGTTTTATAGTTCCATACCCTCGCATTATTGATTAGAGAAATGCTATTCTTCAGGGTCATTTTGACCCTGAAGAAATCAGGGCTGATGTGGCGTTGTCCACGTCAGCCCAAACATTTATTAAAATAGTTGGAAAGTGTGCCACATCAGCCCAAGCATTTAATAAAATAGTTGGAAAGTGATAATTCTCACATCTCAATGTTTTGGAAATACTCATTTTACACTTATCGAAAAAGTCACATTAAATGCGCTTCTTTTCAAAACATTGAATATCAAAAAATAATAAATGATGGGCTGACGTGGACAACGCCACATCAGCCCTGATTTCTTCAGGGTCAAAATGATCCTGAAGAATAGCATTTCTCTATTGATTATGATGTTATAACATTAGATTTTATACAATTACTAGAGTATGCTTACAGTATTGCTTACATATAGATGGACAATGCAAAGCATAACCAGATGGTTATAGAATTGGAAGATGAAATAAGCAAACTCACCAGCCAACAAAATCTCCAGCTGCGAATCCATCATCATGCCAAAATCAAGGCAAGATTTTTCTCTTCATTCATAAACAAGCTCAAAAGCATGCGATTGTTTAGTACTTCTACAATGACCAGTAAATGCAACAGGAAGAGAACAACTTGTTGAAAGCTGAGAGGGAGGAGTTGCATGCTAAGTTGATGAGGCTGGAGGCTGTGCTTTCACGCGTGAGAGAAGAACTTGCTTGGCATCGAGCACAAAATGGGAAAACACCATACATCGACTTCGAAAATGAGGAACAATTACAGAAAAAATTAGATGTATGTTTCCCCTCTTTTTCCCTTTTCCTTTTTCCTTTCCTAGCGTAACCTGCTCGTGATTGTGATTGGCCCATCAGGAAGCTGAAGACGAGAGAGAGCAGTTGGCTCAAAATTTAATGAACTTATGTGCTAACATTCTGAAGGTCTCGAACGATTTTCTTCCCCACCAACTTTCACCATTAACTACTTTCTCTACTGCATGGACACTAACATGTAAGCTTTGCAGGTAGCTGGATTAACGCAACCAGCTCCGAACATGAGTTTAACAATAGCGGAAGATGCACTTGATCAGCTGAAGTGTCGTATTAATTCTCTAGAAAATGAATTGGTGGACTTAAAGTTAAAGGTGATTATTTGTTATTATTCCTTTTCTAATTATGATAATTTTAACACGCTAGCTCCTCGCTGAACATGGGCAGCTCGAGCGGTGGGGCGTGTGGCTTATGAACCATACGTCTCAGGTTTGAGTCTGCACGACTGTAATGTCCCCATGCACGCGATCATGTGTTCACCTGAGAAGATGGCGGGAGTTTTCTTAATACGATGGTAACATAAGGGGCCACTTACGGGCACGGTTTTTCTATGATAATTTAAAAAAAAAGAAAAAAAAAGACTTGTTAGTTCCTCTAATTTGTTTCATATAATCCACATCAACCTAATGGTTTGATTTCTTCTGTTGCAGTGTAAAATATATTGCGAAAAGATTCGATTGTTTGAGCTTGAGCAGCAGAACTCATCACTATCTTTAGGCGTCAGCGACAGTTGCTCATCAGCTAGTATATCATCATCATCATGAACCCTCAAATGTACACAAGATAGATTTAGATGTAAAAGTAGTTAGCAGTTGGCTAACCGCTTGATAGAGTAAGCCTGAGGGAGCTGTAAAGAACACTTGAAATGCTAATATTAAAGTGTATCGATTATCTCTTTTTTCAAACTTTTTTTAAAAAAATTGAAATAAAATTTTGTATTTTTTCGAGGATATAAGAAAGATAATCAATTTGTGTTGCGATTAATTATACGGTAACTTATCGTGCCTATATTTCAAAATCATAAGTAAATTAGCCGTTAAAGGCCAGATTTGTTTTGTTAGGTGGGCTGGTTCCACACAGTGTCAATCCACGCCTCGTATTCAATTTCGAGGTTCATATATATCTTTATTATAGAGGAGATTTCTCTTCTAGACTAGGGCTGAAAACGAGCCGAGCTGCTCACGAGTAGCTCGGGCTCGAACTCGTTTAAGCTCGGCTCAAGCTCGATTATTATCGAGCTCGAGTCGAGTTCGAGCACGAATTCAAGCTCGAGTAATTAAACGAGCCGAGCTTGAGCAATGTGTTACTCGGCTCGTTAGGCTCGCGAGCCTAAACGAGCTTTTTTATTTTATTCAAATATTTTTTATAACAAAATTACTTAAGCGAGTTCGAGGTCGAGCTCGACTCGAGCTTGATCTAATTCATGCAATCGAGCCGAACTTGAGTCGAGCTCGGTTCGAATCGACTCAAGCTCGGTTCAGTTGATACAATCGAGCCGAGCTCGAGTCGAGTTCGAGCTTTAGATTTATCGAGTCGAGTCGAGTTCGAGCTCAGCCTTTGAAGCTCGTCGAGCTCGAGCTCGAGTTTGAGCTTGAGCTAAACCAATCGAGCCGAGCTTGAGCACAGTGGTACTCGACTCGAACTCGGCTCGTTTTCACCCCTATTCTAGACTAGGACATAAGGCGCCGGAACCTTGGATGTGGTTTTACGAAATGGAAAAAATACTTATCCTCAACAAACTATCCAAGAGATTATACACAATTAATCTTCACTATACACACATTTTGTGATCCGCACAATTTTTTCGTGATCCCTAAAAAATATCAAAATTACAGATATATTTATCGTGATGTGTATTCTTGATTGTGCCACGTCAGCATGTGTATTTTTTGTGTGGTTTCTTAGGGCTGCATAGCAAAGCCCTGAAAGAAAAAAAAATCCAATAAATTGAGCCTGAATTTCCCCTTTATAGGAAACAAATGAAATTTGACCTCGCCCCTTCTAAATGCTCTACGTTCTCTCATCTTTTAAATTAATCTAACATCAATTAAACATATTCAACATCTTTTTTTATAAAATCACTTAATTGCAAACCACGAAAAACATCCAATGAATAAATTAAGCACACTGTGCTAAAGAGTGTCCATCCAATGAACAAATTTTTTTTTATATTAAATTTTTAAAAAAATAAATTTATACGTAGCTTAGCTTTTAATTTAGTAATTATAAGAAAAAATATAGATATTCTAAATGAGTTTTGAAAAGATGCTTTTTAAAAAAATATGGAGGTGTGTATTTTATTATTTTATGTCGAAAAAAAAAAGTATTTAAAAGTTAAATCAAAATTAAAAATACTTTTAACTAAAAGCACATTTGAAGCATCTCTCCATCATGTAATTATAGGTTATAGGTTTGGTTTTTTTGGTCAGGAGAGAGTTAACAGGGAAAGGTGAGATTTTTTTTTTCTTCCCCATTTAATAGCCTACATATATAGATTGGGGCGAGAATGTAGTCTTGTTGATATTTGTTTCTAATCTCCGACGGCTTGCTGAAGAGGACCCTTTCACTCGCATTTACCTATTCATCATGATTTCGTTGAGAATAGGTTCAACCTCGCTCGACTTCAAATCTTCTCTGTTCATGGTTAAGTATTATTTCTACTTGATTTAATTAGAGGAATAGATTGAGATTTCTATTACATGTTCATTAGAAACTTCAATTTGCAGCGCAAATCGAGGAGTTGGGATGTTAAAAGGGCGGCCAATTCGAAATTATGTGTTAAAGGATCTGTCACTTCGAGCACGCCAATCTCGAAAGCGAATGATCAGAAGTTGGAAAATATTGTGCGAATCGGGGTATTAGGTGCTAGTGGTTATACTGGAGCAGAGGTATATATTATACTATATCAGTGTAACCCATTAACACTTACATTTCATGTGTGAATTAATGCATAAATGAATGAATTTGTATGTAGCATAATTTTTTTATTAGGCATTATTCTTAGATGTGCAGCCAGTACAATTCAGAGCTTCATTAAAAAAAATTTCTTTTTTTGAAGAAGAATTTGTTTGTATTGTTAGAATCGTTTTATGGAAGTATTAACTTCATGTAGATGAACATATAGTTGACAGAAACTGAGACAAATAAATTTGCTTTCATGAAAGATGAAGAAGTCAGGTGAAATTTTGAATTTTCAGTTTTTTGCTCGGTTGCATGTTAGGAAAGTCTAACATGAATATTTACATTGAAGGTTATGTTTTTTATTCTGCTGTTATTTGCTGCATATGTAAATTGAAAGGTCTACAGATTGTACGGCTCCTTTCAAACCATCCGTACTTTCATATAACGCTGATGACTGCCGACAGAAAAGCTGGTCAATCAATGAACATGGTGTTTCCTCACTTGTTTGTTGAGGTACTTTTCTGTTCTATTTGATATTTTCTTTTTTTACGATGTTGAGTAGTACTATATATGTTATGAATCATATGATTTTTTCATTGCAGGATTTACCTGATTTGATAGCTGTTGGAGATGCAGATTTTTCTGGTGTGGATGCTGTATTTTGCTGTTTGCCGCATGGAACTACTCAGGTTGGTGTAAAGTTCATCCTTCAAAGGATGAATTGACAAAATTTAAATGTATTTTTAACAGTGGATTTCTTCTTGCAGGAGATAATCAAACGACTGCCAAAGGAGCTGAAGATCGTAGACCTTTCTGCTGTATGTTTTAGCTATAATTAATTTGACTAATTCAATGAGTTGTTAAATTCCATCGTATTGAAAAAATTGGAGATATTCTCAGGATTTCCGCTTAAGAAGCGCTGAGGAGTACGAGAAATGGTATGGTCAGCCGCACAAAGCAATAGAACTCCAGGTGACTTCTTTTTTCTTCCTGTAGTTTAATTTGCTATTGTTTATATACCCCATATTTTGCCATTTATTATCAATTCCTAGTTCTACTATATCCTATAATGTAGTAATCATTTTTGTGGTACTTCCAAAGATCCAATTCAAGCATCTTGATTACTGTTCGTATATATGGCTTTTTATGATATTTTCATTCTTTACTACTAAAATAAATGCTGACTATACTCATGATAGTTTAATCTGGCTTTAGCATCAGCCTTGCTTAATATTTTTTTGCAAATGTGCTGCAGCAAGAAGCGGTATATGGCTTAACAGAGATTATGAGGGAAGAAGTTCAAAATGCTCGATTAGTAGCAAACCCTGGATGTTACCCGACTTGTAGCCAGCTTCCTCTTGTTCCTTTATTAAAGGTTTGAATTGTTTAATTTAAAATCTGCAAATGTTAGTTTACCATATGAAATAAAGTTTAGGACCAAGTTAGTCATTAACATATCTGCTACTAAATAAATGTTGGAATTAATACTTGTGATGTAAACTTGTTGTGTGGGTCTTGTTATGTAATATTTTGGCTTGATAAGTTGGGTGCGACGTTGGGGCGACTGGATGGGGCGCGGCTCAAGAACCGTGACCACTCAAGTTCGAGTCCCAGCGTTGGCCGCTGCTGTCCCTCTTCAGCACAGCAGCGGGTACGTAGGTGTGTGCCCCCCACACATGACGGGTATGTTGCGCGCAATAGGCCTGAATAGTCCAGGTGGGTTGGATGAGCGCGCAGCGGTCCTCCTGGGTTGAGCCAGGTGTTTGGCAAATTAGCGCCTGACGAATAAGTTTATGACTCTAAATGGGTTCTGCTCCCAAAAAAAAAAAAAGTTGATTGAATTACTATGGCAGGGTCTTGTTGATAAATTAACTACGTTTCACTGTGGAGGGGTCTTATTTATGTAATATTTTGGCTTTGTTGAGTTGATTGAATTAGCTATGGATATGTAAATAAATATGCATTGTCTGTCGACCAAAACTATGTTTTCATTGTTTTCTTCTGAATAAGAGCAACGGCATGCCAAATTGAGGTGTTTCAGCCCGGTAAGTTATCCCAAGGTTTTCTGTGCCGAGCTGAGTTTCGGTGAACTAAGATCCCGGCACATGTGCCTATATATATTTATTTGTTATTTTTAAAAAAAAATAAAAATAAAAATAAAAAGTTAATTTAAAAATTCAAATATAAGAGTTTTGACACGTGCCGTGCCGACAACTGCCGGAACAAGCAAGTGCTGCCCAGTACGTGCTGTGCCTACCGGCACCGAAAACCATGAGATATCCTATATTTTCTTTAGCAATTATTCAGACCCATAGCTTATTATCACACAAGCGTTAGTCATTTATTGCAGTAATCATAGGAAAAATGTCATAATAGCTCTTTGTTCACTATCTTCTTATTTACAATTTCTTATTCCTTCTGTGTCATCTAGTTATGCTTTATACTCTATTTCTTACATACGTCGGGCTAACAATTTCAACTTTCGAATCTTATGCTGTTAAGCGACCTAAGATTCATTAAAGCATTTTAATCCTGGAAGTCTGTTCCACGTCAATTTCTGGATGGGTCTTTTCCACCATTATATTTATGCATTGATGACTTGTTAATTATTTGCAGCTCATCAGTTTGTATCCCCTACTTAGCACTTCTTGTAATTTGAGAATGCTATATGTCTCTGATCTCAGCATACTGCTGCTGCAGTATTTCATTTCGAAGCCTGAACTGTGTTCTATTTTAGTATTTCCCTATTTTGAATTACTTGAACAACTTCAAGATATTTCAAGAATTTTAAATGTTGTTTCTGCAGGCAAAGCTTATAGAACCAAGGAATATCATAATCGATGCAAAGTCTGGTATCAGTGGTGCAGGTCTGTGTACAGGCTTAAATTTCTTGTGTTTTTAGAAGAAAAAGTAGAGTTAACTTAATAATGACACTTACTAGTAGCTCATTGTTTCTATTTCTTAGGACGTGGAGCAAAGGAGGCAATTATTTACGCCGAAGTCGCTGAAAGTATGCATTCATATGGTATTACGAACCACCGCCATGGTAAGAACCGAAATGGAGACTTGGTTATTTTTAACTTGTATATCGTATTTAATAGTAAGAGGTTACTACTAACCGGGTTGGTTGTCAATTTTTCATTGTTCCTGTTTCCACATGAGTTTTGCTCTTTCGCTAAATTAATTTTTCTAGTTTAGATTAAATTATTAAGTTGCTGCTACAAAAGCTTTACGTGCTATAGGGGCTGGTAACTAACTGAGCGCACGTCATAGAATTTGGATCTATTTGGCCATGCAGATACCATAAACTATTCTACTATTGTTTTATAGGTGCAATGAGGTATTCTTTCTATACATGGGAACAAAGTGTAGTGGTCTTCCGGCTTGACTTCCCTTGATTTTTTGAATGAGTTCTTCAATAATGTAGATTTAAATGAATTCTGCGTATTTTATGTTGACAGTTGAATAACAAGTACGTATATTGCTATATCTTCAGTTCCTGAAATCGAGCAAGGTCTTTCTGATGCCTCACATTCAAGAGTTACGATCAGCTTCACCCCACACTTAATTTCTATGGTAATTGAACTCTTTCCTCTTTTTTTTTTTTTTTTTTTTTTTTTTGGGAGAAAACCAAATTGAACTCAAATATAAGTTCTCACCTTGTTCATCTATGGTTCGTTTGCTGGTAAGGTAGTTAATGGAATCTGTTTGTATATGTAAATGTCTTGTAGAGCCGAGGAATGCAATCAACTATATACCTGGAACTCGCTCCTGGGGTTACTGTTGACGACCTGCACAAACAACTGAAGGCAACTTACGAGGTACAACTGCGCACTATCAAGTGTAATCTTATTATCCACCGTTATTACTTTCTCTAACTCATTATGGAATGCAATACAGAGTGTTAATTCTATTTTACTTAATGGAGGCAAATTCTGTGGAAATAACAAGGAATGACGCCTACTGCCGCATGGCTCATTTAAATTGTATCTGATAGGATTTGCATAAATGTCATAATAATAGAAAACTATTTTGTTACCTCGCGTTGTATTAAAAAATAACTAAAGTATTAATATTTATATTATTTTTTTTCAAAGATTATATGTGTGTCTATATAATACGATATACTTTTAAGTTAGATACTTGAATGATAAATAAAAGTTAAACGGTTATCAAGTTCATTTTTTAAAGTCCCATGTGGCATTGGTTAATAATTAGCTTAAGTAATAGTATTTTCTATTATTTATTTTATTTCTTGTCAAACATTTTTTCTTAATTATGTATATATTATTTTCAAATATATAGTTAATATTACATATATTCTAAAATACATATTGTTAAATAGAAGTTGAGAAGTTAATTATGTTTACTTTTATATGATCTTTTCATGTGACTGAATAAAGTTTTAATTTTACTTTTCATATTAATCTCACGAGCCTTGTGGCAAGATAGAAGTTAGAGAAAATGACGGATGTCGTTATTAAAATGATCGAAGACGCTACATGGTGACAAAGTATTATGACACCCAATTATCTATATATATGTATATAGATTTCACATGTCAGATAAAATTGCTCAAGTTGGATCTCTACTATATCAGTTGAATAACTAGGTAATCTTATTCGTTTTGGGCTATCTTATTTAGATTAAGTAGACAATATACTCTTCGATCATATAAGTCAACCATTAAGGCTCTAGTTGATTTTATTTATTTTTTTAGAAGCGGCTGGGAAAAACCTCTAATTTGAATTTTTCATTCAGTTGAGAATCACTGCCCGTTCAAGCTGGAAGGTCTTGTTACCTAATGCTTAAGCAAGGTTCTGAGTCATACATGTTAGCATTTTACCCATATTAGATATTTCTTCAAACACTAAACTGTGTTCATTTGTATTGTGATATATTCCCACAAATTGATGAATCTCTCAAAATTCCAATGCATATTGGTAAAAACATTAGATGAGCTTCAAGTGAATCTATTTTATTAAGCCATTGTTCTCACTACTCAAAATGACAAGCCTTTGTTTCAGGGTGAATCGTTCGTTAAAGTGTTAGAGAAAGGGGTTGTGCCCCATACAAAGTACGTACAGGGCTCAAACTATTGCCTTATCAATGTCTTCCAAGATAGGATCCCCGGAAGGGCGATCCTGATCTCAGTGGTCTGTATCTGACTTTTATATATATTTTATGCTTTATGGTAAGATATCTGTGCACTAACCATATGCTTAACATAACAGATTGATAATCTAGTAAAAGGAGCTTCTGGTCAGGCGGTGCAAAACCTCAATCTGATGATGGGATTTCCCGAAAACTTGGGACTCCACTACCAGCCCTTGTTTCCTTGATTCATACAGATAATGCACGGGCTCTGGAATCTGAGCTTTACTGTTACACATTTTTTCTCGAACCTTCAAGTTGGGAATAATTCGGCGTATTGCTTTCGCACGTTAGAAATCAATTAGAGGAGAGTAGGAAGAAAGGAGTCTGATTCAGCAATATGCCAGGAGCCTTCTTATTGCTTTATTTTGTAGCGAATTTTCTTTTTCTTTTGAGAAAACTGCGGTGAGCGTCTAGGCACTCGCCATTGCAGCGAGCAACTTTTATTATGAGGTAGAAACTTTTGTATATTAATATGTTTGTTTACCCATTAAATGTATAATTTAAGGAAGACATTATTTGTTTATTTATCTAAAATTATTAAAAAATAACTTATTCTGTATGATGATCCGATAATTTATTGTATGAAGCCTGTAAGAGTAGCCATTCTTTTGATGAAATGCACAGGTTCTTCCCAATTATACTTAAAAGCTTTTTAGATATTTAGTTGTTTGCTATAATATTTTAAGTTCCATTTTGGTAAATTAATGCACTTGTGACAAGCAATTGTATATCAGAATGGATAATGGGATGAATGTTAGTGCAATATCTTAAAAAGTTACTTTCCGTTTGTGGCAAGTATTGGCATGCATTCAATTATTTTTTTTAAAAAAAATTATTATGGTGGAATAGCTTACGTTTTTGTAGAGAATTGAAACTCGCCAAAAGTTTTTATGTTCAGTCTTGACTGATATTTTAGAATTCGAATATAAATTTTTTTAATAAATGAGCTTCCTGTCATGGGGAATTAAAAAAAAAATTTGAAAAATTCTGTGAAAATTTTTGTTCCACTTAGACTTGAATCGATGCTTGCTGAGACGCCAACGGATTGTGTTGTGATAAGCTAGAAATCATGGTAGCCGAGCTTATTTTGAGTGACTGATTGTTTTGGTCTATATGACTTGTTATAAATTCTAACTTTTTGTGCATAGGACAATATAATAATATATGTAGTCACTTTTTGAGCTAATGAGTTGGTTTAATTTGAAATAATAAAAGAGGTAATGATATATCAGTCTTCCTATTTCAAAAATCTATAAATTAATTTTTAAAAATAAAAAATACGTTGATATGGTAGCGCATGTGTGCTGTCATATCAGCGTTTTTTTTTTATTTTCAAAAATTAATTTATATAGATAAAAAATAATAAAAGACTTGATATATAACTATCCTTTAGAAGAGTGATGAATTTAACCCTTTTACTAACTAAAAGAATAATTATTATTTCCATAATTAAGAAATAAGCCTCCAGGCTCCGGCCTATGTCTGGCAAGAAGTGATGGAAGGGAATATAAGTTACTATTTCCAAAGGCTTTGATGCAGGGATTAGAGGAGACATACGTACCAACATCCCCTCCCTCTCTCTCTCTCTCTCTCTCTCTCTCTCTCTCTCTCTCTCTCTCTCTCTATATATATATATATATATATATATATATATAGAAGGCTGCAATGTCGATCAGTACATTGAAAGGGTAATGGAGAAGGAATCAGAATCTATTTTTCATGATCTTCCATGCTCTCATTCTGCTCGCCGAGCACTCCTTCCAAAGCACAGCTCCTCCTCTTCCAGTTCTTCTCTCTCTGCCTTCTTCCTTTCAGTGGGTTTAAAGTGTACTCTGACCCATTATTGGTCTAGTTGGTGAAAATCCACGGGAATTACTGGTTTAGTTAAGCAATAACAACGGATAAAGAACAGCCATCTTAATTTTTTCAAAATAAGGATAAAGAAGTAAAATTTGTTTGAAGATTTCATGACTTTCCTGTTCTCAAAAATACCATTTTTAAGGAGCTGGCAATAAAAAACATATAATATATATATTTTGATATACTGTGTGTATTTTTGAACGTGAGTTTTGAAGCAAAGCTGTATAAACCATTCGGAGGGCCAGATAAGAATTAAATATTTACTTAATAAAAATGCATAAACTCCTCTTGCTAAAAAGATGATGTGTTTCGTAACTAATAAGATTTACTGGTTTTAATAAAACACAATTTAAACCAGCATTTCATTTAAGCAGCAAGCAGATAATTATCTTCGATTCAAATTCAAGTTTAAAACAAAGTTTGCAATGCAATGCCATTGATTCCAGTCAGAATACATCTCCTACAAGCTAATTAAAGAGAAAGAAAACCTACAGAAAACCCTAACAACTCAAGGCACTAATCCAATATCTATACTTTGATCCCCAACATACGTTATATATTATCTAGAACTAGAACAGTTTGATGTTAGAAGGTAAAAATTATATCGATCGATCTCACAGGAGTGCGCCATTTGCAGTCGGCAAATCAGTCCATGAAAGCACATTGTTGTTCCAGTAATTGCCCAATTGATTACCTCCGCTGAGCACAGAAATTTGCTCCGTTGCAGCAGTAGTTGTTCCCAACGACGTAATGGGCGGCGCCGGAGCAGCCCTCGAAGTCGCAGTGGAATAAAAGGAAGAAGAAGAAGAAGAAAGTGGAAGAGCAGAAGAACACACGTTGCCTGTAAGAGCCTGCAATGGATCAGTGTTTCGGCCATTAATGGCGAAAAACGAGCTTTGGATCTGTGGTTGATTATGATAGTAGAGGGAACTGTTGTTGTCGTTGTTGTTTCTCCACATCATTGGACCATTAATGGCGATCTGGCCAAGAGGATCCAGGCTCAAGCTTTGCGTATTCATTGTTGTGACTGATGAGTTCTCGCCTGCCATTAGTGGAGAACCAAGGACTGTGCTATCCAATTTGGAGATAAGGCCAGCATTAGGGTTAGGGTTTGTGATGCCAGTGTTGCCTCGAAGTAGGGCTAGTAGATGCGATGCATGTGAAGAAGAAGCCCAAACAACTGGGCTGGATGCTAGCTCGGTATTTGGTGATGAAAATGGTTTGTTGGGCTTGTTGATGTTGACGGCGGACTTGGCGGCTGCTACAGCGGCGGCGGGCTTGGCTTTCCGGCAACCGCCGCCGATTGGGACATTGCGGAGGGCGCCGCCCTTGGTCCAGTACCGCCGGCACGTCTTGCAGAAGTGTCGCGGCTGCGTGAGATTGTAGTTGTTGTAGTAGCAGAATTTGGTGTTGGATGAGTCGCAACGCGGGCACCGCAGAGGAGGCTCCGCCGGCGCCGATGTCGCCGCCGGCGAGGACGATGACGAAGATGTCATCGTTTGTGTGATGGGCGCAGAAGTGGCTGAGCCGCCATTGATGGGGCTAAGGGTAGGGGGAATTGAGATCTTTCTCTCCTCAGCAAGAACACCCAACAGCTCCTGGATCATCTCTCTTTTAAGTTCTCCGAAAGTGATCAGAAAGATGATAAAAGAAGATCGAAATGAGAGATGGTTAAGGGAGATATGAGGAAGAAGAAAGTGTGTGGTTTTGGTTGCTTTACAGATTGGATTGGATTGTTGCTTTGCTAGCAAAGCAGTGCGAAGAAGACAACATTCTGAGCTTTAATATAGAGATGGCTGGCTTAGGTTAATGAGAGAGTGAGAGAAAGTGCAGCAATTTTCATTTTTTAGATAATTATTAAAAAAAAAGGCATTGAACACATTATATATATATATATATATATATATAAGGGATGAGTACTTAGTGGTTTATTGTTTTCTAGATGTCATAAAACTTGGACCACAAGATCCATATGTACATATACTGATATACGTAGATAAGTCTATATATGTCATGTTAAATATAGTCCATAATGAAGATATAAAAATGGACCTATCAAAGGTCAGGATCAAATCCGTCTGCATGTGTCGGTGAGATATTCTCATTGATTATATTTTATTATTAAATTTCGAAATAATGAATGGTAAGACATTCTAAGCATATCTTCTATGAATGAAACACTGCTCCGTCGCCATTAATGGAGCTTTCAGACAGCCACCACCTACCGCGTGGGATTATATTACATAATTAACGAAAATAATTTTAAAAAAATGAGATTAAAGCTGAGAGATAAAGTAAATGATAATCGCGGGGTCTTCAGTGTCAGTGTCAGAGATGAGAAAGATAAAGAGGAGGAGAAGGGTCTGCTTTTTTTTTTTCATATTTCAGACGCCATGAAATGGATTCAATCTTCGTTCAAAGGCAATGATTACGACCCAGCAACAAAAGCAACAGGGCTCATCATCATCATGTTTTATCTACGTGTAAAGTTGATTAATTCGCTTATTTTAGTTAATTTACAATAATATTTTGATTTTGTAGTTTTGGTATTATGGGATTTCCAAAATGCTGAGATGCTACGAATCGGATTGATGGATATTATATCTATAGATTTACTATAATAACGCACCACAGGATGGTCCAAATTGAGTCCCGATTCGACCGGGTTCATGTAGGACTGAGTGCTGACTAAATTCGAACTAGTGGTTTACTGAGTTAGGATACCAGGGGCCAGTTTGATCCGCACAATTCTATTTTTTTTTTTTTAAAAGAGATAAAATCAAAATAAAGGAGCTCCCAACACGCTTCAATTTTTCTTTTTTTTAAATAAAAAAAAAAAGCATTCCGTAGAGCTCCATGGCAAGAGAGCTCTGTGCGGCCGTTACTTTGCAATGACTTAAAAATAAAATAAAATGCTGACGTGTGGGTTTAATTTTCAGGACTGAATGGCAAGGGCCGTCCGGTCCGTCCGTAGACCATACGGCTATCCGGAAGATCGAACAGTCCGTACAGGTTACGATCCAACCTGTGGGGCAAAGATTTTTTATACGTATTTAGCAAATAGTTACTTTATGTTTTAGATGTTGTTGCAGCAAAAAATAAAGATTTGTTTAAATAGTGTTTCATCAAATTGCGTTAAATATAGTGCTAGGTTCGATAATATCATGATAATTTTTTTATGTATTTCTCATGCACACATAGAACTGTTGATTTGATTTTTTTTTTTCAAAAAGCAAAAAACTGTGTCTAAAAGCTCGGAGATATTGAAATTCCAAAGCTTTAGATAGATTGGTCCAAATTTGCTGTCATATATGTATCTATGCCGGAAACTCACTAATTTCTATAACAAAAAGCCACACTTTCACTAAAATTGTCACGGTTATTCAATTAATAGAACTAAAAAAGAAAATCATGTTGGTAATACACGAAAATAGTAATTTATTATAATACACAAATTTTTTTTTTTTTTTTTTTTTTTTTTTTTTTTTGTAATTAAGAACTTATATTTAGCATCAAACAATGTTTACATCACCAGCCTTAGAAACTGAATACAGGACTCCAAACTACAAAACATATCGAAAAGAAATATGAACTCTAAATCACATCTTCTCATTCCAAACATTTAAAAAAGTCCATGTTCATTGAGGTCTTCATTGAAGTCCATATCCATTGAGCACAAATCCATCCAGACCAGTTCTTCTAAAATCTGCTAAAGTCTCAGCGCATAGAATACAGCAGAGTCCAGGTGAATCCAGAGTTAATCCAGCACAACATACTTCCACAGGTTTCATTCCAAAACACAGATAATGCTATTCCAAAACACAAATTTAGTTTATAAGCTGTGCTCAAAATCAAAATTATTGGTGATAAATTGAATTTTTTTTTCTTTTTTTTAATATAAAAAACATTCGTATTCATATTTCGGGAATAAAAATATTTTGAAGAAAGAACTATGGCCAAATTTTATTTATATATAGCCATCCCAAACTATCTCCAAAATTTATTAAGAAATTAAAGATATTTATCCAAATATATTTATACTTATTTCAACTTGCCTCAGTTTCGTTATCTGTAGCAGATTAAAGACATGATTTCGTTGTTTGATTGGTGAATCATTCATTCCCATTCTCCCTGATTCATACGATCTTCTCGTGTTCCTAAAGCCACGACACTCCGACAGCTCCCGGCCGATCTTACGCCGGCCACCGGCTGATCATCGAGAACACTATTAATTAACCTCTTATGTATATATTCTAGTTAATATTGCACCGAGCTAACAACCGAGTATATGAATCCTGATCGAGCTCGTGTTCGAAATGAAGTATGTTAAGAAGCATTATTAAACAATCACACAAACAGACATTATTTTTAACGTAAAAATTTTTGGCTAAAGCGGAGATAAAATCACGGGTCGCATGCGACCACCGTAAATAGTATAACTAACAGTTGAATTGGAGTACAGAATGTCCGAACTCTACAGGTAGTTCGGACTATTTTTCTCAGTCTCTCTAATACAGTCAAAGCCGACCCCCTTATCATCAGTGAGGGGCATTTTTTTTTTGAGATAACGAGGCGAAACCTATTCCTGGATCTCTGCTAACTCGCGGACCACAGTTTTTTATGCACATCTATAGGACCATTTTTTGATCCTGATGAACGCAGTAGAGTGAAACTCCGATCTGACGTCTGCTTCTGGATTAGACAAGAAGTGCTACAATAGTAGCCACCAAGTTTCCTACAGCCGCTGTAAACACGCGGTGAAGGGCAATATTTATAGTGCCCCGTCGATTGGTTAGGGATGAGGTAAACGCGAATGTGGGAATCCGTAGTACGCGGTCAACGATTACCGAATCGTATCACATGATGCCTTTTCGGCCACCAACAACCGCATCTTCTATGTATTCTTTCCTACCCACGTTCAGCCAGACTCAGTCAAGTTCATAACTGAAACATCGGTTAGGCAGACAAGCACAGACGTCGCTAAGAAGCGTTCGAAGACAAGCACCGACGTTGCTTGCTCGTCACGGGTCCTGCCACATTGCCGACCATATCAAATCGTATGATACTATGGTATTATTCTGGTTGTCCGTTGAATATTCAAGGAGGAGGAGGAGGAGGAGGAGGAGGAGGAAGCAGCGACGGTCGCCGTCAAAAAGAGATAGGGTCTCCTACTCTGTGAAGCTCAGTGGCTTCGTACTGGGAGTAGTACTACAAGAAGGCAACACCTCGATTCCCGGGAAAAAACCTGATTTATCTTTCTAAAGTTTCATTTTTTTGGTTTAAAAAAAAACCCTGATTTATAAAACTTTATCTAATAAAGTCATTTTTTTTCTTAAAAACTTTATTATAACATTACTCCAAATTATATCTTTATAAATAATTTTTAAAAATACAATACATTTATAATTTTTATATTTTCAAAATTTTTAATCCATAAAAACCTAACTAAATATATTTTTTCAAAACAAAATATCGAATACATTAGATATATTTCTCCTGTAACTAAAATTTGGACATTTTTTATTTTTATTTTTTTTAATTAGATTTGATATTTTTTATCATGATAATTGATTTTAGCTAAAATGTGTCTATTTATCATGTAAAATGACCAACATATTTTTAATTTTTTTACTCCAAAAGAATACGAGTATACGCAAACACCTACGAGCACCTCCGAATATCTACGAACACTCGTGCTTCTTGTGGATGTTCAGGATGTTCGAAAGTGTTTGTATATATAATGGGTGTTCACGTGTATTCAGGGTATTTGAAAGTGTTGGTGAATGTTCGAGTGTTACTTTTTGGAATAAAAAATTTTTGCTCGTATTCGTAGGTATTCGGTGGTGTTCAAGAATTATTCTCGTGTATTTTTATTGGAATGAGTACGCTCTGATCATTTCTACGATAAAAGAATATATTTCGGCCAAAGTCGATTATAGGGTACAAAAATGTCAAATTCAACTAACGAAAATATAAAATTACAAAATATCCTTAATTTTTTTTTAAAAAAAATACGAAAAATTATGGATAAGTACTTAAATTTTAGAAAAGTTATTTTTTAACACTTTCGATTTTTATATTTAATAATAAATCCTTAATTTCAAATTACTTATTTTTTAGCCCTTCAATATATAAAATTGACTCTAATACCCTTAACCATTTACTAATTTTTTTACTTATTTTAGAGATGCAACTCGATGACCGGCACGACGCGATGAAACTCGTTTTCTTCCCAATCCTGTTCCTACGCTCTGCCACTGCGCTCGCCAGAGACGGAGACCGGATCCCGAGGGGTTAAAAGAAGATGTTTACCATTGCGATGGAAGAGAAGATTAGATAATAAAACAAGATTATGAAAATATGAAAAAATTAAGTTGACTATGGAAGACGGCGTGCCGGACGACAACTAATAAATAAATAAAAACAAAATATGAAAATAAAAAATTGCGTTTGCCATGGCGATGACGGTAGAAGACGGCGCGGCGGACGATGACTATGGAAGATGGCGCGGCGAAAAGAAGACGTTGAAAAAGAAGACTCAAAATATTAAAATCTTATTAGGAAAAAAAATCGAAAGGGTATTTTCGTCAGAAAATTAAGTGAGTTAGTTATTAGGGTTAAAAAATAAGAAGGCTTAAAAATATGGAGTGATTATTAAAAATTAAATCTGGAGAGGTTAAAAAATTACTTTTACCAAGTCAAGGGGCCCATCCATAATTTTCCCAAAAAAATATTATATACATGTATTAAATTATTTATTAATTATAAGAATATTTAAAAATACAATACAAAAAGCAGCAACTGATAGTATACTATTCTTTCCCTTCCATATCAGTAAGTTTTTTTTCTATGCTTTTCTTTTATTCTACTCCCATTTAGATAGAATTCATCCATATTTCAGACTTTTGGTCCTAACTAATCCATTAATGAAGAGCCACATTTACTTTAATATAGACAATTATTTGTTGTAGTTTTTATGTTTCAATTTCCTCAATTTTTTATTTGTTCGTTTCAGCTTTTATAAATAGAAAAATACGCCAACGTAGTTATGCGTGTTGTGTGTCACGTTGGTATATATTTTTTATTTCTAAAAAAGATATATTTTTTAAATGCAGATTCAGGTGATCGAAACGTTTTTTTTTTTTTATTTCTTTTTAAAATAATATCAGAAGATTTCGAATCTTTGATCTTTTTTCTTCGGCGTCAAGTTTTATCGCTAGACAATCGTTTCTCGATTTTTCTATGCTTTCTTAAGCCTGCAGATAGCAGTGCAGCTTCTTCAGTGAGCAGACAAAAATTCAGTAGGATCAGTACATGAGAGTCTCTGGACGACAGACTGAAAGATTCTCTTCTATCATCTTCACCGTCCATTCCGCATTCCTTTCCTGCAATGCGAGCTCGAATTCTCTCTCTCTTTCTCTCTCCACATACACTATCTTCTCTAATATAATATGACATGACTCGACGAGGAAGACGACGAGGAGGAGGAGGAGGAGGAGGCCTGCGCACATTCCTATAAGCGGGACCCCGCTGGCGGTCTGCCTCCTCTCCGGCCGGCAGCGTCGACTTTCCTAGGGTTTAGCACCGCCATTATTCGGACATCAAATTATGATCCGCATGATAATTAATGGCGGTTCATTCACACAAGTAACTGACAAAGTCTTACAAATGATGGTGGTCTATTTCAATCACCTACAACAAACATAACATGCTTTAATCTATAGGATCTCAAAAATAAAAAATTACATATCAGCGCTCTATTTTTAAAGACCAATATAAATTAATTTTATAAAATAAAAAAAAGCGCAATATGATCAGATATTTTCTTTTCAGGAGCTAATTTATAAAAATTTAAAAACAGAGGCTGATATTTAATTTCCCCGTCTCAAAAATATATATATGTGAAATTAACAAAATAACAAGTCTCAAAAATATGTTTTAGATGCTTTGAAAAAGTTTAAAATTGATAAATGCTATAAACATATTTTATGATCTATTTTAGTTCGTTTTAATACTGACTGGTTGGAACAGCATTTTTGCTCCTCCAAATATTATTGAATATTTTATATTGAGTATAATTTTTAGTGGTAATAAGATTTTAATTGTCCAAAAAAAAATCAGTATTTAACTCCATCTTAAAGGATAAATTATTATTTTTAAGGCCATGATAATTGAGGCTCCAATATTTGGGCCCATTTTACACGGGAGGTAATACTTTGTTGATCGCTAACAAATTTTAACCCATAGAAATTAGGAACAAATTTTAAAAAAAAGTCCATGCTATTCAAAAGTTATACAAATTAGTCTTTATATTTTTCGGCTTTTTCATAATTTTTTTTTTGAAAACTTAAAAATAACCCAAACGGTTAATTTGGAACCTAATACAAATAGTGCAGTATTATCAGTACTTATATTATAATATTCGGTCTGAAGTATTTAATAGAACTATTTTAGTACTTCGGTGAGCTAAAAAAGTATTTTCAAATATTACCTACTATTTTTTTGAGGAGCTAATTTATCAAATTTATAATATAAAAGTTTTTTTTTTACAAAACCCCCAGAAATCATGCTAGTTTTTTTCTATGCCCACTTTTGTTTTTTTTCTTAAACTGAAGAAAACAATGCAAGTACGTGTTGGGACAATTCCAATTGATTCCATAATAAACATGTTCTATTATTATGTAAATTTACTATTTCAAGCCAAAACCAACTGAAGTATCAAAAGATGCACTGGCAAAGCCCAAATAAATAAAAAATTTATTCTCTGACTGATTCATAAAAACTTTATTAATTTGTATAATTAAAAACATTAGGAGCATTTGTGTGAGAAACTTAGGTTATAAGAATTATATATTTAAGTAAGATATATATTTAAATAAGATATATAACTTTTATATAAAAAAATTCTAATAAATAAAAAAATTTTAAATATATTTGGAAATCGTTAAATTTTATAGTAAAAAATATTTGTTTAGAAATATTTTTAAAAAAATAATATAAAAATTATAAATTTTATCAAAATATATAATTTTTTATTAAAAATAATTGTTTAAAATATATTAATTATATAAATTAGTTAATATTTTATTTACTGTGCCCCATATTGCCCAATCAATAAAGGTAGGTCATGGTTATGATTATCATCAGAATCAAATCAATGTGACTGCTGCCCCTTTCATGCACTATCCAAATATAAATATAATAATATATAACACATTCTTTGGGAATTTGTGAAAGTTGAGGTATCATTAGACTCGAAATATTCTGTCACCAAAAGAAACTTGTTTTGTGTGTGTTATGTGCTAGCAATATAGAGACATGTAGCTTAATCTACTTCCAATAGTCTTTGATCCTAAGACTCTTCTTTTTTAAAATTAAATTGAGGAATAAACAGTTTGATATTTGTGAGATACTGACCGTAATCGGAGACTTCCATACAGTCTGAGATTCTAGAGATAGTTGAGATCACTGAATGGTCTGACTGATCATGGAGAAGAAACCGGTTAAAGATAATTATAAAATGATATATGGAGAGGTGTAGACGTGATTCAGATCTCCACTATATTCAATTTATTTACTTTTTTTAACGGCGTGAACATCACCTATAAATATTATGTACGGTCGCCTATGTATGACATTTCATTTTTTACTTTTTTGAGGGAACGTAAGAGAATTAGTCCGTAACTATGTGTTACTTTGTACATTAGCTACTAAGAGAACTTGAGAAAAAAAATCCTAGTTCGGTCTTTTTTTTTCTACTCTTAGTAAAAATTTTATCTTTAGTGCTTACGATCCATAGTTTTATCTCGTTCCAATTGTAATTTTTCATGTAAAAATACTACTCGTTTGTATGGTTGCTTAGTCGCTTCTGCTTTTAAGCACTAAATATATTAGTCGAGTACGAGAACGATCACATTTATTTTCTTTTCCTTATTCTTCCTTTGTTTTCATCCGCATGGAATAAATATATGAAAAAAAAGGAGAAGACATAGCATACAACATCAATGACTATATATTGATTCAGTTTTAATTTATATTCCTGTTTTTAGTAGAATATAGAGGAATGGCTTCATAATGTTTTTCTTCGATCTATCCGGCTAGTTATTCCTATATTGTTCATCTGAAATGAATTATTCCAACATTACTAACGGAATATATTCCTCATTTTATCCAGATTCCACTGTTTCATTGATCAACGAAAAGTACGTCAATGTGCTCCATTTTTAGAAGAGATATAGAATAGAAATCGAACTTGACGATCAAGACCAAAGAAAAAAAAATCTATCACTGAAAAGAACGTAAGCTAAAAACAAGGCTAGAGAGGGTTATGTTTATCCTCCTAGTTATAAAAGCATAAATGGCAATTAATGGTATTTTAGAGGAGGGATCACTTATTTATATTGATTGTTGCAATTCAACTATCATCACATCCGGTTGTCGATATAAAATATATCAGGATGAATAAAATTATTGCAGTGCAATGCTATATTTCCAAATGTTAAATTTGCTTTAGATATTCGCTAAAATGCGTCATCCTGTAATTTGAAATTGTTAAATATACCCCTAATTCAAACTGACCTTTTTATGGCTCTGTTTACTCTGTAAAATATTGAAGTTGTCATCATCAAATTAACTTTTTATTGTCCTCGTTTTAAAGAAAAGTGATTAAAGTAATTTCGTTATTTCATAGGGTCAAGGGGTTTAAAAAGATTATTTAAATTAGACAACATATTTTGACAATTTTAAATTACGGGGAGGGTCACATTTTGACAAATTTCCAAATATATCCCGTATTCTTGTCGGATAAGAAAGGAAGGATAAGCATCTTGTTCTATTTATTGCTTATCCAACAAATCAATGTAGCATTAGTGATAACAAAGGAGTAACACTCTCAATCCAGCTATCCTAGCCTATTATCCTTACAAGGGAATAACACCTAGGGATGAAAACGAGCCAAGCTGCTCACGAGCAGCTCAGGCTCAAACTTATTAAAGCTCGGCTCGGGCTCATGTCGAGTTCTAGCACGTATTCAAGCTCGAATAAGTAAACAAACGGAACCTAAGCATCGTGTTATTCGGCTCGTTAAGCTCGCGAGCCTAGACGAGTTTTTCTATTTTATTCCAATAATTTTTTATAATAAAATTATTTAAACGAGTTCGAATTCGAGCTCAACTCTAGCTTGATCTACTTCATACAATCAAGCAAAGCTCAAATCGAGTTCGAGCTCAGCTTTTGATACTTGTCGAGCTCGAGCTCAGTCTTTGAAGCTTGTCGAGCTCGAGTTCGAACTCAAGCTAAACCAATCGGATAAAGATTGAGTTTAGTGGTACTCGACTCGAATGCGGCTCGTTTTCACCCCTAAATAACACCTACTGACTCTTGCGGATGAATGTGATTGGTGGTCTGAGATATAAAACTATTTAATGGAAACACCAACAATTTCCCAAAAGAGCTTCTTTCATCAATTTCTTACCACTCCAAACAGTTGCATTATATCCATCCAATACAAGGAAGAAAGCTAATTCTCAGGAAGCCCACATAAGAAGGCCCAAGTACTGGACAGCCCACATATGAAGCCGAACCCAGACGTTCTAATTCATATGTTGGTTTTCCTAGTTAAACAAAGAGGGCATTTGGTCTAGTGGTATGATTCTCGCTTAGGGTGCGAGAGGTCCCGAGTTCAATTCTCGGAATGCCCCCTTTTCCGGTTTTGTTTGCCCCTTTTTTTTTTACATTATGTGTAAAATAGTAATTAAGATCTTTGGTAAAACAAAACGCATAGCAGTCATGTGTTTATTTTTAATTTGTTCCTCATTTTGTGATATATCAAACCTTAACTATGCATAGAATTGTTATTGTTGTTATCAAAAGTAAACAATTCTCAGTCAGTTTAAGCAACCTTGCCGTGTATAAAACTCTTACCTAATGTATAACCTGTTTTTTCAACTGAAACCAAAAGTTAGAGAGAAAGCAAAAAGGGTACTTACGTTTTTACGTTCTCCTAATTTAAAATTATTTTTTTATATTTTATAATTCAAAATTGTATTTGTTATGTTCCATTAACTATGTAAAATGACAAAAGCCGTCCTTACCACTTTTCTTGAAAGACTAGGGCTGTTACTTGATGATGACAGTTTGTCATTTTATACGATCTAGAGGGGTATAAAAATATCATTTCGAATTATAATAATATATCTTTATAATTTTGAAATATCAAAGGTATGAAAATGCAAATTCCCTGATAAAAAAAATGGAGAAAGCTGATTCTGAAGAAGGCTCACAAAATTTCAGAAGATACAACTCAATTAAGGCCGGCCTTCCTATCAATATATAGCCCATCAAAGCCCATATAAGCTTTGAACCATTTTTGTAGAAGGGATGGACATGCACCCAAATTTATAGCTATTCGAACTCAAATCAGAGGAACCCATAGAGCAAGGCAAGCAAATCCTCATCAATTCAACCTAGTATGCTTCACATACATACCCGTCATGCACTATTAATGCACCATAGAAAATACCTTGAAAATGGAGGTTAATGCGGATCCAACGCGACATGCTATGGTTGCTAGTTGCACTAATATCGGTCTACTTACGAAATGGGGCAGATCGCCTAGTTAAATCATTTCCCCACTAACCAAATCTCATTGACTTAACCAGAACATAAATACCATTCTTCAGGAAAGCTTAATATATCTGATATAATTATAACCACACGCAATGTATGCGTGTTATCGAAATGTGCATTGCACATATTTCGATACGTCATATGTGGTAATAATTGTATCAATAGTCCTAATCGTTTTATTGGTACTGATGTTGCCTAAGTAGTAATACTTCTCCAAACAGTCCCCTAACAAGCAAGGCATTACTGAAAACAAAGAATATCTTTAATCTCTAATGAATTGCAAACAAATTATTTGCTTATGTTCCAATGACAAATTGAAGAATACAAAATGAAACAGACCCCCCTCTCTGCTCATCTTCTACAATTACAAACAAATTTCACATTTCAAGAAAAAAAAAATACTACAACAAATCTCAAATTCTTCTCTTTTTTTCTTTTAAAAAAAAAAAAAAACAAATTGAATCAAGGTCGCATTCCCCTAGCTCTCCCACACATCAAAGCATTGTTAGGCATGTCATACTCATTTGAGAAGCTCTTCTCCGACGTCCAAACCCTAATGTAGAACTGCTGCCCCAAGTACGCTCTATCCCAATTCCCAGACCTCACGTTCCACATTCCCTGGTTATCTAGGGACAACAATATCGATGTCCATCCTTTCGGATACACCTGCACTCAAATAGCAGATCTCACCGTTCATCATCGCAAGCTCAAATCTCAAGACAAGTGCATGCATCAATGAAAAATCTACCTACCTGAACAGTGTATCTTTCAACGGCGTCCACGAGATTATACCCTCGTCGGAGCTCCGGCTTCCACCACCCATTACCATAGCTGCAAATCCAAACAAGTCATCAGAGACTCCACAAAAAAAAAAAGAAAAAAAGAAAGGGAAAAAAGGCGGAGATTAAAGAAAGAAATTCTACGTACCCAACGACCCAGAAGGAGTATCCATCGGTGTGCCACGTCTGCATCGTGTTCTCTGTGTTCTGGAAGACGATCTCGACGAAATCGTGGAGGTTGAACCGGAGAACGGAGGTGGCTAGGTAGGGGGAGTTGTTTGACGGCCAGCTCGGGATGTTGTCCACGCTGAACACCCCGCCTATGTTCAACGCGTCGGCGAGCTTCAACGGCGTGTCAGGGACCACATACGAGACGCCGTTAACTGCGTACCTCTTCTTTCCGTTAATCACCGCCGCCGTGCTCGACAGAAACAACGATCTCGACTTCGGAATGCTACCGTAGTGGTACGATCCCTGCGGGTTCGGCCTCGCAGCATTCGCCGTCAAATTCCACCTTCAGCATCACAAATCACACACCAATCACAAACCATGCATTCATATAACAAACAAACAAACAATTTGTATCGTAGCCAACAGTCAATAAATGTAGTTAGTTTACCTGATGGTTCTAGCTTGTTGCATGGAGCCATGGAGAAGGTAAGAGGGGCCAGGGGGGAGTTGGCCGGAGACAGGGGTGTGCGAGTTGGAGTAGTGCAGCACGGACGAGGCGGTGAGAACTCGGCGAGTGAAACGAGTGGAGGCGACGATGTAGTAGTCTTTGGCCGGCTGGTCGAGCGTGACGAGGACGGCTACGGCTTGGCCGACGTGGATGTCGAGCGAGTCGTACACGTTCTGCAGCGTATGAGATCCTTCGACTTCGACGAGCCTCATCTTGTGCCCTTGAATTCTGAAATTGATCGACGTCGTCATCCCCACGTTCGACACCCTGAACATGTACGTTTTCCCTGTATATATATATACACACAACAAATCAAAATCGGACTAAAAACCCAAGCTCCAATTTATTACTTAACCTCAAGGCCACCTATCTAAATCTCTGACTTGACAAGAATTTAACTTTTTTAATGAAAAAGACTTGATATGAATTTACCATACAAGCTCGAGTATAGCTGCATCTAGGATGGGGGTTGACACTATCACGATAACTAGTCAACTTAGTCGGAGACTCAACTCAATAAATAAGAAAAATAATATAAGGTCAGTCTCTATGTTTAAACCTATAATAAATTAGTCCTTTTCTTTTTAATTAATTTATAATTTATAGATAAATATTTGAATTATTATAGAAATATTTTTAAAAAAAAAGGTAAATAGATTTATAATTTTGATTAGTTTACAATGTTATATTACTTAACAGATTTATTTTTCAGCCCCTCCTTGTTTTTTGTATCCTCTCCATTGACCACTGTATCAGTATTTTTAGAAACACTCTTAATAAAAAATTATAGGTTTCAATAAAATCTATAAATTTTATATTGAAATTTTTTTAAAAAAATACTTATAAATAAATATTTTGATACTCTAAAGGTTAATGAGTTCTGGATCAGATCTATTAACCCGCTGAAATTTCAAAGTCCAAATCTAACTATTTAAAAATATTTTTAAAAAAATTTATGAACATAAAAATTATAATTTTTATCAAAATTATAATTTTTATATTTTTTTTAAAAAATACTAATACAATTTACAAGGCAGAGCCTAAAACCTATTTGCTAAACTACAGGGCTGAAACCGACTGGTTTCGGCCCTACAGGTGCTGAAAACGTAAAGCCCCAAAAATAAAAAAGGGGCAATGATCGGCAGGCCCCTGGCAGGGCCTGCCGATACCAAATCAGCCCCTGCTATCCGATCCGCAGGGGCTCAAAAAACGAGACGATCCAACACTTCAGTTTCGGTCTATTTTTTGGAAAAACTTTCAACATAAAAGTTGTAGGTTTTAACGAGATCTACAATTTTTATGTTGAATGTTTTTTCAAAAAATACTTCTAAATAGATGTTTTGGAGGTCGGAAGTTTAACGGGTTCTGAAATGTCACGTCAAAATCCGTTAAGCTTCCGACCTCCAAAACATCTATTTAGAAGTATTTTTTGAAAAAACTTTCAACATGAAAGTTGTAGATCTCGTCAAAATCTACAATTTTTATTTTCAAAATTTTTTAAAAAAATACTAATATAATGGTCAAAACGGAAATATATATTTTATGAGAGATGGACATAAACAGTAACCCGGGGCTGAATCGGTAAAGATTTTCGGTCAAGGGGCTGGGGAGACATTATCCCAATAAAAAAGCTGAGATACAACTCCCCATAAACAAACCACACTCGGGGACACCTTGACCAGCGTTAGTAACTCGAGGAGTGACACAAGGAGCGGCGAGTTGCGCAGCTACCAAGCCGTCCTAGTAAACAGAGACCACGAGCGATTACTTCCTGGATCACCCCTGTCTCTGTATTTACATGGGTGAGATCCACAATTTGCATCTCACCCGTGACCATTTCTATGATAGTGACCCAAGGAGCGACCCACATTCTCTCTTTTCGCTGAAAACTGACGCACACTATTGACAGAGAGCAGAGGAAGTAGAATTAATGGCAAACCTTGATCACCAGTGAAAGTGGACCAGGAAGTGGCACCATTAATAAGAAGTCCATCAGGGAATCCAAGAGACTTCCCGGAATCCAAAATCCACCGCAACGACTGCAGATTTACACCCCCAAACAATTACACATAAATTCCTTCAAAAATCACCAATATTATTGAAAAATGAGCATAGACTCTGTAGATCTAGAATGCACTACCTTGTGGTTGGTCTTGTACCAGTCGCCGACGAGGAGAGTAAAGTCCGCGGCGTACTTAGGGTAAGGAATAGAGATCACCGATCTCTGGTAGATATTGAGAGCGCCGAAGCCGCCGGCGGCGCGGTGCATCGCCGTCGATGGATAGTACGTGAACGTACCGATCTGATCCTTGGGCTGGAATTTGTAAGTGTAGTTTCCCCCCGGCGGGATGGGGCAGTTCGTCCCAAGAACTCCGTCTTGCCAAGAGTTCTTCCTCTGCTTGATCCCATGCCTGCGCCATAGTAATGTCAGTAAAAACAGTTAAAGATGCAGTTAAATACATAGCTCGTAGATCTTGCTGAAGATGAATTAGTTACCAGGTGAGGAGGAAGGGTTCATCGAGCTTGTTGATGACATTGACGTAGATGTTGTCGTTGGTGACGCAGTCGAGGCGGGGGCCAGGGAACTGCCCGTTGATCAATATACCCTAATCGATTCAAGATTCAAAGAAACCAAGAATAATGAATTCTAACTCATAACATACAAGTAGTCTAGAGCAGCAATGTAGCATTGTAGAATGGTAGTAGGAATTACTTGCTGGGGGACGCCGAGAGGGGAGATGGTGCCGTAGGTGATGATCCAGGTAAAGAAGCGGTAGGGGTCGTCGGCGGAGACGACGCTGAAGACCGCCATTGCCGCCGCAAAGAGAAGCAGGGACGTCGACCTCGCCATTGTTATTCGCTTTGAAGCTCTGCTTATCTTTGTGATGTACTAATGAGAAAGAGAAATAAGAAATTCTTGAGAGATCTGTGTTAGACTTGTGAAAAAATGAATTGAATTGGAGATGGAGGAGAGTGGGGAGGGAGGACGTGGTTTTTAAAAGCAGCGCCGCAGCGGAGAGGTTTCGGGTGCCAGCTATTGATGGATTGGAACCGTAGTTAGTGTACGCCGCGAGCTACGGTTGACGCGGTTGCGCGTTGCGTAAATATTTTCGCTTTTGCGAAAGTGGGACACTTTCTCATCTGTTCAGATTCAACTGACCCTTCAATCTTTTGTCAATATGTGAATTTATAGATTTGACTTTTAAATTCCATTAAAATAGACTGTCATAATTTAAACATCCAAATTAATATATAGTAATTCTGAGGTTAGATTTGTTCAAATTGTTGACTTAGCTGTTTAACATGATCGTCTCAGACTCTCAAGCTTCTCTATCTATAGTTATGCAATTTATTAACACCAGTAACTAAAAATACTACTAAATATTTTTGGTCCAGTTGATTAAATAAATTAGATGTTTGGAAAAAAAAAATTCAAAGTCTATCCTCATAAAGAATAGATTAGAAATTTCAATTTTAGCGACATCTAGTTAAAAAATCTATCATTTATCGTTTAATATTCAGTTAAAATGTATAATATAAATCAAAATAACGGTGAAGTTAAAAAATAATAATTTTGCTATACTTATCCAAAAAATCACACATAAAAATTACAATGCATACGTGGTAACATATGGACCATATATCACAATAGGTATAGTTATAATTTTGATAATTTATACGGATCACGAGATAAATATGTAGGTCACAAAATAAATATTGTAGAAATTAGTAGTATGCGATTTTTTTTGAGATTAGCGTGAAAAAATTCTGCCAGTAATCGGTCTCTTTTTGAGCGACCGTCATAACAGATAAACTCACGAATGACACCGATTTTTATTCCACTAATCGTTAAGTTCCATCCTTACGGATAGAATAGACTATAGTGCACGCTCCCGAATGAACATCAAATTAAGACTAATTCTATTTTTTACGAGATACAGAGAGATCTCGACCTCCACACCCTTTTTAAGGTATGCCTCCTAAGTCGAACTCGAGACGTTCGCTTCGTGAGATGAACGCCCGAGCAGCTCGCGATGGGAGCACGGGACAGTAGTATGCGATTTAATGTGTAGTTTGTTAGAGGCGAGTAGTTTTTTTCTTAAATAAAGTACAAAATCGCAAATATAGATGTAGATGGTGCCTGATTTACAAATACTTAGTTACAAGAAAATGCAGGAGATGGGGAAATGTGCGGGGTCAGAAGCTACGATCCAGCACAGCACATGGGATTCATTGGGGTTTTGCACCGCAACCGCGTTTTCCAGCGTCTTCTTATCTTTGGATCTTCTCTGATCCAATTTCTTTATTTTGCTTCTAATTATTACCTTCTATTTTATATTAATGGAGAATTGCGTTTTAGCCCCCTAATTTTGGGGTCGCACGTTTCAGCCCCCCGAAACATCACGTGGCGGCACGCGCGCGCCGCCACGTCGGCGGAAAAATGCGTTTCGGGGGCTGAAACGTCAATTTTGAAAAACGGGGGGCTGAAACGCAATTCTCCCTTTTATTAATTAATTGCAGCCGCAAAATGAATTTGATTGGTGCTGATAGTAGTAGATCTAGCAGTGTGCGGCTAATTCAAACCTTTAAAAGATATTTTAAGAAATTATTTATCATTCATATTTGAATGTGAGTGGCAGATGCGGGAGTTTTGCAAAGCTGTTGTAATCTTAATAATAATCTATATGTTGTAAATTTAGTTCGCGCGATCGGCGCAAGGAGCCATTGGCTTTTCATGTGAGCACTTAGACTTTCTCTTCTATTCTTTTTATAAAGATTGTAATGTTTTGACTCTATTATTTCATATTATATAAAAAACGAAGTGGTTTACTAGTTGATAATAGATAGGCTATCATTATTTGGATTAATTGCATATCAGCCCTTCTTTTCGATGGTTTATATATTAGCTTCTGAAAAATGGAGAAATGACATGACGGCGATCTCACAACTAGGGCAACGTATTTTTTTTTTATTTACGGAGACTGATACACAAACTACAGAAAAAGGAATGGCTGATACGTAACAACCCCTCATCTCTCATTGCAACTTATTTTTACATAACGTGTTTTTTTTTAAAAAAAAAATAAAAAAAAATACTAAAGATAAAAAACCATCCGATATGATCTTACCGATATAGGACTCGATAAAGACTTAATAGTCAATCAAAATAAATGGTAGTATAGAATTTATGTTAGTGACGCTGTAAGTTAGATGAGTTAAGAGCCTTTATTTTGTTGAGTACTTATTGTATGCTTCTTTTATTGATTCTCATTATTTGATTCAGGTAGCAAATGGGGCCTAAAACAAAGACAATCATAGACAAACTTATATAAATTTGAGTTAAATTAAAAGAATATTAAATATTTAAATACTGTATTATTATGATAGTAATTATGTTCATGGATGGTGGTGTTTAGAAAAATCTTATCTTTTTGCATGCTTAATCTAATAATTCGTAATCATGTTTTAGATCACATGTTCATTCACTTCAGGACGAGTGCGATACATGTATTCTATAAATAATATAGAGGGCTTTCAAATATATCTAGATCGCTGAAACTTCTTATATATACTTAAGGAAAAAAAAGTTAAATAATAATTAAATAGTTACTGTCGTTTAGTTATTAATAGTGTGAATTTTGGTCATATAAATTTATAATGACTAAATTAAATAGAATTTACTCGTTGGATTCTTGTCACTAATATTAATTTTCTTACAGCATAAAGTAGGTTTAGCATAAATTGGTACTAGCCGCAAAATTATTTACTGCGACAACTGTGCAAAATAAATTAATTGTCAGTAGATTTTTACACGATAATCTTTAAAGAAGCAATTTCATAATCTTTAAAGAAGCAATTTCCATGTTTCTTTTAAGAATTCATAATATTTCTCCAAAAGATTTATGATAAATTTTATTTTTAAAAAAATTAACACGAAACATAACCTTTGTTGTCCTCTACAATTTTACTATTAACTTTTTCTAAAAAATATTTTAAATTAACGTTGAATTTTTGGACTCTAAAGTTTTATGACCATTAAAATTTATTTAAATATAATTTTTAAACAAATTTAAACATTAAGAATCTTTTTTATATATATATATATATATATATATAATCAACACACATCGTCTCGTGATTTTCATAAATTATTAAAATTATAATTATATCTATTTTAATCTGTAATCATAATATTATAATATATAATGTATAATTTATTATATAATTTTTTGAATGAACATAATAAAATCCAAAAACAATTAGCCCAACCACCCGGTCATCATTTTAATTTAGGATAATGACATATCAGCCCATCATTTCAAGTTTTCATTCCAAATCAGCCACCTGTTTCAAAAAACGTCCATTTCAGCCCCCCATTTACTATTTGAATTTTTTTCGGACGAAAATATTTCTGACTGTTCGGCTGCCTGAAACACATATTTAAAAATATTTTTTGGAAAAAGTTTTAATATAAAAATTATAGATCTCGACGATATCTACAACTTTTATGTTGAATTTTTTTCCAAAAAATACTTCCAGATAGGTATTTTCGATGTCCAAACTGTTCAGCGAATTACGGGTCGACCCATTAACAATTCGGACCCCGAAATTACTTATTCGAAAGCATTTTTTGGAAAACTTTTCAACATAAAAGTTGTAAATCTCATCAAAATCTACAATTTTGATGTTAAAATTTTTTTCAAAAAATACTTTTAGATATATATTTTTGGATTCCAAACTGTTAAGGGGTACAAGGATATTTTCGTCCGAAAAAAAAGCCAAACAGTGTTTGGGGAGCTGAAACGACCGTTTTTTGAAATGGAGGGCAAATTTGGGCTTTTGCAAACAATGAGGGGTTGATATGGTATTAGCCCTTTTAATTTTCTATTCACGAGATCTACAAAACTTTCAAAGTCATAGGCTCAGAGTTTCAAAATAGAAAGCCCGCCAAAATCATTACTTATTTGGTGTTGAATATTTATTATTCAACATAAGAGCGTCAACAATTGCTGATCTTCTAATATTTGTTTTGAATGATCATATTTAATTCATTAAAATTTAATAATCCAAATTAAAATAGTTCGTAAAAATATAAAAAATTTATAGAGAGAATCAACTGAACAATAATCGAGACTTATTTTTATAAATTTTTTTTAATCTGAATTATCATATTTAAGAGAATCAAATATAATCACTTAACGAAGAGTATTTGAATAATCTGTAATGGAGATTATTTATACCCTGTGCAAGGAGTATAGTGCCCCAGTCATACAAATTTATCTGAAGTTATTATTTATTTTTTTGGAATATTATGGCACCTTTTCAAATGCAATATCCGCGGTGAAGCTAATTATCCTTTATTAAAGATCTTTTAAATAAAATTAATCAAGGTTGGTCCAATTTATTAATAAAATTAGATGCTGGAAGAAAAACATGATTTGTTTTTTTATAAATAATAGATCGAATGTTTAAATCCTTGCAAATGTGAATCGGAAATAATTTACCGTATATTTATTTTTGATTAAAATATAGAATTAAAATCTAATTCGGATACCATATTTTTTTTAAAAAAAAACTTTATTAATAATAATGAACCAGCTTATTTTGAAAGTTTTTTTTAGAAAAATTACGTATCAGCCCACTATTTTCAGAGGCCGGCGCGTGCTGTTACGTCAGACATTTTCTTTTCGTTTTAAAAAATTAATTTATAACTTTAAAAAAATCGGAGGCTGATACGCAATTCCTTTTTTTTTTAGCCATTTATGGCGATCACATGATTTAGGGTGGAATGCTTCAGATTGGTGATGGGACCACACGGCCTCATTTGCTGACACATTTACAGAAGGGCTTATACCATATCAGCCCTCTAAGGGGCTGATATCGTAACCCATTTAAGAAGCCAATCAATCCATCGCTCCTTCCAATTGTTATGGATTCGAAGTGTTCCAATTTAATTCGAACCCAATCCGAACCAAACCGCCCATTTTCTTTGACCTGAATTACTAACTCAACTAATAAAATCTATCTATATATATATATATATATATATATATATATAATATATATATATATATAGATGATCAATGTTATTGAATCATATGATATTTTAAGTAATGTGCCATGTAAAATTTGTTTTTATTCTAAAAAATCACTTAATATTTATATTTGTTGATAAGACTTATAAAATTAATATAACTTAATTTCTAAAATATAAAAAATCTAATATTTAAAAAACCATTAATTAAAATAATAAATTAATTAAAAAATAAATATAAAAATAGAAAGATAATTATATTATATATTATTATTTAATATTACTTTTTTAAAAATAAAATTTTATCCATTAATTTTTTTTTGATTATATATATATATATATATCAACCGTCTTTTCATCCAACCCCTCATATAATTGTTGTATATGTTATATGGACTCTAGAGCACAGTGCACCATGGGCTAGAACTCAGTCAGAGGCCCAGCTAGAAGGCTATCACCATACTAAAATTGAGTTAGATTTCCTGGACCAGCCCATGGCAGTCCACATATATTATGAAACTAGTCAAAATAAAAGCTCTGACTCGAACTTGTTCAATCTTGGCTTGAGCTCTAGGCTTACCAAGCTCGAGATCAGTTCGAGCATATATTCAAACTCTAATTAAACAAGTCGAGTCTAAAATCGTGTGACACGTCTCGTCATGTTCACAAATCTAAATAAGTTTTGCTTAAATTTTTTTTACTACAAAATTGTTCTACGGAGTTCGAGCTTGAACTCGACTCAAGCTCTAACTAATTGATACAATTGGACCGAGCGTGAGCTTGGCTCAGTTGTTGAAAGTGTGGCAAGTTCGAGCATGAATTTTTTGAGCCACAATCATCCTATAAAGCTGATCGAGATCGTGCTTGTTTTATTCTTCGGTCATTTAACATTAAGAATTTATAGTTAATATGGAATTGTATGCATCAGTCCAAACAGCCCAAGCATTTGAACGAATATTTTGAGACAAATAACTTCACTTTTCCATGTTTTTGGAAAGTATAGTTCACTTTTCAAAAGTAGTCACAATGACGTGGCCACTCCCAAATAATTTATTTTAAATTATCATTGCTAACCAGAATTTGTTTTTTCTTTTTAAAAAAGCAGTTAATAAATGAGTAATACCAAAAAGTTTTATCCGAAAATTCATCCGAACATAACTTTCTCTGTTGGAATTGATAAATCTATAATTTACGAATTTCAATATAAAAACACGTATTCGAAGATACTTTCTGATTGAGCCCTCAAGAAGCTGTAATATTTTTCTAAATATTGTCTGTACAAATAAGAATGCGCTAGAATTAAAGTTGGACGTCAGAGAATTTGTTATCTTCTTGACTGCGTTTCTCTCACGCCGTATTGTTTATATATTTCATTGACACGTAACCCTTTTTTTAATTAAAATATTAATTTTTAAAATTTACGTCTTATATTTTAATCACTAAAATATATTTTTTATATTATTATAAAATTTTTAAGGACTGAAATATAGTATATTTATTTTTATGGACTAATTTACAATTATTTTTCTTTAATTTAATTGCAAAATACCTTATAAAATGGTCGGTTGGTAAGTTAAATCTCCCAGTGCCCTTACTACCTGACGCGTATCGCTGTTGCTTGCTTTCTGGAAGCTCAGCGCTCGCTTCCATTGAAATTTCTGATCAGTCCGTGATTGATTGATCTTTGCGATAAATGGCGACTGATATCCGAGAAAGCATCTCGAAGCAGACAGGATTTGCACTTCGCTTGGCCAGCCATGCCGCCGGGAGCTCATCGGCGGCGGCAAAGAACCTCGTGCTGTCGCCGGTGTCACTGCACGCTGTGCTGGGCCTCGTCTCCGCCGGATCACGCGGCGCCACGCAAGACCAAGTCCATAAGATTGTTGGCGCCGCTACCGCCGACGATCTGCGCGCACTCGCGTCGCAGACCGCCGCCGTGCTGCTCGCCGACGCGTCCGCAGCCGGTGGGCCCCGCATCGCCTTCGCTAATGGCGTCTGGGTCGACGCTTCGCTGAAGCTTAAACCGGCCTTCGGCGAGATCGTGACGAAGGACTATAAGGCCGAGGCAAAACCCGTCGATTTCCTATCCAAGGTACAATTCAGACCTGTTGTATATATTAATTTACGGGATGAAATTGTTGCAGTTGCATATTTGTGAGAAATCATACAGAAATATCCCAGGATGATAGTTCTAAATCAGACCTGTTCTATACATGTGGAAGAAATTGCAATTTACCTGAGCGAGGAAATATTGAATTCGAGCTATGTTTATAACGTATTTCATTATCCACATATTTTACTGCTCGTATTTTAAGGCTGAGTTCGTTTCCGTAGTTGTGCACAATAGATGTAATAGGTCGGATTTGGCCTCGCTAATCTCAAAGTTTTATGGTAAATTTATTTTGCTCATACTATAATACTTACTGAGCTTAACTTAAGCCAATTTCTCCAAAATCGAAAGGAAGTTAGAAACAAAAAAAGAAGAACTTAACATAAGTCAATGTTTATGCGTCGATATAACTCTAGCAAGAATGATATCATTTATGCAAAGACAGAATAAACCTTATTCTGTAAACCGTGTTGTTTAGTTGTTATGATTGTTACTGCTCGCGATTTCTGAAGTGATTCTGTGGAAATCAACGTAGGATTATAAAGGTCTGCTAAATACCGTGAGATGATTAAGAACTTCTTGCTTGGCCTGTGCTATACTCATGCCAATCCTGTTGGTCAGCTATATATCCTCCTTCCGGGAGTCATTCAATTGAAAGACGGAATGTCTTCTCTATTTCATCCACTTCTGAGTGTTTTTCATGACAAAATGCACTTGGAATTCGAGTTACTTGAAGTCGTCATATCTGTGAACTAATGTCAACTAAATAACCTCTAGAGCATTACATGTCATTTTGTGGTAATTTCAATTGATGACATTTCGTTTTGGTAACAAACTAATCATGTCATTTTCGACATCTTTGTGATTTGGAACATGAGGGAGCCCTGCGCCGTAGTGGTAAAAGTTGTCCCTCACCACAACACTGGTGCTATGGCGGAGCTACGTACAATGAAGTTTGGGCAAATGCCCCCACTCAGTTCTGGAAATAAAATTATAGCAGACTCTTCATATACTATGTATTTACACAACACAAAACCCCATATATGTTGGGGTCACAATAGTTTATTATTTAAATTTTAAAGAATAGTAAATTATATGACCACAACGGCTAGTCATGAGTCGCACTGGAGTAAGGTCTCGGGAGATAATAAGAAATCGAGCAGACATTGTCACAGAATAAGCTATCAAACTGAATATGTCCAAAACTAGCACGAATCATGCACACATAATAGAATAATTATACTAATTATAAAGACTATACCCCAAGGGGCACACTATATAAATTAAATGTTAAAAGAATGGGGAAGTTATGGAAAATATTGATATACTTAACGACTACTAATGTCCGCCCCCTGTTATCTACGGGTCCTGGCCCTACCACCGACTGGTGCGGGTTCGAATCCTGACGAGAGCAAAAGTAGCGAGCATAAGTGCGTACACCGTCTCTGTTAACAGGGGCAAGGAGTGACTTTGTGGCCAGGGTTCGCCTTTTTTTGTGATCCGGAACATGAAAGGGAGAAAGGGTTTATTGCTAAATAGCTTAAAGAATAGTAACTGTTTAAGAATGTTGAAGCAAAATATGTTATTGTGCGCATTCTTAAATGGTGTAGAATGTTACGAGTCTCATAACTTTTACGAAATGTGCTCTCATGCACATGAACTTGTAGTTGCGCATTCGATGCCGTGAACTTTCTTAAGACTATGCTGTCTTTTTGCATGTTCATGTTAGTTTGCTGGCATGGCAGAAATATTGCCAAAAAGTGCTAAAGCCCAAAACTGACTTAGGAATGTATGAAATGAAAGTTTGAGACTAATAGCATGGGTTTTTCCTTCTTATATCTAATATTTATTCTTTATTCTTATAGCCTATTTTTATTGATTGTCTCTCTATAACCTTGTAACACTTCCTATCCACGTAAATTGGGTACAGGTCCAATTGCACAAAGTTTCTGTTATATCGTATCAACTTATTATTTCTCTCCAAGTGTATCGACATTTATTACTAACAAAAATTGGTTATGCAGCTTAGGATTACTTAGAATTTTTTTTTTTTTGGGAGATACGAATTTTTTTTCTTCTCAAAAAAAAAGAAAAACTGTATTTGTTTATAAGTTTTGACCTGGATTTTTCAAAGAAAATGATGTAGTTCTTATGAACAAGTAAAATCCAGTTTTATGGTTTTGAAAATTCAACAATGTGATTCAGCAAATCTATATTTCTTGAAGATCTTCATCATGGTCCTTTAATTTTTACAAGTGCGATTTATTTCGTAGTTTTTACTCTCGCATTTATAATCCCGCATTTGGTCTGTCATATTGTTGATGAAGGCTGATGAAGTGCGTACTGAAGTCAACTCATGGGTTGAGAAGGTGACGAGCAATCTAATCAAAGATCTTCTTCCTGCTGGATCGGTTGATCGAAGCACCAAGCTGATATTTGCTAATGGCCTCTACTTCAAAGGATCTTGGGATAAGAAGTTCGATCCTTCTCTAACCAAGAACTCAGACTTCTACCTGCTCGATGGAACCCCTAAACAAGTCCCGTTCATGACTAGCAAAGATAAGCAATTTCTCTCGGCGCGAGACGGTTTCAGAGTGCTCGGGCTTCCTTATAAGCAAGGCGAAGATAACAGGAGATTCTCCATGTACATCTTTCTTCCAGATTCTCGAGAAGGGCTATCGAATCTCGTGGAAAAGTTGACATCCGATTTCGATTCTTTAGAACGGTTTCTCCCGAAACGTAAAATCCCCGTCGGAAAGTTCAAGATTCCAAAGTTTAAGATTGAATTCGGGTTCGAAGCGTCCGAGGTGTTGAAGGGTCTCGGACTGGTGCTGCCCTTCTCCGAGGACGCCGATCTCTCGGACATGGTGGATTCTTCCGTTGTTTCCAAGTCCCTGTGTGTCTCGAAGATCTTCCATAAATCGTTTATTGAGGTCAATGAAGAAGGAACGGAAGCTGCTGCAGCTTCCGCGGCCGTGATACTGTTAAGGTCCATGAACATGGATCAGCCGGAGGATTTTGAAGCCGATCATCCCTTCTTTTACCTGATCCGAGAAGACATGACCGGAATGGTGATGTTTACCGGCCAGGTTGTCGACCCTTGATCGAGTTGCATGCCGAGCTGGAGATATGCGGTACACCAGTATAAGTTTTCTTAGAATAAATTTGTGGAAAATTGTGTTTCAGCCTCCCGTTTTTCAAAGTTTGCGATTCAGTCCCCTAAACGCGTTTTTTCGCAGACACGGCGGCACGTTTTGCATTTCGAAGGGCTGAATCGTACGACCACGAATCTAGGAGGAGCTGATATGTAATATTCTAGGATGTGGTACTGTATCATACTCTATGGATCGAGTTTATGTAATTATCCTTTTCTTCTCCGAGTGTGTAAATTATCAGAGTTGAATAGAATTAAGGTCATAGACATGCGTTTTACTTAAATTAGAGATCTAGAAATATATATAATATAAAGTTTGTGCGTTTACGGAAGCGGAGTGATTGTCGCGCTGATGCTAGCATTTTGTTAGTGACGCTCCAGTGATATTCGTCGAATTTCTATAAACTTGTTGATGGCGAGGGCTACTACTAGAGCTGTCCCATAGCATACTTCCTAAATCTATGCTTTCAAGTGGCTCAGCCTAAGCTTCTTCCTATCAACCTATATTTATAGTCCTTATCGATAAAATTATACACGTTTCTTATTATTAAAAAAAAAAAAAAAGGTTAGCAAAATACTATTTATTAACTATTTTACCCTGCTATGAGACTTGCTATGCCATGCCTGTGTTGATGGAAATAAGGCCCTCTTTTGCACTACGAATTTGCTTTACTCTAACTCCTTATATGCAGTGGACAGATTTTTTTCCCTGAATGATGCTCATGTATTCCAAAAAATCATCAAACAAAACCTTACCAATAATCATTAAAAAAATAAAAAATAGAAAAATGATCTGTTATAGTAGGTTTTGATATAGTGTAGATGCTGACCACCACATGTCAGCAGACAAGCTGGACACCGGATAAGACGAGAAGTCCAAATATCACACCATACCAAGGTGCGGATGCCGCTCGTGGCATCCATCTACGCATTTTGAGCTGCTAGACCGAGATCGACCTCGGCCCGGAATCTATTATTCAGCATCAGTCAACCGAGAGCCATACCGAGGCCCGACGTCATTCCAGACTCGACCTAAGCTTAAGCTTATTGGCCGAGCTCGTGCGTTCCTGAAAAGAGAAGACCAAGTTAGCTGAGTAACAGCCGGGCGAACGTGAAGGAGTCAATTACACACTGTGTCCTCCACTTACGAACGTGAGAGCTTACGTGGCGCAAAGAGGACCAGTCAACTCACAATCCTGGCTAGATCTACTATTTCTGCAACCGTTACGGTCCGGACATACCCCCAACGCGCTTATAAAAGGCCACCCAGAATACTGTTTGACGGGATCCCAACTTGAAGCACTTGAGAGTACTCTGAAAGAACTATGGCTTCCATTTTATTGTGCTAAGTCTAGTCAGATTATTTAGTATATTTTAATCCAATGTGTTATAGGCCTCAGCGATAAGGTAGAGAGAAGAAACTATGTAACTCATCTAATCTTACTGATATTCTTACGTTGACTTACGTGATTGCCCGCGATTTTTTTTTTTTGTCTTCCTCAAAAAATTTAATGTAAAAATATGTGCGTCCGTCCAATCACATTTTTCTAACTGTTCTTCTTAGTCATTACAGCTTTCAAACATTTATTGATCGATCGAGATCACTCTCGATCAAGTCAAATGTAATTTCTAGATAAATTTTAAGGTTTTTTTTATTTATAGGTAAAATTATAGATGAATAAGTAGGGTGCTCTAGTAGTTCTTTCAATAGCCTTAAAATTGAGTCATATTTTATATGGTACACTTCACTTTCAAGTCTCGTGCTTGGTAGAAAAGGAGAGCCTGTCCCTTTGTTGATGATTCACTAAAAAAAACCAATAATAAAATAGATTATGGCGGCTAAAATACATGTTTTATTTTGTTGGAGATTGATAGTGATAGATTAAGAATCTTTTAAAGAAAAGTTGCATACGACTTCCGTTTTTCTAACTTTACATATCAGTCTGCACTGATGTCATAGTACCCACACGCTGTCACGTCAGTATATTTTTCTTTTCAAAAATTGATATGCAAGATTACTAAAAATAGAAAACTGATACGTAATTAACCCATCTTTTATTATGGTTGCGTTGTTTATAGGCATAGCTGTTGTTGTGAAATTGGGTGTTCTTGTTCAACTTTTTCAATGTGCTTTAGATGACTATTACTATAGATAAATTGTATCTAAGATACACAAATATAAGTTATATATAAATAATAATATTAAAAATATATATATTTTTATAATTTATAATTTATATAAATTAATAGTTATTATTATTAAAATATTATATTTTATTGTTATATATTTATATAAATTGTAACATTTATTTTTTATTAACATATAAATAGAAAATTATTTGAGAAATAGTGTGAAATAACAGTAATATTTAATTTTATATATTACCTCCACCTAGAAAGCCTAAAATTGGGCACCTAAGAATACATCCTAACAATTTAGTATCTATACCTATGTAACTCTTATTTATGGGAGGAGCCCAATATTTTTATCCATCCTTAAAAAGGTCGCAAACGCCGCAAACCAGTAGACTTGGCTCCGGGAGATTTTAGAACTCGTCAGTGCTCAAAGTATATTCAAGACAGAGTGATCGGCGTAGGCACGGTTGAAAAAGTGACGTGTTATTTTCGTGCCAACATGTTCGATTTTCCTAATTTGCTAGATTTTACCTCTGCATCTAAATAAATAAATAAATAATAATAATAATAATAATAATAAATAAAAGAGGATGGGTGTAGCCACTCCCTATCATGGAGCATTCATTATGCAGAAATAATCAAGCTTGTTGAAAATTGTACCACAGGAGATGCACCATTCAACATCATTTGAAAATTTACAAATTTTGAAAATGAAATTGTTGTCCACCATATCTTATTAGCTATGACTTACGACGTACGCACGACGGTAGGATCGACTTATTTGAGCGCAGCTCATAAACCATTTTATACGATAAATTCTTTACATGACACATCTAATTTATTATATTTTTGTTTGTTTTATATGTCTAAATCGGATTTTGTTTTATATCATCGGCGAAAGCGCCACCACATGATTATGTGTGTGGTAAGATTCGTTGATGCTAGTTTCAACAAATTTAGGGTTTAAAAAATGGGGAATAATTATCTCCGTCACATATTTCATATTTTAATTGCACATCTTCATTTATACCGATGTCGTTACATTTATTTCGCATTGTTTTAGTCAGACAATCAACTTCATTATGTACTTTTTTTTTCATCATCAAGCTTTATAAATATTCTTTTAAGAGTAAGATATTATTTACATAAAATAAAATAGAGTTCGCTAGTTTCGGCTGACTTACATGATACGGTGGTTGCGTACAATATCCCAAAAAAATACGGGCAGATATGTCTATATATGTAAGAGGGATAAGATACCGTAACTTTTTTTTAAAAAAAAATATAGTTTTAGTGGTGTTTTTAGAGATCAGAAGTTCCCAGATGGAGGGTTCCCACATTTTGTGCAGATGTTGAAGGGCTTCTTTTTTCTTTCAAAGTCGTACATCAATTGAATGTAATATTGGAAGCTTTGAGACTTTAGGTACACGTCATTGTCATTGCAATAAGATTCTTCTTTTTAAGCACGTGCTCTTTTTGTTTTATTATTTTCCAGAATATATCAGATAAACTTAAATTTAAAATACAGATTTTTTTTTTTGAAAAATTACTGTTGAGCCTCCCTTTTTTCGTTTTTGACTGTTCAGCCTCCCGAAACGTATTTTCCCGCCGACGTGGCGGCGCGCGCGTGCCGCCACGTGGCGTTTCGGGGGGCTGAATCGCGATACTCCAAAATTAGAGAGGTTGAACAGTAATTTTTTTTTTTTATAATAATTTATAAATTAGCTTCTCTATCCCTCAGGTGACAGGGCAATACCTACCACGTCAACAAATAATAAATTATTATTATAGGTTAAAATTAGGATTGGTGAATTTTTATGTATTTTGAATTTTGGAATATTAAGAAGAATGTTTTAATATAATTTATAATTTGTATTAATATCAAAATTTTACCAATTTTTAAAATATATTTCAAAATTGAAGAATATTTGAAAAGAAATTTGCATATAAAGTTATATGTTATGATAAAGTCTACTTTTTTATGTTTGAATTTTTTTAAATTGGGTTTATCCCAATAATGCTCTAATATTAAATGACATTACAAACAAGTGAACTATATGTAGTGATTATTGGAAGTGCTTTAATAGTAAGAGCACTAGTATTTATGAGAGGTTTGAAATAGTTCCAAAATTTTGACAAGTTTATATATATTTTTTAAACACTATAACACTTTAGAGCTGCAGTAACATTTTAGAGTTCTAAAATATCTATTTTGTAATATTTTTAAAAAATTTTAAAAATTAAAATTACAAAACCAAAAAAAATAAAATAAAATAAAATTCTTTATATTTGTAGAACTCCCTTAAATATAACTCAATTCTATAGTGTAGCTTATGGTTTGATGGGTTTACTATATATTTTAGAGTTACATATTATGCACATAGTATATTCATTGTGTATTTACATAAAAAAGGGTCATAAGAGGAACCAACTGTTAAATGTTTTTAGAGAACAAGCAACGATTTTATCATTGATAAATTATAAATTATTTTATTCAGCAAATTTTTTAATTATAGACCTTTAGTTATGGTTAGTAATAAAATTTAAATATACATTATCCCAATATATGGTTGAACACAATCAACCATCTCCTATAACTTTTCGAATAATAAAAATTAAAAAAAAAAAATATTTTTTATGATAATGAGTGAAATCCAAATATGGACAATTACACTGTAGTTCTTCTATATTATTTTAATATCAGTTAAGTACTTTTAAAATTTTTGTTTATATTTTAATTATTTGATATTTTTTAATATATTTATAACATATTTTAATAAATTTCTGATACACTCGACACTTTGATATTATGACATATCTAGTATTAATTTTTGACATCTTTGTATAAACTTTCGATACATTAATGTTGAAAAATAATACTAAAATATATTTTTTATAGCTTTAATATTTTTATATAACTTTTGACACCATTTAAAAGATTTAAATGTTAATTTTTAAATATTTGCGTAAATTTTTTTTTCAAAATGAACCTAAATATAAAATACTTAGTTCTCTTGGGATTCACTAAAACCTCTCAACTGAAATATTTAGAAAACTCGCGGAGATCTCAAAATATGTGCATAAGATGAGTACATACAATCAGAGCCGTCAGTTGCCTCTCGAAGGCCTTGGCCGGCGGTAGGGCCCCTGGAGTAACGCATAACGGTGATTTTCTAGTTTCTACTCTCACTCCCGCCATATTTTTATCTCGTCGTCACTCCCGCCGTCTCTCCAGCAAAGCAATGGACGGCTTATTCGCCGGCGAGCTCTTGACAGAGCTCGTCAAAGAGCTCGGCCGCGTGGTACACCGCGTCTACATGTGCCGCGCCACCGCCGACCAGCTTCGCCGCTCGGTCGAGTCCCTCTTCCCCGTTGTCCAAGAGATCCGCTACTCCGGCGTCGAGCTACCGCAGCTTCGGCAACGCCAGCTCTCCGATCTCGCCGAACATCTCGGCCGTGCCCTCGATCTTGCCCGCAAGGCTGCTGCCTCGCCGCGATGGAACGTGTACCGCTCGCTCCAGTTATCGCGCAAGATGGAGAAGATCGATCACTGGATTACCCGGTGGATCGACCGGCAGATGCCAGTTCACCTTCTCGCCGACATTCATCACCTGCGCGCTGAGTCGTCTGCTAGACTGGAAAGTATAGAGCACAAGATTGTGATGCAAGCACAGCCGGTGGTGTTTCCTGGGAATCAGCAGCAGATTATGATGCAGCAGAAGCAGATGGTGGCGGATATGATGGAGAGGCTGGTGGTGAGCGGAGGGAGGAAGACGGTAAGGCAGTGGTGGGCGCGGGAGTGAGATTGGGGAAGGAAAGAGTGAAAGAGATGCTGATCGCCGGCGGGGATAGCGGTAGCGGAGGAGGACCGAAGGTGGTAGGGATATGTGGAATTGGTGGAAGTGGGAAAACAACACTTGCTAATGAGATTTGCAGAGATCCTCAGATCAGAAGTAAGAAATTCTTTATTGTTATTATTATATTTTGGTTAGACGAAAATGAAATTCAGTGGATTTGGTAATACAAGCTCTAATCTGTTGCATATTTCTCCCAAAATTCGAGTATTAGTTGAATAAGATGATCTGCTGCTCAGCGGTGGACTTTTTGATGTCGAGAGTGAATATTCTGATTTTTTAGAGGACAAATTTTGGAAGAACCAGCATTGCACTTAATTTACTAATGATAATCAAGAAACAAATGCTAGAACTCCGCAACTTTGTTGAATTCCACCCAAAATTATTCATTAATTGAATAATGCGCTGATGAAAAGTAAAGGAAGTGATTCTAAAAATCAAATCGAATTGGTGGAGGAAATTTTTGCTACTTTTCCAGAAATTTTAAGTTCATTTACTGTCCTGTTAGCAGCCTTTTAATATTATAAATTTTTCATCGGTTCAATTCTGAGAATTTGACGTTAAACATGGTTTTTACGTTAAACAGATTACTTCGGAGGCCGAATTTTCTTTGAGACAGTGTCACAATGTCCAAATCTTGAGAGCCTAAAACTCAAGCTGTGGGAACAGATCACTGGAAACTTGATCATGGGTGTGTACAGTCAAATTCCACAATGGCAGATAGATTTGGGACCTGCAATCAAAGGCCCGATTCTCGTGGTGTTAGACGACGTATGGTCGTTGAAGGAGCTTGAAGAGCTTATTTTCAAGATACCAGGGTGCAAAACTCTGGTAGTATCCAGGTTCAAGTTCCCCATCATTGTTGATGCAAATTATGAACTGGAATTGTTGACAGAAGAGGAGGCTCTGTCACTGTTTTGCTACTCGGCTTTTCAGCAAGACTCCATTCCAATTACTGCCGATAAGAAGCTAGTTAAGCAGGTTTGAAGTGCTTTACATTCACCAATTTGTAAAGTTCATTACCAATTTTTGGCATATGTAGTTTTATTTTTATTTTGTTTTTTTTTTTTTTTTTTTTTAAGGAATTTTATCAATTCTGCTTTATGGTTTGCTTCTTTTTTATAAATGAAGCGCTGTGGTGGATCATCTACCCACCTCAGTTTTCTCACAAAAAATAGAGAAACTTTATCAGAATGCTAGTAACCTAAAAGATTGTGAGTAAAAGTTTGTGCTGCTTTGACAGGAACTGTGACATATTTAGAAGTGAACTTGATTGGTTTTAGGAGAAATTTTGGGAGCATTAGCATTAAAGTAAATTTAGTTCTTGAAAAAGTAGGCAAAGTGGAAAAAGACCTTCGAAGTCAACATCTTTTTAAAAATTGTGAAGTCAACTTTCATTGTCTCTCTTTTCGTTGTAGTTATCGAATTCAAGTAAAATTTCCTACTAATTGATTAGAACAGGGTAATATGGAGTTGAATTCTTCTCAATTTGTCTAATCTCTTTATTCCTTCTGAAACAGATAGTCCCCTTTGATTTTAAGTCTATGAGTGTGTCATGATTTAACTGGTCAAAAAGTTCCTTCTTTTTGTCTTGAAAATGCTGCACTACTCATACATTACCATATACAAAGCTTATGACTTGAACAAATCTTTTGGTTGGTGTAAAAGCATTTTACCACTCCACCAAGTGACTCGAGCCATCCTTTTGAGCTAATCTTAGCAAGTTGATTAAAAAGTTAAAATAAATTATTGTGTTTCGTAACACCGCCAGTGAGGGAGCTTGCTGACCCAGTTTAAGTTGATTTTTGCACTTAAGCTTGTGAATGAGATTTTCGCAGCTTATTCCCGAAAGTTGTTTGTCACTTAACCGTTTTATAATGTTACTCTTTATGTCAGTTTTCGTTCTTTTACAGCTCCAGTTTTAACCACTATTTATTCCGAAGCTCTTAAATATCGCGATAATAGTAAGATTTTTCAGCAAAAGAACACAATCATTTAAAGTAAAGAAGGGTGTTCTTGAAAGTAACTAGTTCAAATGGTTTTGGTTTATTTTTGAGTTCTTATATTGGAATCAAACGACAGGTTGTTTCAGAATGCAAAGGGCTTCCTTTGGCTCTTAAAGTGATAGGAGCCTCTCTCAAAGGACAGCCCCCGAAGATTTGGGCAAGCGCCAAAAACAGGCTGTCTCAAGGCGAAGCAATTTCTGAATCGCACGAGAATAAACTGCTCGATAGGATGGCAATGAGCATCGAATGCCTCCAGAAAAAGGTTAGGGAGTGCTTTCTTGATTTGGGATCTTTTCCAGAGGACAAGAAGATTCCTCTTGATGTACTCATCAGTTTGTGGATGGAGATTCATGATCTCGTCGAAGAAGATGCGTTTGCGGTACTAGTCGAGCTTTCGAACAAAAACCTCCTTACGTTGGTGAAAGATGCACAGTAAGTAATATGGTTATCATTTAATTATTACAGATAAAATCGTGTGTTTATGATTTGAGTGTAATGAGTAAATTTCACATTTCTCCATGTTCTATAATTATGTCGGAGTTGTAGTCTCAGTTCTTGTGTTTTTTTTTTTTAAATATTATTCAGGAATAGAGGGGGTGATATATACAGCAGTTATAGCGAGCTTTCTGTCACCCAACACGATGTTCTAAGGGACTTGGCTCTTTATTTGGGCAGTCGTGAAGCGCCAAACAACCGAAAGAGATTGGTTATGCCGAGGAGAGAAGACGGGCTCCCAAAAGAATGGGAGAGGAATAAAGATCAGCCTTTTGAAGCACAGATTGTATCCGTTCATACAGGTAGTCAACATTCTTATTGTAATAGAATGAATTTAAGGGTAGGGGTGTTCATATACAGGTCCGGACTGAAAACCGGACCGGTTAAACTTCGGTCCGGTCCACGGTCTAAGGATTGGCTATTAATTGGTCCTCGGTCCTCGGTCCAGTCTGGTCCAACACTGGAAAAACCGAGGACCGGACCGAGAATCGATTTAAATAAGGTCCATGCCTAATATTCGCGTATTTGAACAATTTAAAAAAGATCTGGTCCTAACATTTGTGCGTTTGACCAATTTAAATAAAATCCACTTTAGGACCGGGCCAATTTTTGGTCCGAAACTATACCGACATACGCATTATGTCGACTCGTAGGACTTAAACCAGTCCAAACCGGTCCGGTTCGGTCCTGCTCTTTTGCGGTCCGGTCCAATTCCGGTCAGGTCTGCGGTCCTCCTTTTCGTTTGGGTTCGGTCCGGACCGGTTGAACACCTCCATTTACGGAAGTAAATCAAATGCACTGATTCATGGAAATTAATATGCAGGCGAGATGAAGGAATCAGAATGGTTCGAGATGGATCTTCCAAAGGCGGAAGTTCTAATACTCAACATATCTGCCGGCTCATACTTCTTGCCCCCCTTCATCGCAACAATGCCGAGGCTCAAGACTCTAATACTTATTAACTATGATTCATCGTGTACGCTACTGCAGAATTTATCGGTGTTCGCCTCTCTACAGAGCTTGAGAAGTCTATGGTTTGAAAAGATATCCATTCCGCCTCTCCCGAAAACAACAATCCCTCTGCATAACTTGAGAAAGGTCTCTCTGGTACTGTGTGAGCTTAAAGAAAGCCTCGAGGGTTCTGCGATCGATCTTCGCCTCACTTTTCCATGCCTATCCAATCTCACCATAGATCACTGTTTAGATCTAACCGAGCTGCCCCCGAGCGTTTGCGAAGTAACATCTCTCAAGAGCATGAGTATTTCCAACTGCCATGATTTGTATCTGCTACCACATGAACTCGGTAAGCTTGCTTCGCTCGAGATGCTGAGAATATATGCGTGCCCGGGTTTGAGAAGGCTCCCGCAATCTGTTTGCGAGTTGAAGAGACTGAAATATCTGGACATCTCTCAATGTGTGAACCTGAGAGACCTTCCGGAACAAATCGGGCTGCTTACAGCACTGGAGAAGATAGACATGAGGGAGTGTTCACTTATAAGGGGCATACCCGGATCGTCTGCATGGCTCAAATCTCTAGGACACGTGATATGCGATGAAGAGATCGCTTTAATGTGGAAGGAATTAGAGACGGATGTACCCGATCTTCGCGTTCAGGTTGCAGAAGAATATTTTAATCTCGATTGGCTTGTAGAATGATCAGTGATGCGAATCGAGGTGCTCTGTAGTTGTAAATAAATATATATATATATATATATTTCGATATATCATCGAGCGAAATATAATGTCTGTCGCTGTCTTTATATTGAGATGAAATCGTTATTGTCTTAGATCGAAATAATGTAGATCTTCTTTTCCAATTAGCGGGTTCTAAAATAGAAGCAAGCGTTGTTTCGAGTTGCTATGTTGGATATTTGGTTGGGGTTATCTCCATACTAATGCGGGTTCCATTTCTATCAAAGATAGGATGAAAACTCCGTTAATAATGGATATGGACCATCCCCTGAGTCGAAGAAAAAGAAAGTAGCCTCTCGCCTCGGATTCACCTTTTCCAGCCCTAATTCTTCGTGCTAAATTTCCTAAATCACCTAAAAGCTTAAACTAATAGAACTATATATATATATATATTTAACAGAATAGGCTAGGACGGACTCAAACTCAGGACCTCTAGTTATTAGATACTATGATAAAATAATTTCCTAAAAATCTTAAGATGAGAAAAAGATACAGTTAATACATATATTATGGCTGAAGATGTCGAAAATAAATACAGGAGTGATCCACAAACTGGTCGTAACAAGCACTGTTTAACATATAATTTGGTAACAACCATGGGATTTAAAACAAGGGGTACTGATGTGTTTTCGTAAACTACACAAGATACATATCACCAAAGGAAATAGAAATACACCATAATTTTCACAGATACCATTCTCTGCTACCCATTCTGCCAACTACGATGTCAATCTCAATATCTGCGATATTCCGTTCTTGTGCGTGAGATGTTACTGCGTCCGTAAGAACCTTCTGTCCGATTGATCGAAACGGCTGCCCTATCACAGCGCATAAACTACCTCACCACTGCTGTCCACATCGAGTTCAGGATCGGATTCTAGATCCTCCATATCGTCGTCGAGATCTAGATCCCCCGCCAAGTACTGGTTTAGGGCACGAGTACCAGCTGCCGGTATGGTGGCCTCCGCTATTATCTGCATTATCTCGTCGATGCTCTGCATGGGCTGATCTGGTTCCTCGTACTGGTTGCTCATGGTGGTGTTGTCCATCATATCAGCTGGAAGATTTTTCAAAAACCATTCGTGGTTGCGTATCTCCGGAATTGTTATTCTCTGCAAATCAATGGTATGTGTTCGATTTTAATAATTCAAAGTAGTGCTTTTGAACTAATAAAGCAGGAAGAGTATATCACATAATACCATTTGGGTTTTGCTATACTCACCCAAAAAATCACATAATAAATCTCATAGCATACGTGATAATATCAGGACCACACATTATAATGAGTATAGTTATACTTTTGATAATTTATGCGGATCACGAGATAAATGTGTAGATTATGAGACGAATGTGTAGTGGAGATTAATTATGTGTGGTTTATTGGGGGTGAGTAGTTTTTCCCATACCATTTTTAGCATTTCTTGTCAATAATTACTGCATCTGCAAACACTGTTTATCTACAATCTAATAACGGCACAGAGGAGTGCTTTTAAGGTTACAGGTGGCAGCTTTCCAGATAAACTTTTTGGAGTATAGCCCATGTCTTTGAATGGGTACTAAAATCCAAATGATCATCTAGACAAAGCTTGTAAAATCATAACAAAGATTGCATGATTGTATGTAGGGTTGCTAAAAAAGTAGATGTCGATGACAATTTAACTACTAATTTTGTCAATCCAATCTCTTATTCATGAGCTACCTTATAGGATGATGTACTAATCAAACATTATCCATAGCAAAAGTAGTACAAGTCGAACATGAACAGAACAAATTTGAATGTCAAATTAACAGAAATTTGGTTTACTAGAAAGTGTATATTTCTAGTTCTATAATGCCAGGTCACATTTCTCCAACTGTTGAGAATTCTTAGGCTTTCAACAGCAAATTTAAGAATCAAATATATGACCTCACCACATAAAATACATGTACGTCCATCCAATCAGTGAGACTAACAATTCTAAAAAAAACAGAACAAATGGTTTCTGAGAGCATCAATAACAGGCGATTTGCATTCTCTATGAAATTGGTTTAAACTGTTACTCATTCGTTAACGAGGTATTCTATAGGATACACACTTGCTGATTGATAATAGATAAACTCACACGTAAGGTAGAGTAGTTTTCTCAAAAAAACCCAAAGACGTAAGGTAGAGTTTATCCCTTCTCCCAGAAAGAACAGACACTTACTTGAGTAGGATCAGCAACAAATATCCTTGAGATCAAGTGGCGGCACTCTGGAGAAATATGAACATAATCTGGGATTGAATACTGAACTGCTAAAATTCGCTGAAACGAAGGGGAAGAAATAAGCTGGACTGTTGTATCCTAAAGTTAACAGGGTAAGGCTGAATTCAAACCTGAATTGTCTTGCGAAAGTTCTTAGGCTCGTCTGGATCCTCGAATGGATATGCGCCAACCAACATTACATAAAGCGTAACACCACATGACCACACGTCCGCAATCTGCATTTGATCAAACAGACGTACTTATTACCTCAATTATGGGTCAACAAAGATTACATTATCACACCATCCATAATAATGAGCCACCGTCGTCATGACATACAATATCACTATAACATATAAAACCAATCTAAATAAATTATTGGTAAACCATCTAAGAAGTATAAAACCATGAAATTCCAAGATTGAGGTGTATTTGAAATGAAAATTGGTTCATGCAGTAGTTAGAACATCATAAATAATAAATAAATCAATTGAAAAGTGCATAGCTCGCACATTAACATGAGTAGAAGAAGCAGACAACATCATAATAATGATTAGAAGCTCAATATACCTTTCCATCATATTCTCTTTTGAGTAACACTTCAGGAGCAATATATGCAGGAGTTCCAACGGTTGATTTTGGTTGGGAATGAAGCACCGATGACTGGAAAAGCAAATGTCAAATTCTTATAATGCTGAGATTCCCTTGTGTATCTCAATTATCAGTAAGCAAACTGAGCATACCAATGACAATTGAGAATATTTGATTCCTTAGAAAAGAGAACTACCTGATTACATACTAAATTGACAATTTGCAGTACAGAATGGATAAACTGAAAATATGATTTGCGTTATCGGATGTAATGTTAATCCTCTGTATTGCAGTAAGTAATTAAAGAAAAAACTATACCCAATAATCCAGATCACATTAATGGCAGAAGCAGCTGCTACAGTATTGATTTGCTTACGGGTTCCTTATAAAGGATTAGTTTGAAGTGAGATTGCTCAATTCTTTATTTGTCCATGAATTATGTAGATGCTAATAGAGTTATATTAGAGTCATTGTACTCCTTAAAATATAGAAGTAACTTGCAAACAAAGAAGGTCATACAGAATATTTGAAAAATGTTCACCGTCTTACGTACTATCAGTATACAGAAAACAACACACATCATACTCTTTCCTTGCTTCTTGTATACAGTAAACCTTTTACTATGAACAGATTGTCATGATAAGTATTCAGAACCCCATTCTTGGAGAGCTCAATGACCAGTACAGCTACACTTACATAATTCATGTGCCAACCACTGCTTGCATTTTACTTAGATAGTTATGTATCAACGGATAAAATGTAGTCACATAAACATGCGCGTGTGATATGGCCTTAGTTGACACTAAGTAGCATTTTGTATTTATTTAAGTTTGTTCTCAGGTTAGCCTATGAATAGAAATGAAATGTTCTGTTAATAAATGCAATTTTTATATTTTTAAGGGCATAATTGTAGTTTTGAAAAAAAAACACATCAAGGTGATAACTGTAAAGAAAGAAAATAATTGAACATATAAGTACCTTTGAATACCCAAAATCACATATCTTAAGGCGAGGAGCGGCACTTCCATCCAGTAAAGTGTTCTCCAACTTCAGATCACGATGACACACTTGCTTTGGGATACAAGATGGATAAACAGCATCAGAAAATAATGATACACATTTCAAAATTGACAAACAAAGTGGCTATCAGTTCAATACCATTGAGTGGCAGTAGCTAACTCCAGATGTAAGTTGCTGGAAGAAGAAGCGGGCCTGTAGAGACAAATAACACATCAGACCAGTACATCATGGTCATCAAATCAAATAACAATAACAATAATGATAATAATAATAATAATAATAATAATAAATCATATGAACAACCTCGTCCTCACTGAAGCGACCAGCATTGCAGATTCGCTCAAAGAGTTCACCACCAGAAGCATATTCCATAACGATAGCCAGATGGGTAGGAGTCAAGATAACCTAAAGCAGAATTTTATCAAAAACAGCCCCAGATCCAACCGCTGAAAAAGCTGCAATATCCATACCTCTCTAAACCTGATTATATTAGGGTGCCTCAGTGATCTATGATTAATGATCTCTCGCTGAACGTTCTCATCAATCTGATATCAAACATGACGACAATGGAATGAATTTATGATTCAAGACACCAGTATTTAAAACTCACTTCACCAAAACAATTCAAGTACAAATGTACAATCGCAATATCTAGGAATAAACTTCATCCACAATAACAGCAAAATTAAGAAGGTATTTGATGCTCAATAACATCTTATTACCGCTAGCAAGAGTAACTCAGCGAATTTACTGTGGCCACATACAACAAAATTACGAACTTATCGACAAACTAAAAAAGCAGATTATAAAAAACTAAAGGCTATAATTGCATAATTGCCAAAAATAGTTGAGGCAAAACCAAAAATAGCAATTAATCAATCAATCACAACTAAGAATTAAATCAAACAAATAAGGAAGCTCCAACATAGACAGTCATTAAACTAACTGATCAAAGAGACCTTCTCCCCGCGCTCGATGTACTTGACGGCAACGAGTTCGCGGGTCTGCTTATCGCGCATGAGCCTCGCGACTCCGAAGTTTCCTGATCCTATGTCGCGTACGAGCTCGTACCGATCGCTGTCGTGCATAATCGGCAAGTCCATCCCCGGCCCCACCGTCACCGCTGCCCGATCCATCGCACAAACAATAACAACAGCAACAACAACTAAATCTAGCAGTCTTCTCGCATCGTCGCCGCTCAACGGGATCTCAATCGACTGTCACTGTCACCGGAGTCTGTGATTAGCTCCAATAGCTTTCTTCTCCGGCGAGAAACGATAAGCGAATGAGGAGACGAGATTATCCACGCGGGAGGACCGCCGACGGGTTAAATATCTTTAAATAAAATAGGACAGAACACGTATAGAGTATAGTAATAGTATGCTTAAAATACATAATAAATTTTGACCAAAAAAAGATATATACATAATAGATAATTAGTATTTGGGATAATTCCATATCGGCCCCTGTTATTTTGAAATGGCCGGATTAGCCTCTGAAAATGTATTTTCAAGGACTGATCCGGAACGCGTACGAAAATAGGGGGCTGATATGGAATTATCCTTTAGTATTTTCGAGACGAAATTATGTAATTATAATTAATCTGAAATACGTAGTGGCCGTTAATATAGATAGTTCTATCTATTATGTGAAAATTCAGATTTATTATATATATATATATAGTAAACTTATATACCTCTTACATAAGGTAATTTTTTAACCATCCATCTCTAATTAGTGCTGATATTTCCAACCATGTGTACGTGTAACCTTACACATCCAGTTAGATTATCCAATATTAACTTAACCATTCAAAATAACATGAACAATTTTTAAATACCTCATCAATTTTGGAAAAAAATTATTTGCTCCCTTTTTATGAATTTCTCAAAAACTATGAGAATCGGTAGTGAGGATTTGATCCTCTTTTCTCACATTAGCGAGTATTAGAACACAACGGCAGTGGCGAAGGTGGCGGCGTGTTGCAAGCGTAGTGGATAGAAGTAAGGTTTCTGGAATAACAGCAAAAAAGGAGAATATATGGAGATTAATTTTACCGGTATAAAAATTATTTAAAATAATAAGTTAATTTATCCATAAAAGTATATTAAATATAATTTAAATATGATAATTTATTAAATTATAATTAGGAAATTTGGCACGAGAAAATTGGGTACTGGAAAAAGGAAGATATACTTGGGATGGTGAACACTGAACAGAGGAAGGAACGAGAACCAACCAGCTCTCACGGGAAACGGAAACAGGGGTGTATGTGTGGCTGCGTGATGTCTGCATGTGAGGCCAAATCATCAGCCGTCCAATAACGCCTCGAGATCGTGACTAATTAATAGCTAGTGGCCGCTAGCTGTGCGGTTGTGCGGGCGGACGACCGCTGTGGGCCCAAACGAAGCTAATCTTTTTCAGTTGGAGGATGACGTCGGTGGGGCCCATCACCAGCCTATAGTGTTCGGCCGGGTGTACGTTCGGAACGGAATCATTTGGTGCCCTCGACAGTACAGCTGTGCTTTTGGAGTTGGCCAGTTGTGGTACGTGGACTCACGCGCTACATGTGACTCGGGTCTCCCTTACGCCGCCGTTTTAAAAAATATATTTAAATTGTTTTATAAAAGGTAAAAACTTATATGAAAGTATATGCTAAAATTATGAAAAGTATGTAAATGTATTATTTTTTAATATAAATGTGTCAAAAATTAATATAAATATATTAGAAATTTACTTAAAAATATTAATATAATATGTCAAATATGTGTTGGAGGAATCAAAAATATATTAAAAAATATTATTAATATATTAATAAAATTATAAAATATAAAATATTAAAAAAAGTATTTAAGAAAATTTAAGTAATTTGGAATAATATATAGAATAATCGGTGTAATTATTCAAAAAAAATATCCGGTGCACAAATTATATCATCACAAAATTCTTCTACTATATATAACTCCAAAAAACTTTTTTCCAATTTCAATATTACAATACCCTAAAAGTTACCATCCATACTATCCCGTATTAGCCTCAATAATTTTATAGTGATGTAGTTATTACAACCAACAAATCCCAAAAAAAAAAAAAATTAGTCAGATATTTCTCAGACGTGTCTAATATATACGAAGCGCCGATATTAGATATTATACGATACACCACGAGATAGAAGTATATCCATACTTGATTGCTTTTGGAGTATTAAACTGTATTATTTTTAGTATTTATCTTAATAAGCAGTATTAATTGATGGTCATAATGTTACAATAAATAACTATACTGTAATTAGATATTCGTAGCTGGAAAGTTACGTGATTAATTTCTCCTATAAACATTTGAAATTTATCATAGTCTCTATATAGTAAAATAACTTCAGCTAGATACCCAATCTCACTCCATAAATATTAACTTTACGGATATTTATATTTTTATATCTCCAATTATTTAAAAATATAAAAAAAAATATCTTTAATTTAAAATAACAATTTTGTAGTCTGACTGATTGTATGAAATAGCTAACTTGTTATTATTAAATTAACTATGTTTGTCTTTTAAAAATATAATTATTTTTATTATTTTATATGTCAATAGGCATAAAAAAAAAAATTTAATTTACTGTATTTGATAAATGTCTTTTCCGTGAAATTATTTTCCCATCTAATGTGTCTCTCATTCTTTTCTGAAAACGTTTTTACATATTTTCAGACATGTCAGATAAGGCCGACAAATAGTCTAGAACTCTAGATATATATATATATATATATATATATATACAAGCTTTTTGCGTCCCGCGCGCTGCCGCGGTCATTAAAATTTTTTTTTTGATATTTATATAGTTAAAAATAATATTAAATTATAATTATATATTAATATTTTGAAAATTTTCTGAAAAAATGAGATTAAGTTGAAAATTTTGATAAAAGATTAAATCGAAAAAATTAAAAAGTAACTTTTGTATTTTGACTAATATGGATTAGTATAATTTTGTAATTTCTTAGAAAAGACTTAAGAAATAAAAAATATATTCATTAGACAAAAAATTATCACTAAATGAGACATAAATCTCTTAATTGATGCTCGGCAAATGTACGACCACCAAGTTTTTTGCATCCGCGCGTTGCCGCAGTCATTGACATTTTTTCATATTTATATAGTTAAAAATGATATTAAATTAAAAATTATATTAATATTTAAAAATTTTCTGAAGAAATGATATTAAGTTGAAATTTTTGAATAAAAAATTAAATTTAAAAAGTTAAATATGATATTTTTACTTATATAGTGTAATTTTATAATTTATAGAAAAGACTTGAAAAAAAAAATCTATTAGACAAAAAATTATCAATAGAAGAGATAAATGTTCAAATACGATATTTATAATTATATGATCTTATATTGAAATTAAAGAACCACACCCATCAAACGGTATTAAAATTTTAGAAAAAAAAAAGAATAAAACTGAAATGTAGCATGTTCTTTACAAGATTAGTAAGACAAAATTCATCTAGCATCCATAATTTAAAATTTATTACATTTAGAAAATCCGAAATATTTATTAAAAGTATTTTTTTTGAAAATTTTAAATACAAAAGTTGTAGATCGCATCTAAATCTCCAACTTTTATTTTGAAAGTTTCTAATTGTTTTGGCCCCTTGGATTCCGAATATTAATGGGTTTTAAAAACAGTTTTCAAATTAATCCTTGACATTTTGAAATCCCAAAATATCTATTTAAAAGTATTCTTTAAAAAAATTTTCAAAATAAAAATTTTAGATCTCTTCTAAATCTATAACTTTTATATTAGAAGTTTTCTCAAAAAATACTCCGAAACTTTAAAATATATATATATATATATAAAAAAAATATTTTTAAAAAAAAAAAAGGAAGCTACAGTGTTCACTGTTCAGTGAACAGTAAATACTGTAGCAACCCGGGGTTATTTTAGTATATAGTATAATAATAATTTTATATATATATATATATATATATATATATATATATATCAATTATAATATTTTTATTTTTAAAAAAAAAATATTCTTTTTTTCTAAGATAAGTGAATATTATAGATTTCTAACAGCAATAAATAGTATAATATAGTTATACACTGAATACAATATTTTTTATTTTATTGATGCAATTATATTCTTACTATTTATATTTATTTGACGAGTAAAATATTACATTATCTATAAATTTTGATCTTGCATATTATTATATTTTTAGATATTTAAATACTTAATATATATTATTTTTAAATTATCATACTTTTATTGTCGTGTGTTCGAATTGTATTCATGACCTAATTTTTTAAAAAATTGATATATTCATTGTTCATATCGTATCGTGTTAGCGTATCCATGGATGCGCTTCCTAGCGTCTGCTGCAGCAAGAGGAGTCCCAACCACCGCTGGCCGCGAGAAAACTCAAGTTCGGACAGTCAGCAATTGAGTTGAATTACACACACTTGTGTGTGTGTATATCAAGACCACACAAGAAATCACACTGCTGATGTGGCACAATCAAGACCACACATCACGATATATATATATATATATATATGTAATTTGATATTTTGTGCGGATCACAAGAAAATTGCGCGGATCACGAGGCGTGTGTGTGGTGGGATTGGTTGTGTGTGATTTGTTGGGTAGTTTGTTGGGGATGAGTAGTTTTTTTCATATATATATTGTCCAAGCAATTTTTATGTCCAAGCAATTTTTAGGGTGGATGGATAATAAGAAACAGACATGCAAAAAACCATTCATCAGGGGCCCCTGACGACCCTGATGCAATCGGCGCCGTCCACGGGTCCCTCAGGATGTGTATACATACATTGCGAGGGGCCTCGGACGGCTCCGATTGCATCAGGACCGTCAGGGGCCCCTGATGAACAGCAGCACTCTGACAGACATTGATATGTCTCTCAAGGCTACAACAGCTCACACTTGTGTGGACTTACTCTGCAAAGCATCTTGATGGGCTTGAATTTTTACTTCTTCATTTTTATTTTCTTATTTTTATTTTCTAGTGTCAAAACAAGTTTGGAATAAACCGTTTTAAATGGTTAAAAAAATAATCTATTTTATCCATCTACAGTTTTTTTGTGAGACATTTACATTATATATCCACCATAATTAAAAATTACAATATATACCCTATCTGATTCAATTTGGTGTGTTTATATTCCTGAGCAGTATGAAATAACAAAATTGTCTTCATCCAATTAATTATTTTTTAAAAAAAGAATTTTTTATTATTTCACACATCTCAGTAGTATAAAATGTCAATTCAAATTAGAATGATATAAAATTATAATTTTTTATCACTGATGATATATATATATATATATATTTTTTTTTTTAAATAACGAAAGCTATGATGCGACTCCTTCGTCCCCTTCAACTTGGATTACCACCGCATCGCCATGTACAAACTATATAGTCGATAAAAAATATAGAATTAAGTGTATAATATGGTGCAAATGTTAAAGTTATTTAGTGATATATTTAGATATAGATTTAGTAAAAGTAAATAAGAAATATAAATTTAAATGTGAAAAATTTCAGGTTAGGTGGCAACAGAGACTACCACAAGAAGTTAAACAAAAAAGTACATGATAGAGATGAAGGAAAAAGGAGATAGTAACAGATGTCATAGCAGTTTGCTTTTGGGGGTTGTGTATCTGTTTTTGTTTTTAAAAAATATATAAATTAATTTTTAAAAATAAAAATACTAAGGTGACATAATTGATTTGTATAATTTTTGAAAATAGAGGTACTGATATGCAATTAATTCTTTTTTTTTTAATTTTATATAATCCCTGTCCACACATTGCTTGCTGATTTTGATTTCACAACTACCAAAACTTAATTAGATTTTGAAATAAATATTTTGTTGAATTATATCCAAATTATTTATAGATTTTGGATATGTCTAAATATTCAAATTCCACTCCGGAGTAAGAAATCAACATCTCAGGATGTCGGTGCAGTGGTTCGCCACCGACGTCGAACCTTCGCCACGTGTCCAAGCGCACAACCTCCTATATCATACTTGATTTGAAAGATAATCTTACTAAAATTGTTTAGCATGACATATCTAATTTGATCCAAAAAAAAAAAAAAGTTTGACTTTTGCTCCAACTGATATTTGAGCTTTGATATTCTGAATAATCATAAATAGGTGTGTTAATTCAATCCTAACGTGCAGAATGATGCTCCTGCTCAAAATATGTTCGTGAGCTGAAGAAAATATGCTTAATAAAATTATCATAGATTGAGGGAATAATATATAACGTTAAAATAGATAGCTAAAATATATAATAATATAAATCAATCAAAATTTTTTGAATTAAAATAAAAAGTCGGCAAATAAAATTGAACGAATATTCAAATATTTTAAAAATTAATTTGTCTAGTACTATGATCTGTTTAATCAGCAATAGATGTCAAAATTTAACTGGTATTATTCTGATATATAAAATGGTGCCATTTAGGAAAAAACTACTCATCCCCAACAAACCATACAAACTAATCTCCACCACTCACGTGCCTCGTGATCCGCACAATTTTCTCGTGATCCGTAAGAAAAATCAAAATTACAGATATACCCATCGTGATGTGTGGTCTAATTATGCCACGTCAGCATGTGTGATTTTTTGTGTGATTTTTTTTGGGATGCATAGCAAAGCCCATTAAATATGGGTACTAGATATAATTAGTCTGATAATTGTGGGAGTCTTGCACTCTTTCTTTGTACCTTGATGCAAACAAAACTCTTCATGGATCTACTTCAGCATTTGGGCTGGGGCCCATCATAGACTGGATATGTAGCTTTTAGGCCCACCACTCTATTTCATATTTATATTTGACAACTAGTTATTAATCCGTGCTAAGTACAAAATTATAGAGTTTAAAATAGAGATATTTGACTTGAACGATGACGTGTTCGAATAAGTAGCAAAAAATAATTGACTACCATAATCAAGAGCGATCATCTGTATTTTTTAGTAGTCGTATCAAAATAGCAATCAAAACTAAACCTATCTAGTAAGTAAATTCTACGAACAAAATACAGTAAGATGAAAAATGGAGAACGATCGTTATTATTTCTAGCATCAAAATATAAAATAAATTAAATAGATAAATAACCAATTACCGGAAGAAAAACTTTATCAATATTCGGAGGCACTATAAGTGGATCCTCGATCTCACTATTATTGTGCTCTTTAACAGAATTGTTACCCCGTTTTATTGTGCTCCCTAGCTGTTCGACCTTTTGCAGTAATGATTCAACATTGGAATTGACAGCCATTACAAAATAATGCGCTGATTTTATAGCCGCATATAGCTAATTTTTAGAGTTGTGCACGAATGATTATCTCATGACTATGACTCGATCAACTTTGTGTAGCTCTCCTCAGACATCCGCTGCAGATCGGACAGATCAAAATGATAGTGTGATCGAATTGATGGCGATGAAGGCAGGATTGGGATGTCGGAGATGGCTGATGGGCTCTGCCTTCGTTGTTGACGACGTCGCTCTGGAGATCGTCGATGCATAGCAACTGTCTGCTGACCTGACCCCCTCATCACTTATTGTTCTGTTGATCAAATAGAATCGTCTTTAATATTTGATTGCCGGCGTTGTCAAACGGTGTTTGAATCAAGTTTACTTTATGTATATTATTACATGTTATATAGATGTACCATCTAAAACATTTTATTTGCCATTATATTGAAGCAGTCACAAAAATATTTCATATAAACAATAATTAATATTGTAGAGTTATTAGTATTATAATCACGATCTGTTGGTTAACACTTACCTTAGTAGAAGAAAGTATTTAGATTTTTTTTTTAAAAAAAAAAAATCCAAATGGATAAATAAAAGAATCTTCATCTTGGGTGGACCACCGAATCACAATTTTCCATCAAAAGGCGTTGCAACTCGACCCAAATAGAAACGTCTCAAATTTCTGTCTCTCTCTCTCTATCTCTCCCCGCGCTCGAGTCTCGACGAAGCAAAGCACACACTCAGAGAGAGAGAGAGAGAGAAAGAGAGAGAGAGAGAGATTGGCAAGCTTCGGAAATGGCGTCGGACGAGGAGCTTGTGTTGGCGCTGCGTGACTTTCTCCGTTCGTCCGACCTGTCGACGACGACGACGGCGATCGTGCGCCGACGCCTAGAGCAGCAGTTCTCTATCGATCTCACCGACAGAAAATCTTTCATCAGAGAACAAGTCGATCTCTTTCTCCAAAGCGGAGAGCTCGGCAACGATGGGAACGACGACAATGGCCCCGAATATGAAGTAGAAGAGAATAAAGAAGAAGAAGAAGAAGAAGAAGAAGAAGAAGAAGACGAGGTAGAGGAAGAGGAGGAAGAAGATGAGGATGATGTGGCGGAGACCACGAAGAGCACCAGGAAGAGAAGGTGATGGATTTCGTTCTTAAATTGAATGTATTCGATTATTAGGATTAACAAGACAGGTTTAATTTTAGTTTGGAGCCTAATTGGTAGTTATAATATGTTCATTTGAGTAAATGTGGGCTAATCATTTTCTGATGGGGCTAACAGATATTATGGGTCATGCATTTGGTTAATTGATGAAAATTAGTTGCTTTAGAAAGCAGACAGATTTTAAGTTCTGCATGTTTGTGATTGTGGTCTAATCTCTTCAATCTGATGTGCAGATTGAAAAGACACAATAATGAAGGAAAGAGAAGAGGTGGTGGATTTATGAAGCTATCTAGTCTTTCCCCACAACTTCAAGAAATAGTTGGTGTGTCTGAATTAGCCAGAACTGAGGTATTTTCTTGGGGGAATTGTGATACTTCTTAATAATGTATGACAGAGATATAACTATGATTTAATTGTTTGGTTTTTGGATGCATTTACTTTTACCAGGTCGTTAGAAGAATCTGGGCATACATCCGTGAGAAAAATTTGCAAGATCCAAGCAATAAGAAAAGGATTCTTTGTGACGATAGATTGCGAACCCTTTTTAATGTTGACAGCATTGACATGTTTCAAATGAACAAAGCTCTATCAAAGCATATATGGCCTTCAACCTCCGAAAATGGTAAGCTTTTATTCATTCGTGTGTATTTTGTAAGTTAAGTAGGATGGAAATTTTCTTAAACACTTGCAGATGCTCATGCACAAGAAAGAAAGTCCATTGTTCTTATGCATCAATCTGTTTGGTGCTAATTACTCTGCTTTTATGTCTATGTAAGACTGTAAGTCTAATTTAAGATCTTTATGTTTATGAACTGAAGCTTGTTAATCCAAAGGTTAAGTGACTTGACAAATAGGTGACAAATGGTTATGAAGGATACTTGAGATAACAAAGATATCTTACCTCTTATTCTAAGGGATCAAGTACTAAAGGTCTATGTACTTCTGTTGACTCGTTTCGTTGTGTAATATTGACACATAGGAAGTCAGTTATTCGTCTATTGCAAAGTAGATAGTTTACTGCCACCTCTTGGTGATTATTGAGCAGCCTATGTAATTGGATTTGAAGAAGGCTGATTGATATTCGTACCTATAAACAGGTGGAGCAAGGGAGTGTGGGATAGATCATAGCTAGATGTGACTTTTGCATTTCTAACTGTATATTTCATTTAAATTGCACGATGCGGTTTGTTGATACAATCAAAGACAAGGTATAAACTTCTACGGTGAAAAAGACATTCTTAGGTGCTAAGGTGCATAACATTTTATGTATTGGGTTTCCCCTTTCATGTTTTTTCTTATACAAAATGCGCTAGGACACCGATTGGACATATCTTCAAAAAACTGTTCTCCTTTCTATCAGCCAATTGGAAGCGGTTATGGTTTTGCCGAATATTGCTCCCGGTGACAGTTTAGCTGAACAAGTGCGCTGGTTGGGAGCTGCATCCCTCATGAGCAATTCTCTTTATCTTCCCCACAGCTTGGGGCTAGGTCCGGCATTTCCATCCTTCACCACATTCTTCTTGCTCTTGTTCTTCTTATCTTTCTCCGAGTTATTATTCTCAATTCATTCTCATTCTCATTGATCAGCGTAAGACGAAATGATTGGTGACCTAAGGATCCCCCTAAGTTTTTGCATGTGGGTCTTCTAGTTCTTTTCAAGGTTTTCGGTGCCTAGCCGGCTGAGTTTGGGTAAACGCATATCCCGTCACGTGCCATCGTGCCAATTATAGATGTCAATTTATCCTAGACTTAATGAACCATATATTCTTGTACCATTTCTTAAACTCCCAAAACATGGGACTTCAAAATCATATGCTTTTTTTTTTTGGCTTTTTAAATGAATCACCAGTGGGTGTCGAACCGCCGACCTCCCAAAGCACATAGCTTGCTCGTAAATCTTACCACTGTCCCTGTACGTTGATTGTGAGGTATCTTGAGACTATTTAAAGGTCACCTAGATCGACCTTACTGTAAACCAAGTCCCAACAATTCGTGAAGTGCTTCACTAAGGTCCTATATGCTTTAGTTATTTAAGAAATTATAATTCTAACACCTCCCAAAATAAGTTTTCAATGCTCCACCAACATTCCAATACCCTCCATGAATTCCTTCTGTCTAGTTTTGTGACTTTTGTCTCGTTTCTCTAACAGTGTGAAAGAACCATGGTTTTTGAGTAAAGCTGTAGGAGGTGAATCATTCTTTAGTTTCGCGCTTTCAATGCATTCTTACAGTAGTTAGCATTTGCCTTGGTTTCCATTAAGAAGGAATTTTATTTATTTATTTTTCTTGGTCATCTTGCTTAACTTCATGATTCTATAGATCAGGTTAAGAAGGTAGCTAAGGAAAAGCAGCCAAAGAAGGAGAAAGAAGGTCTACTTAAATTTAGTTTCTGAAATTTCTGGTATGGTAACAAAATCCATTACATATGCTAACTCCTTTTTGTTCAGAGTCAGATGAACAACCACAGAAGGAGAAACGTAAAAGAGGAGGCTTCCTTGCACCTCTTGTGCTTTCAGATGCTCTGGCAAAGTTTCTTGGGACTGGTGAAAATACGTTACCGCGCGCCGATGTGGTGAAAAGAATGTGGGACTACATAAAACAAAATAACCTACAGGTGTGCTTCCAGCATTCTTGATGAAAATATTCCTGGTTCCTCAATGAGCTCTTCATTTCTAATAAGTTTCTCAGCACTGTTAACAAGTTTCTCTAGTTTTATGATATTTTTGGTAGTCACCAATAGTTTTTCATTGGCAATAGTATAAAAGGATGTTGTTAACAAAGATTTAAAACATATAATCATTATGAGAAAAGAACAAGTACTTTGCTATATATATTCAAGTGAGGTCATTGTGGTTTTGAATAGGCCCTACAGATGATGTCATTGTGTTCATGCCTTGGATGATAGTTTTACCTTCTTTCATTTCCAAATAGTCATCTTTTAGTACTAATAACTTGGAAACTAATCAAAGCAGTCTACTTATGATATCATGTTTCTAAGATCCGTTATTGTTTTATGGACCCCATATGACTTCGAGAAGAACTTACATCACCTCTAGGAACTTGGATTGAATGGAGGACAACTTGGAAGGGGTTCCTTTTTTTGAGATTATATTTGGAGGCTCTAAGTAACTTGCTAAATTCAGGATAGTTATTTTGTTTGCAGCAACATCCTCTGGTTGAATCTTCATGTATAAATCTTTAATTTGACCATATGCTTTTGAGGACACATTCTTGTACTTGGGCTCCTTGATAATTCTGTTTGGCAATGGTAAATCCCCTGAATGACTCACTTCATCCCCAGTAGGTGGGGCCCCACTCCTAAGTTGAGAGAGTTCTGCACTTTAATGGGCTTTGCTATGCACCCCCAAGAAACCACATATACTGACGTGGCACAATCAGGACCACACATCACGATGGGTATATCTGTAATTTTGATATTTTTGCAGATCACGAGGAAATTGTGCGGATCACGAGGCGCGTGTGTGGTGGAGATTAATTGTGTGTGATTTATTGGGTAGTTTGTTGGGGGTGAGTAGTTTTTTCCCACTTTAATAGGTGGGGACACCTCTGTGACATGAAATGCAGTACATCATCTAGGAGCTCTCCCATTTTCTTTCTACTTTTGCATAGCATCAGATGATATTGACATTCTTCTAACTTTATGTATATATATTTGGTCTGTTAATCCTTTGATATTTTTTATGTATATAGTCAATAAATGTGCCAAAATAAGTAGCCAATGCGTGCCTAGCGTATACATTTTCCTTTTCATTTTCTGACGCATGTATTATTTTACAAAACATGATTGGTTCAATTTTGATTTACCTGGATCCCTGAATATGCCACATGACGATGGAGTGCATCTATCGTTGTGTATATATCTGTTGTTCCTTAGATTTCTTTGCGTATATCATCAATATGCCAAAATAAGAAGTAGCTAATGCACATCTAGCACCTACATTTTCATTTTATTTTCTTTATTCTTTAGTACCATATTCTATTTTAAGATGATCATTAATGTATTCTTGATTGAACTGGATCCCTCCATGTGCCTTGACTACTACTTAGGTAAAATTAAAATAAAATAAAAAAAATAAAATAAAAATTGCTTGGCTTATATATACACCGTTAAGCTTATCTTATGGATTACCAGGTGATGGTTTTCTTGCCTGACTAGCGGCTTTCACCCCTTTCTTAGGATCCAAATGACAAGAGGAAGGTCATATGCGATGAGAAGCTCAAGGAACTTTTCAATGTTGATTCTTTTCATGGTTTCTCAGTTACGAAATTGCTGACTGGTCATCTGATCAAGGCAGAACAATAGGTTCCTTTCTGGTAAATCAGCAAAACCCATGAAGTGGGCAATTTTGTCTGCAGTTGTAATGAGAAAGTTGTGGGTCTGCTAATTTTGTCTAAACTATTATATTTACATGTAATCGTTTCGCAGAAAAGAAAATGAGATCTCTCATTCTACGCAAGTTCTTTTGGGAGGAACTCCATGCACACAACCGAAATACATCACTTTGCATACTAGTGATCAGTTTGTTATCCTTTAAATAAAACCTAAAATGAAGTATAATTTGATTTATGGATGAGCGTAAATAGTCAGTACCCAGCTACATCATTTGTTAGATGTAGGATTCAGTAAGCTGCTTCGATGAGTGAAAAGTGAAATTTTCTCAGTGCGTCTAGATCAAGTAACTATCTGTTATGCTCTCTTCGCCTCGTTTCATGCTGTTGATAGAAGTTAATTGTTATTGCTTGACATGACTGACTTCCTCCTGTTGTCAAAATCTGACTACTGAAGATTCTTTTTGACTTTGACTATTTGTCACTAAGACAAACATGGATGGCCTGTTGCTCTAATCTAGTTTTTGTATTTGAGCAACTGATTTTGGTATACTTGTTTTTTTAATTTATTGCTTTTTGCTTTTGGAAAATTTCTTGAATCCTGTAGAATATCTCAGAATTAGGTATTATGCTGATCTAAATTATTCTCTTGTAATAATAACACACCACTTGATAAGGTTATTCTTTCTTTGATGATATGGGGAGCAACTTTCTTATCAGGGAAGAGCAATTTTTGCTTGTTCTTTATTGATGCTTTTAAAAAAAAAAAAAAAAAAATTTAAATCTCATTTTCACTTCCATCATCAAATTCTTTACCAGCCATAATCTAAATAACGTGCACTATGAACTTAACTACTGTATTGTGGTTCCGTGCCAAAATAAATGCGTGTCCAATGCAAAAAAAACTATTGTGTTTCAACTTTCAAGCCATGTTCTTTCAATATCAGCCTATTGTATTACATCTTACTTCAGCTTGCCAAGTGATTTCCTGAAACAACTTATGAATTAAGGCTGTGGGTTTAGACACATCTTTTTCGCTCTTTCTGGAGGAGGCTAAGATAAACACTGTTTTGAAGTTCTACGGCTGAAGGGGTGAGAGATGGTCCTGTTTTGAAGTGGCTGCAGTTACCTAATCCAGGTTGAATGTGGTATAATCTGATCCCTTTCCTGTTGGTAGGCCAGCAGATATGTTGTTCCTCTTGCTTGTGCAAAATTTGTTTTCTTCAGGTTTGATTGTTCATTCATGCTTGTTCTAAAGCAGCAAATTTCTTGATTCCATGTAAGAAAATTACCTAACTTGTGCGACGCTTTTCTTTCAGCAAAGATTTTATGCGTTGCCGTCTAATGTGGAAAGCTATGCTGGTAGTGTTGCAAACCGTGGGCCCGGGCCCGCACAGTTGATGTGGGTCGGCCCGCACGGTGATAAATGCGGGGCGGGCCGGCTCGGCCTGCCCCCCTTGTTATGCAAAAAAAAAAAAACATTATATGCCCGCGCGGGCTAGTTTTCCCAGCCCAACTCGCGCGGTCGGCGAGGCGGGCCGGCCCGCGGCTCGGCGAAGCCAGAATGCGGGTTTTTTTGCATCTCTATATGCTGTGATGTTTTCATATATTCCGTATTTCTTGCTGCTTTGCTAACTTAGCTTATATTTTAATTATTATTTACTCTAATCATTTTAGAAGTGGCTGTTTTGAAGTGGCTGTTTAGAGATGGTCCTGTTTTGAAGTGGCTGCAGTTACCTAACCCAGGTTGAATGTGGTATAATCTGATCCCTTTCCTGTTGAGACTCCAGCAGATATGTTGTTCTTCTTGCTTGGGCAAAATTCAGGTTTGATTGTTCATTCATGCTTGTTCTAAAGCAGCAAATTTCATGATTCCATGTAAGAAAATTACCTAAGTTGTGGGACGCTTTTCTTTCAGCAAAGGTTTTATGCAGTGCCATCTAATGTGGAAAGCTATGCTGGTAGTGTTGCAAACCGTACGGACCCGGGCCGGCCCGCCCCCCTTGTTATGCCGGCTCGGCTCGGCTAGCGGCCCGCCGAGCTGAGCGGAGCCGGTCTAAAAAAAACACTATATGCCCGCGCGAGCTGGTTTTCCCAGGCCGGCCGCGCAGTCGGCGGGGCGGGCCGGCCCGCAGCCCGGCGATCCAGGCTGCGGTATGTGCCGCGGGCTTCTTTTGCATCTCTATATGCTGGGATGTTTTGATATATTCCGTATTTCTTGCTGCTTTGCTAACTTAGCTTTTCATTGTTATTTACTCCAATCATTTTAGAGCACTATTATGCAGCTTCTAACTCTTCCTTTTGAAGGAGAAGATGAAGGTGACAGCTTGAATTTCGTCCCTTCGTCAAATAGCATCTGTATTTTACTTGAGCTGTTTGCCACTTAGCATTTGATTCTCTTTCAACTCCATCATCCACGACGCTGAAAGATCGCGACAGCTTCGGCTACCCCGTTATTAAAATAAGGTATGTGTCAAACTGGTATCAACAATCAAATCTTTCAGTTCTTATCCAGATCATCAAAAGATTTTGTTAGATATGCAAAATAAAATGCAATTAAGAAATTATTTACGGTGGTTTACATTCTTTCTTTCGGCATCTATGCCTTTGATCTCACTTTTAACCTAATAAGATTCTTTGACTTTTGAAGTTACCAGAACTGACCTGGAAAGAAAATCTGGTAGAATTTTTTATTTTGAGCTCAAAGAGAAGCAGGTTAGTATTTGGGTAAGTCTTATTTTGAGTGAGTTGTTGCTTTTGGTTGCCACTAATGTTATTTAGTGCGGTTAGAGTTGTTCGAGTCGTCAATTTCATATTCTTGCCCGATCGGATGAGTCGGTTGTCTCCGTCAAAAGCGACGTCTAATGGGGGTATATTTCTTTTACCAGTCCATTTCTCATTGATTCCTTGATCTGTTTCGTAGAGCATCTCAGTTTTGTGAGTTACTGAGGTGGGAAGTACTCGCTGTTACGACGGAACGGGGAATCAAACGTTAGATTTTTTAGTTTATTATTTTATTTATTTTAAATTTTGAAACTTATGCCTACATAAAGTTATTTTGGGTATAAAAGATAATAATATTCTGGGCAAGATTACTGACAATCTGAATTTCCATATGTTGGAACTGGATTGAACGATTGTAATAATTTTGCAGCCAGAAGAATACTATGTTGTCTAATAAGGAAAAAAAAACCCCACAATTGCACTGCAGTCTTTCAATATTATTTCAACATCACTTAAATCTTTTTAAAAATTTTATTTGCATTTTAGTCCTTTGAACCTTTTAATGTATTTATAATATTTTTTAATTCATTTTTTGCACTTTCGACATATATATGTTACTTTATATGTTAATATTTTTTTAGTAAGTTTCTAACATTTTTTAATTGATTTTTGACATATTTATATTAAAAAATAACATCTTGATACTTTTCTAATAATTTTTAACATATTTTTATAATTTTTTACATTTTCTATAAAAGGATCTAAGTACATTTTTTTTTTTAATAAATGGATTATAGTGTAAAAGTCTCCCAAAAAGAAAAAGGAAGGAGTTTTGGGTCAGGGGGGTATGAGCACCGTTGAAAGTAGGCATCGCATTGATAGAAAGGAGATGCTGGAATTCGACATGGGTGGTTGGAGTACGACTCGGACTGACTCGTAACAATTTGTTTGAACTGCTTCTAGCTACGGACCCAAATCCGTCTTGGACCCACCACAATGAACAAATCAACCGACCTCGTTAGAACCCTTTTTTTTTTTTTTAAACGATTGTAATAGGTACGGTCTGAACGGACACGACGCATTCTAAAAGTTATATATTTAAATTTGAAATATGTATTTTATTTTATTTTTAAAAATAAAATAAATAGATATTAATACGGTTGGTGGGAGGATTGAAGAATCTTGGATTAAAAGTACCACTTTTGAATATAAAGTAGCAAATTCCTATACCACCTCCACCAACACATGAAAAAGGAATGTTTATGAGTTTGACAAATGTAGGGCTCCTTGGCTGATCATGATTTCACAACATACCTTTGAAAGTTCTAAGCAACAAAAAAAAAAGAGTGAAGAATATTTTTAAAAAAGGGCTTTGCTACGCATTCCTTAGAAATCACACAAGAAATTACATATATTGACATGGCACAATCAAGACCATACATTACGATGGATATATTATTTTTAAAAGAATTATGCGGATCACGAGGTATATGTGTAGTAGAGATTGGTTGTGTATGGTTTGTTGGGTAGTTTGTTGCAGGGGAGTTATTTTTTCCTTTTGAAAATGCATTTGTTGTCATTGCGAGGGAGTGGATTCTTTTCTCTTCTTTTTTTTTTTCTTTTCTTCTTTTTTTTTTTTTTTTTTTGCTCTCTTCGTGAAAGCTTTTGATCCTTTATTTTATTTTTTAGAATTTTTTGGAGGAATATATCTTTTGTTATACTTTGTAAAAGAACACAAATTCCTAACTTGAAGTTTCATATTTTTTATTTTCATTTAACAATATTTCATTATACAACTGTAATTTTCGTAGAAAAAATATTCTGTATCCTGTGGCAGGAGCCTCCGTTCATTGAAAATACTCTTCGTACTTGTATTACCGGTACAGCGATAATAAAAAAAAAAATCACTTAACAATTTGTATTTCACTATGATCCTTCTGATCTTTGTTTGAACTGCAACACTATTATTTGAATCTATGAACTTGCTATATGTCAATTTTTTGAATGCATAATTTCCAAATTAGTGTCTATGGAAAATCTTTTTTTTTTTTTAAATCCTGGAGTATCTTAATTTCAATCACAAGACCATTTTTAGCCCACCAAATCTGATTCAACCCACAGCACCTTGATTTCACCATGAATGAAACACTATGGCTGGTGGGATTTAACATAATTATAACATAATAAATGGAGTAGATGACATAAAATGTTGATTTTTCACTCAATTCCCTATTATTTCAATCTTTTTTTTTTTTGAATGAGCGTTGGTTTTTGACATAATCTCCATTGCAATTGAAAATAGGGTTAATTACGTATCAGGTCCGTATTCTAGGTGCTATGTAAATCAATCCCTAAAAATGGTAAATGCACTGATGTGGTGTCTTGCGTATTTACCGCCCCATTTTCAGAAATAATACAAATCAGCCACTGAAAATGAAAAAAAAAAAAAAAGCACGCCACTGTGTCAACTTATTTTTTATTTTTAGATGCTGATTTTTACAGTTTTTTGAGAACGAGGGTTGATACACAATTTCCCCTTGAAAATATGAGTAGGAACAAAACAACCACTTATTGAGATTTAAGTATTTATCAAACATTTGACACCTTAACCATGTAAACAAATTATTATTTTTTAAGCTATCTAAGTATGAAATTAATCTATTAATCCGCGACAATTAGTAACATTAATGCTATTGGAATTTGGTGCTTGTTTGGTTATTTTTTGGGCGTGATTGAAGGGCTGAGATTCCTCAATCCACATCTAATAAGTGTCCTTGTTTACTTTGGAATCCATCCCCTCAAAATTTCATTGGTTAAGATTTAAAAACCCTAGCTATAGTTGGATTCCCTCTTCTTGGAGGGAATCATTCAAACATTTATCAATTACTTAATTTATTAATTAGTTTATTCTTAAATGTGACACTTATCTTTTCATTTAATTATATATTATTTATAGGATAAGACTAGAATCTTCAAATTATCTTTGTTGACGTCGACTCCGTCTTCTTATTCTATAGCTGAGGAGATAATTAACAAAAATTAATGTTATTCATGACCAATTAATAAGGATTATTTTTTATCTGCTTGTCCCATTTAAAAATGAAATTTTGAATTTTCAAATGCTCTTAATCATATATAAACATATTACCCTCTCAACCACCGGCCAATATGAAATAATATATGAGCTGTAATGTTGTCTACATAAGTAGAGTTTAACTCAGTCCGATCCAACATGAGCCCATTGTGTGTCGTTCGAAAATTACATATAATATCACTACTTTAAGAAGTAGCACTACACGTGAAATAGGTGCTATCATTTTTCATAAATTTATTTGTTATTTTGGTCACAAAAATATATTAATTATAAAGAAATTTGATTACAATAAATTTAAAATAGAATCTCCTATATAACACAATTATATCAATCCATAAATTTAGTATATTATTTAGAAAAGAAAAAGTATACCATTTTTTTTTAAAAGAGAGAGAGAGAGAGAGAGAGTTAGTGGATTCTTCTTCTCATCCAACTGAAAACATACCATCATTACGATACTCTTTTTTTTTCTTATTTCAGTCGTACGTGGGGAGTGTTAATAAAAATAAATAAATAAATAAATAAATTATTCAGTTTGAAATTTATGAATATTAGGTTGTTTGCATTCTTTTGAATATTTTTAAGTTCCTTTTTGAGAAGCGTTATTACTGAAATGTTTTTAAGAAAATGTTGTCGAAAATACTCAATAAGATTTTTTTTTTTCTTCTTTTTTTTTCCAAAGATAGAAAAGTGAAATTTTTCGACATTATTTATCTGTATAATGCGGTTAGGGAATGTAGATTAGTCTCTCATTCGCACGATCCTATTTTACATTTTTTTAATATCTACTACCGAATTTAATTTATCAAAAAAATTTTCCATTATTGCCATCAAGATCTAAATATTCTTAAAATTGCATATAAGCACTTAGCGATGTAAATATCAAATTTATTTAATTTATTGGCTTATGAAAATATATTTTCAGATTATTGTGGAATAAACATTTTATATATTAAGTCCCTTACTGATTATTTCATACAATAGATATATCCATCCTTCTTGAAACGGATTACGGGCCTTCTACTTTAGGGGTCCCACTATACTTATAAAAATATCAAAGAATAATTACTGTTCAGCTCCATAAATTTGCGATTTTCGATTCAGTATGTATTTTTGTACTGACGTGGCGCGTTTTTCTATATCAGGTGATTGAATCGCACTACCGTAAATTTAGGAGGCTAATATGCAATTTACTTAAATATTAATGGGCCATGTTGGCACTTTTAGCGATAGTTGTCTGCCAATTTATATAATTCGAAAAATGTTGTATATCTTTTTAGATACTAAGCTTTTGAAATGGGGTGATCTGTCCTTTTTTGTCAAAAGTTAGTGCACTACTTCAAGTCTTCAACAGGATGTTGATCCTAATCAAATTCCAATTTGGTGGACATGACCAATCCAATGTTAAATATCTTTTTAGCCCCTCTAAAATCAAATTTTATTTATACCTCTAAAAATTACAATATCATAGTACTAAAGTAATAAATAATAGCATTCTTGGATTAAATATACTGCTCCGGCTTGATTGCATGAATTTCAAGCTTACTCGAGCTCGGCATGATTGTATGAATTGAATCGAACTTAAGTCGAATCGAGCCGAGTTCGACTCGAGTTTGGCTCCAATGAATGAATTAGACCAAGCTCGAGCTGAGTTAGAACTCAAACTCGTTTAAATAATTATGTTGTAAAAACTATTTGAATGAAATAAAAAAATTTGTTTAGGCTCGCGAGTCTAACAAGTCGAGTAACACGATGCTTAAATCCGACTTGTTTAACTGCTTAAGCTTGAATCCGTGCTTGAACTCGATACGAGCCTGCTCAAGCTCGAGTCGAGCTTAAACAAATTATAGCTTGAGCTTCCCGTGAGCAACTCGTCTCTTTTTTTCACCCCTATCCAAAGGACCAAGGTAGGGAGGATCAATGCACATGAGAATCTTCCAGCTCCATTATGCAATATCATTTTAAATTTATATATGTTGGACAATCTGTATATTAACATGGTGATGGTGGTCTTTAAACTTTGAAAAATAAGTATAAAATATTATTCGTCCCATAGAATATAATAATATCGGTATTATAATATCGGTATTATGAAAGACAAATTCACTATAATTTTGTGTTAAATAAAATAATTATTATAGTCATTCATCTAAAAATTAGGCAATTTAGGTCCATTTTGAAAAGGTGTGCTCCTTAAATGTTTAAAAGTTAGGCACCAATATTCCGAGTCGAAAGTTCAAATGAAAATGTCACCTGCGTCGTAAATCGATCTAAAAGTATTAGAAATTCATATTAATACCCTAAAATTGCCGAGGAAAGAATTTTAACGTCGGGACTTCGTGACATTGAAGTCGTCGAATAAGAATTTTAGTGATAATTTTTATAAAATTTTTGTTGTTCAACTAATATAAGAAAATTTGGGAGGATGTTATATGTAATTATTTTAACATCCACATGGTTAGTTCATGCAAAATTTCCGGATTTTATTTTACTAAAAGAGCCCCCGCATTTTCATAAAAGAAATTTAACGAAAATATATTAAAAATATACATGTGAAGATGAAATCATTGATTGTAGGAGAAATTTTGGGAGCTAAAACATTACTCAGGGTGTTAATCGCAAAAACATAAAACTTGTGGTGCTTTTTGAAAGTGCCTCAAAATCAAATTGGCCAGCAGAGACCTGATCCTGTCTTGGATTCTAACTAAATAGTAATAGAGTTTGACTAAATAAGTAACAACTTATTCTATGCATTTTCTACCCTATCAGCCACGTTAGATCTACGTATTATAAATAAATCTCTAATTTATGATCTATTATTTTTATTCTCTAAAATATCTGTTTAAAAAATTTTGATAAAAAAGTTTTAAATCATATTAAATATATCGTTCTAATATTAAAAAAAATAAAATATTTCAAGTAAAATAAGCACGTTAAAATTATAAATATAAATAATAGACGTTCAGTTTATTCATTATCATATAAAAAAATTAATAATAAAATTACAACAATTAAATGTTAAGATTCAACATTTTAAAAAACAAAAAAGAAAAATCTCAATTTATTTCATATTATTAGAAATCTGTATTTGTCCCTTTAACTTCATGTAGGCCGATTGACCATCTATGTGGCACTGGTGTGCTAAATATATGACTCCAAAATAATTATAAAAAAAAAGAATTGGTGAAAATTCAAAAAATTTAAAAATTTCAAAAGGATAGTTATACTAGAAATTGTATCTATCGAGCCGGTTCTCGACCTATCAATAAAGTGATCGAAGACAGAGTTAGCAAAGAATATAGCAAACAAGGAATAACAAAAAATAGAAAGCATACAGACTTTTCACGTGGAAACCTCGTTGCTAAGGTAAACTCACGGACGATCACGCAAGCCAGTGAAGAGAAATACATTATGAGTAAAAGATATACAAGTTCTTACGAAACTCACAATTCTCTCGTACTAAGCTAAAATAAAACATCTCTCTTGAATAAGTGTTGTAGACGGCCTTTTATAGACGTCTCGGAAGCTAAACCAGCTAGGCGGCGATTGAGAAAATCCTGGATCTCAGTCTTGACTGGATTATCCTTGTGCCACGTCAGCCACTAAATCTTAGAAGGCCTGTTCTTGCGCGCATGGCGGCGACGTGGGAGACGTGGTCTCCGATATATCCTTCTGGAGATAACCTGCCCGTCTGACCGAGGTCTCCGGGTATGGACCTCGGGGAAGGAGACCCCGAGGTGGACCTCGATATTGCTTGTTCAGTCGCAATGCTGCCTTCCGAGATCTACTCTGCGCGAAGCATCGGCAGGTTTCTCCGGATCCACCTTCGTGGGCTCGCCCATCTGCATATATGGACCTTACTATCCTTCCGATACGTGGCAGTACAAATCCGAGCTCCATCATATTTATAATTAGTCAATTTATATATACCCTATATATCACACATATGAAAAACATGTTATGAACATATAAAAAGGTGACTAATTCATAAATAAACTCATTTTGTCCTTTGGGAGAAAAATAAAAGCATCTTGTTCGACCTCCCAAACAAAATCCCAAAGAATATTTGGATTCCTGACAAAATTTCTCCAATCCCCACCTATCTCTCTATATATGACTGAAATGCATCCTTATCCTTTCATATATACTTAATATTTTGCAACTTATGTTATATATATATACAAATATTAACATTAGAAAAATATCATAATAATCAGTATTAATTATATTAGATATTATTAGTTGAATCTTATTTGGTGAATGTTTATTTGAAATTAACTTTTGTTATTTCCTATTATATTACGATCTGTATTGTGTTTGTACAAGATAAAATTTGACATGTCATTATCTAAATTGATAAATAATATCACTTGATTCACAAATTATATATATATATATATATATATATATATGTTAACAAGTCTCAGTTTTTTTATATAATTATTCTTTTTTTTTTTTAGAAGAATTTTTTATATAATTATTCACCATTTCGTATTCTTCTTTGAATCTGTCCCACCACGTGGCTGACAGTCCCAGCTGAGCAAAGGAATCATTCTTTTTCTAGAAAAAATCATTATTTTATAAGAAAGAGAATTTTAGACTTAAATTAAGTTTTTAAAATTATGGTAAAAAATTTACTCAGAATCAGCTCAATGTGCAAAATTCGTACAAAATATATATATAATATCAATCTAAATTTTATCAATCGAACAATTTTAATATTTTGATTTAACCAAATCTAAATGTTCGTACTATCTATCATGAATTATAGAGAAGATAAATTTTTAATATTTTTATAGATGATATTTATAAATTTAAATTTAATATTTTTATTTTCTAAGATAAAAATTCTATTATTAGCTGTTTAGATAGTTCTGACTTACATTATATGGATTCTAACGCCATCATAGTACTATTTATCAAGAAAAGTTAAAATTTTCCGATTTTATATGAGCAGTTTCCTTTTTTTTTTTTGGGATGAAAATATATGAGCAGTTTCTACTAATTTTTGGTTAGACGTTTCGGATAAAATTCTATACTTTATTAGTTTGAAATTAATAAATTTATAAAGGAGAATTGCGTTTCAGCCCCCCTAATTTTGGGGTCGCGCGTTTCAGCCCCCCGAAACGCCACGTGGCGGCACACGCGCGCCGCCACGTCGGCGGGGAAACGCGGTTCGGAGGGCTGAAACGTCAATTTTGGGAAACGGGGGCTGAAACGCAATTTATAATAAGTCAATTTAATCAAGATATATAAAGATATTAGAATATTAGAATATATTTAATTCAGACCAAACAAAAGCGAAGACAAGGAGCCGTGAATCACGGGGTCTGGGTGTGACTTTCCGCACAGGGAATCCCCTGATGCCGTCCACGTGTCCTTTTCTTAGTGGCCAGACGGTTGGCAGGTACCGATGTTTCTCGCCGCGCTCGCGGCTTTTGGAAACCGAACGAGGCAGAAAAGCAGATAAGTGATTGACGATATTACCCCTGCAAATATTAAATGACGATTGTACCCTTGTTATGTTACCCCTGCAAATATTAAATGACGATTGTACCCTTGTTATGTTACCCCTGCAAATTTAAATGACGAATGTACCCTTGTTGGGGGAAGAAGCTTTACTCTTTATGTTTAGTGAAATATTAGCCGTACGATTCGATGCCCTTTGATGAATTTTTTCGGTGCTGTATTCTTTCTCTTTAAAAAATATTAAAAACACTAATAAATTGGATTCTTTCACTAAAATGTCTCTGTAAAAAATCAGTAATTTAATCCGCAAATAAATATTTATTAAAAAAAAATTATTTTATTTTTGAACAGAATTAAATTTATTTTTATGGACATAAAAACACTCATAGAAAGATTAAAAAATAAAAATGAAATCCAATTATCAACGACCCTTTAAGTAGCGGATTAGTTGGAATGCGTATATCTAAGAAGCACGGACACGGACACGAATACACGATACAAAATACGGTAATTTTCAAAAGATTAGTCATTTTCTCTTGGAATATAACTTGAAAGGATTATAATGATATTCACACTGCGGCATTCTAACACGTTGCAAAGTCAACATAAAATAAATAATTATTTTATATGCCGTAATTTAGTTTGATCAATTTTTAATTAAATTCTAAAAACATAATTATGCTGGGCTTTTCAAAATCCTGAAGAGCCGATACCCACATTATCGACTCTAATGACATGTTTTTTTTTTTCAATTTCTCCAATGACCATTCAAACGACCAAAAGTCTTTTTCCTAAATAATAGTCAACATTTTTTACATTAACTATTTTATTATTATTATTATTATTATTTGAAGAGGGTATGAGGAATCAAAATCTGATCTTTGCGTCGTCAACTAGCACTTTAAAACCATTTCGGCGAATTTTTTTTTAAAAAAATAATCATTTGTTGCAAGTTAAAGAATTTTTCAAGAAAAACTTGCTATGCAGAATTTTTCAAATAAACTTTTCTGTTGAACTATTACCAAATCAACCCACATGTTGTAAATATATTTTTAAAATATTTATATATTTTTTTAAAGCTGTGATATATATATATATATGCCTATGTACTAACTACTTATAAGAAGTTACTTTTAGATCGTGGTCTAAATAATGTAATTAAAAAATTATATTCAGTAAAATAATTTAATTTTACATAGAAAAAAATTACTTTTAATGTGCCATACAATTTTTGTCCTCAAATTTTTTTTTAAAAATATATTAAAATAGATATTTTTAGACTCTAAATTTAGAAATAATTTTTAAAATTTTGAGTAGAAAATTTATAAAGAAAATTAAAATTACTTTTCATGTATTTAAATTTTTATTGAAAAATATTGTATATTTTTAAATAATGTGTGCTACTATAGTAATTAACAGAAAAAGTAGGTTGATTTAAAAGGACGGTATAAAAATAAGAGTTGATATATAAATATCTTTAAATTATACTTACATATTAGTCATGGACAATGGCTTCAACTTGGAATCTACGTTTCAGTTTTAAAATGAGTGAAAAATCTGAAAAAATAAGCTCTCGATGGGTTGGAAGCAACCAAATTTAAGACCCAAAACCTCATTTTCATGAGCAAGAAGTCACAAGCATCATGTGCAACATAGTTTTGTCCCACATAGACCGAAAAGATAAGTTCACAGTTGCAGTAAATATATCGTAAAAAAAAAAAAAAAAAAATTATTCAGACCGATATGATATAATTGGAGTGGTTATTTTGGCATTTAGTGTTTTATAGTACAGATTCTGATCTTAATTATTGGTACATACTTTTTAAAGAAGGGGTTTTTGCATATCAGCCCTCCGTTTTATTTTTTACGTGTTTCAATTTCTAAAAATATTTTTTCAGAGATTAATACGTGCGAAACGCGAAATAAGAAGGCTGATATGTAAATTTTTCTTTTAAAGAAAGAAAAACTCAGATGAACTCGTGGGGATTTCTCTTTGATTCTTTAAAAAAGAAAAAATTAAAAAAATAAAATTCTTTCTTAAACAAGAAATCTTGTGGACAAAAGAGATCAGTAAAACTGGACCATCTCAGCCGTGAGCCGCCTACTCTTGCATCTTATCCGAGAGAATCTCCTTTCAAACGGTGAGAATAGCGAACACGCAAAACAAAAACAGAAAAAAAAATAAAAAGAAAAATAAAGATTCGATCGGCGGAATAGGATCCGGTCACCGCCACGCGTCAGTATCTGCCACGCTCTGGTGGTTCCGGTCACGCGTCTCTTCATCTCGGGCCGAGAAAACGGAATCCAAAACGTATTACGCGACGAATCGATCCCGCCTCTCGCTGTCCCGTCGTCGCTTCGGTTTTCGGTTCGGTTCCGTTTTTTCCTTTCGGTCCAACCGAACCGACATTTCTTTATATATTCCCCCATTATTGCTGCTCATTTTCTTCCCATTCTTCACCATTCTCGCCGGAGATCTGAACCACCATATCCACCACCAGCTCCGCCGACGCCGGCGCCGATCATGGGGACGTCGGAGATCACATTAGATTTGAAACTGTACGCTATGAAATCTGCCAACGAATTAGTCCCAAGCCACGATGTCGCTGGCAGCGATCATTTCGCGCGTGTCGTCGAGTACATCCACCGCCTCGAAGAAGAGAAGCACAAGATTGAAGCTTCAAACGGGAGCTCCCCATTTCCGTTCTCCTCATCTCCCAAGGTAGAATTTTTTTTAAAAAGTAAATTAGTATTTTGTTGTTCAATTGTTTGGATTTGATCTGATTTTTATGGCGTGATTCAGTGATCGGATATTTGCGAGATGAAGTTGAGCAATGCCGTAGGGAGACAATGAAGGGTAACTTCGAAGGAGAAGCTGGGGCAGTTTCGGAAAAGGATAATAAGATGAGCTGGATGAGCTCTGTTCAGCTGTGGAGCGACCATAATTGCACCGCCGATAGCACCAAGGAGGCGAAAGATGGAGAGAGGAATATCTCGATCGAGTCGAAGCCGCCGAAGGGTAGCGGCAGCGGAGCATTCTTGCCGTTTAAAGGAATTAATGCGAATAAAGAGGATAAGCAGGCGGCGGCGATGCCCAATTTGTCGCTAGTGCCGCCGTCTGCGGCGGCAATGAAGAATTCATCCCGTGTTGTTCCTGATGTACACGAGGATAACCGGTCCGCGGTGAAGAATTCACGTGCAGCGGCGGCGGCGACTGCCGGTAGTCATCTCAGCTTGCAAAGCCAGCAGCAGCCCAGGAAGGCGCGGCGGTGCTGGTCACCGGAGCTCCACCGCCGCTTCATCCTCGCCCTTCAACAGCTCGGCGGCGCCCAAGGTTAGATTTCAAATTGAACATTTTAGTTCCATTCCGCATAATATCCGAGGAATTATTATTGGTGCAACTCTGGATCAAAAAACAAGTTTGTATGTTTGTGTTCTGTTAAACTTATAAAGGTCGGATTTTTCTATAAACAGTGGCAACACCAAAGCAGATCAGAGACTTGATGAAGGTTGACGGTCTAACAAATGATGAAGTAAAGAGTCATCTACAGGTCTATTCCAACTTCAAAACGATGAATTTGGTTATCATGATTCTGATCTTAATGATTTTAATATATATTCTTTTTTTTTTCTCAGAAATATCGTCTGCATACGCGAAGAATGCCGAATTCCACTACATCATCCACACCGAACAAACAAGTAGTTTGGGTGGGAGGATTATGGCCTTCTCAAGAACAAAAATACACGAAATCTCAACAGAGCGGATCCCAATCGGGATCACCACAGGGCCCACTGCAGCTCACCACCGCCTCCGCCGGAGCTGTCTCCTTGACTGCAGGAGACAGCTACGAGGAGGAGGATGGAAAATCAGAGAGCTATAGCTGGGAATGATAATTCACTGATAAATGTGGAGTTATGAAGGTGATCATGAAATTGAGTATCATGGAAGTTTGTTTATGTATAGAGATGGTATACATCAATGGCGAATTTTAGTAATTACTAGAGAGAGAGAGAGAAGAAGAAGAAGAAGGAGCGGGGGACGGCGATTCTGTGCAGGAGAGTTCATGGAACTCTTCTAATGAAATTTTGTACAGAGTTCTTTTTGGTTTCCCCCATTAGTTTTACAACTTTTTTTCTCCAGGTTTTGGAAGACAACTGAGGTTCATATATAACATCCATTGGATGAAACCTATGACTTTGATAATTTATTAAGTATTTGTGGTATCAGTTTTTATTGCAAAATATTTATTTTTTCCCTTTTGCAAATATTTATTATTTTTTTCAAAAAGTACAGTTTCTTTTTTTTTTTTTCTTTTTTTTTTTTGAGATTATCGTGGGGGAACCCTGTCCGTAACCGGCCCTCATTCGAGCGACCGTCGTAACAGGTAAACCCACGGGTGGCACCGATCCCTGTTCCACCGATCCATGTTAAAGGTAATCCATTTATGACCGTCGAGATCATTTCTTTTAAAGAGTACATGAAAAAATCTACCAGTAATCGGTATATTTTTGTGCAATTGCAGATTTTGATTATTATCGGTCATCGCCATTTTGATCTTAAATTACATAACAATCCAATCTTGATTGTTGTAACCAGCCATGTGGTGTTGGCTAGCCGCCACGTCAGCTTTTCATTTGCATTAGGTCCAAAGCAAGGAGAATGAGATGCATCAAAAGGAATATCGAGTGTGATCTCAAAAGATACTCTAAATAGACGAGAGTCATTAACCAACCAAGAAGATCCACAAAGGATCACAAATCTACAAGCCTTCCAAAGCGACCCAATATAATTAGTATATATATATATATATATAATGGCACGCAAACATTATAACTGCCGCATCTATCAAAATCATTTCCTCTATACATAAATAGCATAGAATATATACCGAAGCAAAGTCGACGCTGTAATTTCAAAATACATGATGATATAAAAAATATATACATAAAATATATCCCACAAAAAATGTGATTTTTGGTTCTTTGGGATTACAATTTTGAAGTTGCATGGACAAGCTCCACAGCAAACAAATTTCAATTAATTCACAAGATATGAGAGAGGATTGATTAAAAGATAAACGAGTCAAGACATTCACAAATGGAGAATAAAAGATAGGATCTTGGAGAAGATCATGTGAGCCCGGATATTGATTAAGATATTTGCATTACACATCATCAGATAGCTACAATCAAGATTCCTCATCTGCACCTGCTACTTCTATTTTTCCACGTGTAGTTACAAAAATGGTTCAGAATTTTGCTTATATACATTAATTAAACTACATGTTACAGCAAAAATATTAAAAATTTCTTTCTTTTTTTTTTAAAAAAAAGAAAAATAAAGCTTCATATTTGCAGTCAAGGATTAGTGCATTCTGAAGAAGGCCACTTACTTCATCTTCGAATTGTTGTAGAATCGACGAAGAACTACGTCTGCTAATCCTTGCTTGAAAGCAGGCGGGTTTATGTCCTTAATTAGAGCAGTTTCCCAAGCTCACCTTTCTGTAGATGCAAAGTGCGGCACGAAAAAGTATTTTCGCCAAACCAAATTACAAATAAAGAACCTTTGAGGAGCTTCTCGCAGGTATTGATCATGACAGGTTATCTTTCACGTCCTGAAAACACAATAATTTCATCAAAAAAAACACACAATAATTTAGTGAAAATAAAATTACAGCAAGCAGGTCCACTTAACAATTGATAATTTGATAGTTAATGCAGTATTTGGTTTACAAAGAGGACAGAAAATAACATAATAGCCGGACTAAATTAATCTAGAGAGAAGCCAAAACTCTTGAATATTATCGGTGGGGCATAAATCCTCACGAGTATCAGGATCCTTGTTGAACACCTCATAACTTGAGGAGAAACTAATCCAGGATATAACTACACAATGTTTGAAAACAAGATAGACCGAACCACCAATAAGCGTCGAGTATATTATGAAAATAAAGCAATTGCACAAAGAAATTAGAGACGACCCTTGTTCTCAAGAAACTCGAGAAATCACCAACACCATAAACATTCAAAGACTTTTTTTTTCATTGTAAAATAACATTTTTTTCTAAAAAGGAACGTGGTTACAGAAGACCCCTGATCATTTATCCAATATCTAAAGTTCCAACTGCTTACGATGGTTTATCTATCCTATATAAATTTCTATGCACAAGGAAGAACAGGGATTTACTAGATAAAGGACGATATTACGTGTTAAAATCTGAGAACTAAAACCAGCAACTTCTTAAAATTTTCTTTTCTAAGAAACAGTAAATTTACATATAAAAATCTTAGAAAAGATAATTTTGAGAAGTTGCTTAGCCAAAGTCCTAAATGACATTAGGTAGCAAAAACAGTTATATCAACAATTAACTGCCTAAAAGTTAAATACAGAGCAAATTTAACAGAAATTTACTAAAAGGGAAAAGGAGAGGCAAATTATCTTGGCCTAATATTTTTATTTAGTTGATCCTGATTCCATTGGTCAATATTGATTTCATAGTTTGCACCTCAGAGTACAAAGAATAATGCAAGACAAAAATAAAATCAAAATTGGATATAGGACTTTCATAGAGGAAAAAAACACATGACATGTAACTAGGGGTGAAAAAGAGCCGAGTTCAAGTTGAGTATCACTAAGCTCAAGTTCAGCTCGATTGGTTTAGCTCGAGTTCGTGCTCCATGAGCTTCAAAGGCTGAGTTTAAATTCAACTCGACTTGAAAAATCTCAAACTCGACTCGACTCGAGCTTGGCTCGATTGTATCAACTAAGCTGAGCTTGAGTCGAATCGAGTCGAGCTCGACTCGAGCTCAGTTCGATTGTATGAATTAGACTAAACTCGAGTCGAGCTTAAACTGATTTAAGTAATTTTATTGTAAAAGATGTTTGATTAAAATAGAAAAACTCGTTTGGGCTCGCGAACCTAACGAGCCGAGTAACACGATGCTCATTTAATTATTATTTCGAGCTTGAATCCGTACGCAAACTCAACTCGAGCTCGAACTGAGCTTAATCGAGTTCAAGCCCGACCTCCTCGTGAGCAGCTCGGCTCGTTTTCACCCCTACCTGTAACAGGAGGGCAACTACTCTTCATGTGTGTTACTTTCTTCAAACATATCTAATCTACCTGATTATACATATAAGAACTACTGTGCAGAGACCAGTATTAGAACATAGTCTACTTGCAATATATATATATATATATATAATCTGAGAAATATATATATATTTCTGGCATGGACTTTATCATGCCAGAAAGAATCACATCAAATAATGATCTGACCATTCCAAATCTGAGAAAGAAACTTTCATGTTTCCAAAAGATTACTGCAGTAAGCTGCTTGAAAACAGAGACAAACAGCTCAATGCTGCATCAGGCAAGCATAAAATACTACTAACATTTACACTCAAGAAAATAGTTGAGGTGGATCTTATCAAATCATCCCTTTATTGTCATTCAATGATATCAATGGCAATCTCTACTCATGCAAAATCTCGTCCCTATAAAACCTTGTATGTTAGATCTCTTAATTCTGAATTTGCAGTCGAAAATTTCACCCAAATTGATTAGGTAATACTGGCACAGAACAAGAACCTGCTCTATCGAACTGAAGATAGACCAGGCTCAAACAAGATGAACATCGAGACGGACAAACCATGCACGTTTTAGACTCGATGGGTCTAGACCATATTGCACCCGTCGCACATCTATCCCGTCTAATGTACCAACAAAATATCTTGATAGGCAGGCCGCTGGAATCAAACAGGGGATGCCACGGTTCCTAAGCTATGATCGTAGGAGTCGACCAACTGGGCAGGGACCTTGCAAACGCAGTTACGCCAACCGAATAACTATCCAGAATAGTGAATTCCCACCAATATCATAACATGGGAAAGAGTAGAGGATTATTCATGATACATTAATGAATTATCATCATGGTATTTGTAACTACAATGTGTATAAAGTGAGTTCGTCCGGGTTCATTGGTTTTGTGCAGAGGACTTCTAAATGCACAAATTCGATCACTTTCTTCCTCGCGAATCCGAAAACTAAATCAAGTATCTGTTCCTGCTATTTTTCTTAAACTCCATAATTTTGACACCTATTCTCAGCTATATCTTGCTGAAAATCAAAAAGAAAAAAAAAATAGCAGCATCGTTTTGTTTATCTATTAGCTCTTCAGCTAGTAGATGCACAGAAAAAAAGTACAAACCTAGGTGGATCCACAAAAACCAGTGGGCTCAACTGCATACACTAGAATATTGAATAACTAGGATTTGGAAGAGGAATGTTGCTAAGAAAATAGGGGAAAAAACAAAGAAAATGAAATTTTAAACTAATAGATCAGAGGCGACCACCGCAGTACAAATTGGGGGGACAGATACCTTGCACGGGGGCGTAATCGAAAGCTTAGGATACCCAGTCGCCCGGCGGCGATCGCTGGAAGGAGGAGCTCTGGAGAGAGGGAGGACGCGCCGCTGCAGCCACGATGGCCAAATTGCGCGCGCATACGCCAACAATAATTAAAAACTAGCGAACAACCTGTACCACCTGTGTCTAAACGTTGTTAAACTGATAATCATATTTTATTTTCATTAAATTATAAAAAAAAAAATATGTTCCATGTATTTATTAAAATTAGGAGGGCTCTAATTTTTTTTAAAAAAAAAAAAAAATCGAAACATACGTTCCATGTATTTATCTAAAGTTGAGTAATTTAAGTATTCATTTACAGGTGATTGTCCACTAAATATACAATGATCAATTTATGGTATCGTACCGTGTAGATTCCGCTCGATTTTTAAAGATGTCTTTCTCTTTGGACTTTAGATCACTGCATTCAACTCGTTGCAATATCGTATAACAAAATTTGAAAACCTATTTTATGAAGCTTTTTTTTTTAAAAAAAAAGTTAAATACAAAAGTAACTGTTATTGCTCTGTAGTTCTATCTTTAAATTTTATAAGAAAAATTTTAAATGGATTAAAAGCGTTCTTAACATTGTAAATTAAGAATTTTAGTGAGGATCCGCTACAGCCTGTAGGAAAGGGTCAAAACAGTTATGTTTTTGTTTTTTTTTTTTTTAATTACTTCTACAACTACATTTATTTGGATGCGTTGTGTAACTTTATGATTTAAATTTTTCTTAAAAAAACCGATTTATCCATATTTTTAGCCGATCCATATGTTAACATTTTAAAGAATTTTAAATTATTTAACTAAACAATAAAATTTTACAATACGTTACTTTTTTATAAATTTTTATTATAAGTCCCGTTCAATGCACGGACTATTTGTATAAATTTTTATTTATTTTTAAATAATTTATCATAATTATTTTATTTTATAATAGAATGATAAATTTTATTTAAAGCAGTTAAAATGCTAAATACTTGACACTTATAATAAAAAATTTATTTTATAAATGATGATTATATATTTGTAATTTACATTAAAAGAAAAATGTTTGTAGGTCTTCAAGTCGTAGATGATATGATGATGAAATATTTATTGTGTCGCTGCAAATTTTTCAGTTCTTCATCTTATCCACAATCATGAATAACTCCTACACTCTCTTGCAGCTTTTGGAAACTTCATGGTACACAATATTATTTGTATATCCTTGAAATATATTGTCGTAATTCTCAATAAATATTTTTAATCTTTTTTGTGATTTGACCCGTGAAACGGCAACACACAAAAAGTTGGAGTAAATATTTTATAAGACATAAGATATACATGAACTTGAATATATGTTGATAACATACATGGACAACCGAACGATCACTGTAACTTAATAATTATTAGGATTGGGAGTAAATCGTTCCGAAGAAATAGTAATAACTGTTATATATAGAGATGAATGGTTGCATTCTTTCATGAACATATGCATCCTTTCATGAGATGAATGGTTGCATCCTTTCATAAACATATGCATCATTTCATGAATATATGCATCCCTTGGAGATTAGACACATCATTTCATAGCACCGCTTTAGGATGGACACGTGGCATAGCAACGCTTTAGAATGGATACGTGGCAGCAAAACAGGGATATAGCTCCGCTTTATATTATTGTAGATAGATTATTTTAAAATTTTTAATTAATAAAATTTAATTTTTATTTAATTTATAATTATAACAACGGTTTTTAACTCTCTTCTGATCTTTTAAATATTACATAAGATAATAAAAAGTAGGTCTTAAAAAAAGTTACAAATACAAATCTATAAATAATTGAATATAATCATAAATTATATTAAGAATATTCATGAGAGAGAAAAAAAACGGTGATTTTATAACTTATTACGAAATATAAGCAAAACAATATTTATAATTACTACTATATAAAGTTTAAATAAACTTTATTTTAATTATAAAATAATTGCATTGAGATATAAGAGACTACCAAATCTCCATCTTGCATTTATATATATACTAGCGGAAACATCACCCGCGATGCATGTGAAAAAAAAAAATTAAATTTTTTTAAATTTAAAAAATATATTTAAAAATATTTTATTATTTAAAAATAAAATAATTAAAAAAATTAAGATATTATATATATACAGTTAATTATTATTATTAAAATATATATTATTTTAAATATATATATATATATATAATATATATATATATATATATATATATATATATGGGGGGGGGCGTGCACTGTAGCACCCCCCCCCCTCCCGCTTAAATATTATAGATATATATATATATATATATATATATAAATTATAATATATATGTGTGTGTGCCCGCGCGCGCGTGCGCGTGCGTGCGTGTGCATTTGCGCGCGCGTGTATGTATGTTGATGTTCTCCATAATATTTTAATATTTAAGGTTCTGAAATTTTTAATTGTTTATAAAATTTTTGGAGTCCAGAAAATATATATTATAAATTTTTTTTTGAGAAAACTTTGAATACATAAATTCTAGAGTACAAACAATTATGTATATATATATATATATATATATATATATATATATATATATATATATATATATATATATATATATATATATATAGTGTGTGTGTGTGTGTGTGTTTTGGAGTAATTTTTTTAAGTGGTTTGAAAATTTAGATTTTTTTTTCAAACAGTTTTGTAAAGTAGTTTTTTTTTTTTCCGACAAAACCCTAAATAATTATTTGCATACACATACCTTATTAATTCTTACATCTTCGAAGCAATGTTTAGTATGCTACAGCCCAAAGAAAAGCCCAGCATTTGGCCCATCACCCACCCCAATGCAATACATCTGCCAAGGAATGGGTGCAGAAGCTAGTAATATATCTATTTAATTAAAAAATTTAGTAATATACATTTAATTAAAATTTTATCAGGTTATGGTACGTACGTATCAATCTATTAGTAGCTTTTTATGGTGTCTTAATATTTATGTTATACACAGCAATAGGTCGTGGGTTGAAACCTTAAAACTCAATTTTTTCATTAGTTTTTTTTTTTTTTAAAGAAGCCAAGTCGTGGAGCTATGGTGTAATATTATTTATATAAATATATATAATTTGATAATTAAAATCAATGCGCTCCTTGCTACCCATTATATATATATATATATATATATATATAAAGCTTGATTATGTAAACAAAAAAGGTTTTTTTTTTTTTGAAGGAGTTCTGAAATGCAAGGTTTTTTTTTTACATTATTCTTAATTATTTCCTTTTAATTTTAAACTTTCATGTCTTTGGCAGCCCTACGAGTTTCACTTAGCTCTGCACCAAATTATACGAAATAAATTCAAAGTCAGCACCTCACACACGCTTAATGGTGAGTTCGGATCGTCTGTGATAACTTTCTGTGGTTTTCTCTGTGGTATTCCAAGTAATTGGTCCACCTAGCATGGCGGGGCCCACTAAAGTAAATTATTTTTGCAGAAACGGATGCGCATCCCAATATTTTCTTTCACCGTTAAAACTTAACAGACCATTTTAACTTCTTTTCCTAATCGCTCTTGCAATCCCCGCCCCCTCTGTCTCTTTCTTACAGCCAAAACAAAAAAGAAAAAAAAATATATCTCTCTACTCATAGCTCCGCCAGCCGCCGATCTCACATCTCATGTTTGCGTGGCTACTAGCCTGGATATCAGTTGCCCTGGTCGCTCAACCTTCCCTCTCCGTCTCTCTCAACCTAGATCGATGCACCGGCCACTAGTCTCAATTTGATCCCCACCACCATTTTCCCCTCTCATGGTGTTTTTATTGTGGGCAAGCTATCGGAATCGAGTTTCAATCTTTTTTTTTGAAGGGGTGGTCTGTAAACAAATGGCCGATTGAAGATTAAGCATAGATTTGCACGACTTTTTCTTACTTCTGTTTTTTGAGTTTATTAGCTAATATAACATTCAGATGATCAGATTGTGGTGTTTTTGAATAATTGACGGTGAGATGATATTTTGTATAATTGACAAATGTTGTATCTTCTAATGCTTCAGATGAAAATTTTCTCATTAGCGGGTGCATTTCTTGCATTTTGTCAGTAAAATTGGTATATAATGGAAGTTGTAAAATTTTATGTTGAAGGGGTTTTCATTTTCTAATTTTATGTTGAAGGGGTTTTATTTTCTAACTAACTCCTTTATTTACTAAGTGATTAGACAAATTTGTGGTATGTCATTTGAATGTACAAAGCACTATATTTCAATACTCTTATCCAGTAAACTTTATTTCAATAAATCCTTATCTACACTTATATGAATGTCAGTTAGCATACATGCTAACAATATTTTGAATAAATTCCTCAGCTTGGCATATATATATATATATATATATATATATATTAAGTGAAACAGAGTATGCCATTACCAATAATTACCACATGTCATACATTATGATTCAAGGATGTATAAAAAGATATGGCATGCTTAATATGTCTGTGTAGAATCACTTCAGATCATCACAAGTACAGTTCTTCTAACAGAATACATGTGCTTAAGACCTAACATATATCACCTATACAAAATAATACATTAGTCAAATTCCAAAACCTCTTACATTTGTCTTAATACAAATCCATATGAACTTCTGTCTTCAAAATATGAATATAATATCTGAATAGGTCATCAAAACTCGATCGTCTTTGGAATCCGACCGAACTTGCATATAGGATGTTTTGTCTCCAGCAATTACAGTCATTGAAGACCATCACTATACCTACTTGATTCCTATATTATTTAAAAACTTGTCAGTTTTTAAAAAAGTAATACGATAAATATATATCTCAAGTCTCATACCTGTCGAACTTGCGAAGAGAATAATGATGAGCTTCTAATGATATCCTGAGGTGCATTATCTGATGTAACGTTTGGGTGTTGTACCCGTTTCTTCTTTGAACTTTTTTCTAAAGCACCTCGAATGCGACGGCTACCACGTTCCCTTTTTTTCTTAACTTTAATTCCCTTTGCTTTACATGGAACTTCATTCAATGAAGACAAATAGGTACTCTGATCTAATGAAACATTCTCAGATAAAGATGTAAACTCTTCATCAACCACTAAATTTTCATCTACACTTTTATTTAAAAGTGCATCACTAGTAGGAAATTCTTCAAGTGTCATTTTTTTTAAGCATTCTTCTACTTCCTTCAACATTATATTGGAATACTGCTTGACAATGGAATATGCTTTTTCGTAATCAGCAGCTTTTGTAGCTATTCCCACAAGTTCTTTGCACATGTCTCTATAACGCTTTCTCACTTCTTGTTTATGATTTTGAGAGGAAGTGCTATGGTGACCGACATTTGAAACCCATTTCTTTGCATCTTTTGTCCACCTCTTCAGAACATATTGAGATGGAATTGACCTGATATTCATTGTATCAAGTACTTTCAAAGCATGAGCACATAATATGCCGACAAACTCAAATTTTTTACAACTGCATACAACATCGCTATTAGATGAATCATATGAAACAAAATGCTCATGTTGTTCACCGACAACAGAAATCTTACATTGAGTTATTGTTTCATGATGAGTAAGGTACCAAATATTGCAATTCAAAGTCAACAACAACTCCCTTTGAAACAGTGCAAATATAGATGGGGTATACACAACAGAGGCATGTTTCAACATATGCAATGGAGCAGGCAAGTTAGGTTGACTTTGAGACATTTTAAAATCAGCCCGCAACTCCTCTAAGTGGCGGTCCTCTAAAATTCTCTCAAAATGCTCAAAAAATCGAAGTAAATTCTTTTGAGAGTTTAGGTACCGTTTAATAAGTCTGTTCATACTTTCACTTCTTTGTGTAGTACTCATGTCGGCACAGAAAGTATGTCGACCATAGACTAAGGCCCACTTTTGTCTTTCTTCAAACTTTTCTTTCAACCATTTATTCTCGATAAGATTATATTTCTCAAGCATATTATTCCAAGCAACCACAAAGTCATCTTCCTCTTCAAAATCATATATGCAACTCTTGAAATCTTTGACAAATGACTTGTCACGTAAGACAAAGCTAAGATGCTTGGCAGCGTTTTGGTAAATATGCCATAAGCACAATCGATGATATGTATTTGGCATTTTCGAAGCTATAGCATTGGCCATCGCTTGATCTTGGTCTGTCAATATTGTTTTAGGCTCTTTTCCTTCCATTGATTTCAAGAAGGTTTTAAATAGCCACTCAAAGGTTGGAATAGTCTCATCATACAATAAAGCAGCACCAAATATAATGCTCTGCTTATGATGATTTACTCCTACAAACATTGCAAATGGACGCCCATCTTTGTTGGTTTTATATGTGGTGTCAAAACAAACTACATCCGAAGCACCTATAATCCATGATCATTTGAGAAGTTGCCCAAAAGATATTTGTTATCAGGTCATCAACATCAAGTTGAATCGCATAAAAAGAAGAAGGATCATATAATTGCAATTTCTGGAAATAATGTAATACTCCTCCAGCATCTCCTTTCTCCATTGCTTTCTGTCTTTTAGTGCGCAAATAATTTTTGTAGTCTACTAAAGTGAATCCTACACTTTCAGGCCCACCGACTTCTCTACTAATAAATTCCATACCCGATTTTGCAGATATACCAGACTGATCAGCAGTATCAATTGCATGTGCTTGCACCGGAGCTATCTGTCGATGTGATTTCAACATAAATACTTTACTCGGACTAACTACTACATGATTATGTGTTGCTTCAAACTTTTCCACTCGATACTTCCCATTGTTAAAAACTATTTGCATGTGTGCTGGGCACCCAAATCTAGTCTCCGGCCGATGACGTCTCACATTTTCGTCTCTTTTGTCTTTGCCCCGAAAACCTTGTGCTGAACAACAGAACATCCTGCTACGTAATATACCATTTGGAAAATAGTTTTTCCAATGTCGACGGACGCTAAATCCCACTTTACCACTGTAAATATTATAAAAATCGTAAGCATCTTCCTCTGATTGAAATTCTATACCCAGCTTCGGAATCCAGCTTTTGTTATCATCAACACTAAAATTCTCCTGATTTTGATAGGTTTCTTCAAATAGTACTCGTCTTGTTGGAGGATCTTTGCTTATATCGGAGCTTGGATTATGTTCAAAGACGTGGTTAGGTCCGCAATCCATAATTAAACTCCCTAAATAATATACAAAATCAAATTAAAGTTTTGGTATAAATTGAAATATTGTTGACAACAAAATTTAATTAAATTCCAGAAATGGTCTTTAAAGAAGGAACAAAGAACGAAAAATGACTAGAATAACTTTACCAGAAGATTGAAGGAGATGAAGGCGGAGAAGGCTGGAGTGTTGAATTTGATCGCTTGCAATGGGTGATTTCGCAGGGCAGACGAAAGTGAAAAACGCGGGGAGTTGAAAAAGGAGCGGAGTTAAAATGGTCTGTTAAGTTTTAACGGTGAAAGAAAATATTGGGATGCGCATCCGTTTCTGCAAAAATAATTTACTTTAGTGGGCCCCGCCATGCTAGGTGGACCAATTACTTGGAAACCACAGAGAAAACCACAGAAAGTTATCACAGACGATCCGAACTCCTTAATGGTTATTGGTAAACTACTTTCATCTTTCTTTCTCCTAGTCCCCGGTGTCGGGCCGGTGAGATGGTCAGGTGGTAGAGCACACGCGGGGGTGTACATTGGCTGCCAGTGACGCATGACCGAGCTTCAAATATTGAGGATCTCTCCATGGTTGCTTGCTGGAAACCACGGCTTACCAATCTCAAGGGGTAGTCCACTTATCACGTCGGCTTCTCAAATATTGGATTCTCCTTTTTTAATCATTAATCTTAAAAAAAAAACATATATGGTTCTAGATAGTTTTCTCAAAATAAAAATAAAAATAAATGATTCGAGATATGCCACAATATTAATATTTTTAGTTTGAAATCGACTCGATCCTACCTCCAAAACGTCATACCTTCAATTCAAAAAAGAAGTTTGCCACAATATAATAACAAAAATATTCATAATAATGATTAAAAATACAAGCTGGCATTCCTGTAGCCGTCAAGCAAAGTTAACCCTAATGTATCACCATCTTGGAATTCTGAAAATGGCGACTGCACGTGGACCTCAACATCGGTTTTTGCTTGTAAGAATTGAAAAGTTAACGAGGGCACATGAGGGGAAGGGAAGGGAGCTCTTCCCAACCCTAGAAAACTGTTGCAAGCAGCAAATTGAAATAGAAAAATTAGCCTAATTAATTAAGTTCCCAGCACATGAAAGTATGTGGTAAAATATGAACTTGTTAAGCTTTCATTAATGGAGATCACTCCAAGCAGCATAGATTTCAGGGAACTATTTATCAGCAATCTCCAGAAGTTAAATATAGTCAAGAACTTTCTATAAGATCTTATAAATAAATAAATAAATAATATATATATATATATATATATATATAAAATTATAATGGAGGGCTTATCTCCCTCTTCCTGTGACTGGAGCTAGCTAGCTGGTACTACAGCTGCAACAAAGCTAAGCTGACACTGTTCTGGAGCATGTGTTTGTCTCTCAGAGTGTTCAAATTTTGTTTCTTGACAGAAAGTCTTGACTTTGTGAGCATTTTGGTGATGATGAAATCCATGTGGGAAGAGGAGGAGAACAATTTATTGCTTACAAAACTCCATAGATTTTGTATTTACAACCCCTCATGGTCCACCCGTTAACCTAGCTACCTCTCTCTCTCTCTCTCTACGTATAACAGGCCAGGGTGAAATTAATGAGATTCTTGAAACCAGGGTTTGACTATAATCTTAATCCAGCAATGTAACAAGTGAAGAAACTATACGTACTCAACAGAAAGCAGATCCAGATACTGATAAAAATGTTCTTGCAGAAGGCCATTAAAAGAAACTATAGACTTACTTTATATGTTTCATAAACTACTAACTTACCACGCACATGAGATCTTCTAACCGAATAAAACACAGAATGCACAAGAATAAGAGAGAGAGCTTGAACACCTAAATTAGGCTTTGCAGAAGAAAATAAATACATAATTTTAAAATAATTGGATTACATTAAAATTCTAGCTAGTTAGTAGTTACTAGTTAGTATAAAAATAGAGAGGACGACAAAGAGAACTTCAGAGGTGATAGCAGTGAGAAGGAGAGATACGGGAGATCTTCTGATGGCAGAAAGAAGACAACTCCAGCAGAATATCACCACCACCATTATGTCGAGCAAAAGCTAGCTTTCTTCCCTTATAATTTCTTGCTCCTCAGAAGCAATAAATATAAATATATATATATATATATATATATATATATATATATATATATATATCTGCAGCGAGATCGATCAGCAGTCGGCCCTTCCGAGGCGTGATCGGAAAAGCCAAAAATGGTGTTGACAGACCGTGAACGAGGACGAAGGCATGCCATCTTTCTGTTGACCTCGCTTCCCTGCTCATTTTTCTACAAATAGAATGTACTGCTGTACAATTCTTGATAAGCCTCGCATCACCTTCTGTTCTGCACGGATGAGAACAGCTAGTTAGCAATGACAATAACTATACGTCAAATTTCCATCATTTCTACGATTTTTCACGGTTTAGTTTGCGAAGTGTACTACAGTGGATATTCTTAATTCACGGTAATAACTAAAAATGGCGAAAGAATGTATTTTGTCGAGGTTAAGCCTCAACGATGAACGGCGATGGAGAAGGAAAAGTGAATATCGAACTTCAAATAAGAAAAGAAAAGGGAACAAATCTAAACCGATCATACCGCAATCAACAATGGGAGGAGTGTAGTATGCTAAAAAAAATGCAAGCCTTCGTCGTCACGTGGATGGTCCTAGAACACTCCTAACTTCATCCCTCTCCTCCCTGTGTTGTTGAGATTGCTGCATTATCTGCTGCTGTTCTTCATGCTGATCATGCTGATGTGGTGGCGGCAGCTGCTGTGGAATGCAAAACGAGAGGCCGCCTGAAGAATTAGGAGCTATGGCCACCGCAACAGGACACCCCATCGAATTGGTTGTCATGACGCCTTCTCCGCCGTCATGGCCGCTACCATTGGTGACAAGTCCAGAACTGTTAAGTCTCAGGAGCTCATTCTGCTGGTATCGCCGGAGGAGCTCTTGCTCCCTCGCTGCCTCCGCCCAGGCATTAATCTGCATCTGCGCCGCCTCAATCTGTTGTTGCCGCTGCTGCTGCTCCCTCAGCAAAGCAACTTGTTGAGCGAGCCCCAGCGGCAAATTTCCAGGCTGCGGCTGCGGCTGCACCACCGCAGCGGCCGCGGAGACACCTCCCTGCTGAAGCAAAAGATGGTTTTGGTCGAGGAAGGAGGCGAAGGCTGTGGGGCCGAGGTAGGTGTAGAGCTCAGACCTGGCGCTCTGGAGCTCGTGCTGGACTTGGCGGATACGGTGCTGGAGAAGGGAGATGTAGCCGACGCAGCCATAGACGGGGTCGCGCTGGCGGGCCTCCGCTTCGTATGCCAGCGAGTTGACGGCATCCTCGCGCTGCGCCGGGCTGATGTCGTTCAGGATCTTCGCTACGTTGCTCGCGCCGAACACGCGGTGGACGTGGATGAACTTCTGCATCTGGTCGGGGGGAAAGTAGGGCGCGAACACGCACCCCGGCGTGCACTTCCGCCGCAGGAACTTGCATGCCGCACACGGCGAGCTCGACGACGACGCCATTTTCTCAATACAAAATCTTTAATTTGTAGAAAAAAATATATATAAACAAACATTTGTTAGAATATCTATCCTTGGTTTTGAAATACAATGTGGAGATCTCGTTTCCAATTATGCATATATTTCGTTTAGGCCAGGGAAACAATGGTAGTGCAAAATGGGGAAGAAACTAGGGTTAGGGTTAGGGCTCATGGTTATAAACTACAAATCTTCTCAACCTTTTCAGATACATGTGCAGTGGAGTAAGAAAGCCTGGATTTAAACACGAACCTGCAGTAGTCCGAGATTTCCCAATCAATCCGCTATCTCAAATCATCTCAGCTAGAGCAAATCTCAATCATCTGCAGCTGCTTCTCCTCGACAAAATTTACCTCATCTTCTATGAAAGACCCGAGATCAAATGATTTCTGTAACGGATATCGTTCAAATTAAAGACCTCAAAACTGAGATCTGTTCGAACGATTCCGTCCGCCGGCTTGTGCTTTCGATCTGCAAGACATACCATGGAACCGACTCATATTTCCAGGGAAGAAGAAGAAGAAGAAGAAGCGACCCAGGAACAGGAAGCTACCAGCAGAGAACGAAAGGGATCAAGAGTAGAAAATTAAAAAATAAAATAAAATAATGCAGGTGGTCTACTATTTTACCTAGCTCCCGCTTGAGATTGGAGCGCGGTTTGATCGGATGGATTTCCGCTTCTTCGCGAGGAGCGCATGTCCCAGATCCCGACGGAGATGGAAAATTGAAGCTTTTTTTTTTAAAAAAAAGAAAAAATTGTAGTTTATTCGAGTTAAAATGGAGGAGAAGAAGAGGGTTGGTTGAGGATCTCTCCATGGCGTCGACGTCATCCTTTATATATGTAGTCCAGAAAATTACGAGAACCGTAAAAACTGCCACGTGATCCAATGCATCTCGCCAGTTGCTGACCGTCGGATCTGATGATCGTCTGTTGTCAGATAATCGAGCGCATTGAATGCTGGGGTGGCCTTTGTTCCTCCCATCACTGCCATAATTAAATTTTAGTTAGATATACTAGCTGAGATAAATCCGTAACATATATTATAAATTAATTTGAAATTTATTTTTTAAAATTTTATAATTAAATAAAGTTTGTAATTGTTTTAATTTATTAGAAAGTTTTTTTTAAAAAAAATTATATCTATATGGTATATTATATTTATTCTGAAATGATAAAAAAATAAATTTATAAATTAAAAAAAATCTATCTAAAATTATATTAAAAAAAACAAAGGAAAAAAATGTGTGCAGTCCTATAACTCTGTATAGAATATAACTCGCATAATATTTATAACAACTATTATTTATAGTTTAAATTTAATTTAATTATTAAATAATTATATTAGAATATAAAATATATTATTACTTTTACAATTTATGCTTTAACATTATAGATAACTCTAGAATATAATATAAATAATTATATTAGAATATAAAATATTATTACTTTTACAATTTATGCTTTAACATTATAGATAACTCTAGAATATAATATAAATAATTTATTTAAAATAATATAGTTGGGTTAAAATCACTAACTTTACATATTATATCATATAATACACACAATATCACATATCAAAGATATAAATGGGTTTTTTATACGATATTATGTTACTTTGTACCCAAAAAAAAACTATTTGTGATGGATTTTCACTTATTTATATTATTATTTTCCCCATAAACTTTTGTACTATTGGAACTATTGACCTTGGCATCCCTAAATGTACATTACTACGTTTGTAGATAACAAAGCATGTCCAAAATTTTGATGAATGAAGTGTCCGTGTCGAAAGTGATTGATAATGAGGGTTCTGTTGGATTTTATTCACACATTGAGCCACATAGATACACCATTAAATGACGAAGGCCCTGCCCCAATCATGTTAACTATTAGTCTCTTTCGGGTGTAGATCTTCTCCATTACTCATATCTTAAGTTCTCTCAAATTTATGATAAAAATTAATATCTTAATATATTTTAAAAAAAATAAATACGAAAGTTGTAGATTTTGATGAGATTTATAATTTTTATATTCAAAAATTTTTCAAAGAAAATTTTTCTATATATTTGTTTGAAATTCTCTCTTAAATGTATAAACAGATCTTATAAATTATTTATTTTCAAACCTGCTATTATTTCGGAGCTCCAAAATATTCATTTAGAAATATTTTTTAAAAAATTTTAAATATAAAAATTGTAGAACTTATAAAAATTTATAATTTTTATTTCAAAATTTTGTTAAAAGTATATCTAGATATTTATTTTTATCATAAACTAGATGAAACTTGAGGGATGAGTAATGGAGAGGATCTATCCCAGCCAATCTCTAGATAATTTGAGATGCAAATAATTGCAACTCTAAACACATCTCTAAATTTGTATCACTAATACATTTCTAAATTGGTGAGGCATTATCTGTAACACATACTTATAATAGAATTTATAATTTTAAAGATGTGGCGTGACATATCATACCAATTAGGAATAAACTCGAGTTGGAAATAATACTTAGCCAAGATAGATAACACGCAGTTATGGAACAGTAAGCGTATGAATCTCAAGGATTTGACAAAACATAGATATTCGGTGTAGTCACCATGAGACATGAACCATAAAACTCGGAGAGTGACTCATGACTATACCCGAACCATTTCTCCCCCGTCATTTACGACTATCTCTTTCTCCGCTAATGTTTATTTTTTTAGGCACCATATGGATTAGGTTCAAAGAAATAAAGGACCACAAAATTAGATATCATTGTTGGTTGATGGAAGGTTTTGATCTGCAACAGTGTTGTTGTTTGGGGGACTTCCATAAAGTTTTGTTACCACTTCAGAAGAATAGTATTCTTTTTCTTGTTGGTACCCTAAAGTTTATATGTATGACGAAATAAAATTCTTGACCGCTTCTGTCAAAACCCACAGTGCAAGCTGTTAAAGCATGACCGGGAGGGGGCGAAGGTACCGGGTTCGACCCAATCGCTCACAAAGCGGCAAAAAAAAAAAAAGTCTTCATGTAACTAAATGATTACCAAATGACCTATCATAAATATCACAGCTATGGGTGCTCAACCGGATCGGATCGGAAATCGAATAGCATCAATATTGTGGACTGAAATTCAACCGGTTCGTTCCGAACAGGACTGTAGAATAATTAGACCGAACTGGACCGGACCGGTTGGACTACAAATTACACTCCGTACAATACTTTGTTGGCGAATTGATTTCGGCCATGAATTTCTACCTGTTTGGCTGCAAATCCTTATTAGTTTGCTTTGCAGGTTTATTTGGCCAGACTATTAACCGGTATTCGATCTGGTTTTCCGATTTTAGATTGGACCGAATCGAAGACCGATTAACAACTTATAACGAGATCGCGGTTCGGACTGGACCGGACCGAACCGACCTTTCTAGTCGGATTTTTGGGTCCAGACTGTTATATAAACATCCCTAATCACAGTGCGTAATTCCTTTGAGCTCTATCATATGTATGAACAACAACATTTGCGAAACGTTTTGAAATTTTATTTCTAAGCTCATAATGCTTGTTTTTTGAAATTATCGTAGAAAACTGTATGTTACCGGCCTATTTTATGTGATCGTCGTCCTGGTGAAGCAAAAACTTGGACTGATACGGATGTTTGTCTGTTATGTTAATCTTTCTAGTACCCACATAATTAAGTGATAATCCTAAAATTCAAAATGATTAGTACAATTTATGTGAGCAAATTACAGCCTTCATTTCATGGTGTGTGGGAAAGTTATATACCATACCTCAAAGAACAATTCGAATGTTATTATGTACCATCACACACACTGCTATTTTTTGAGATTAATATGAAAAAATTATATTCATAATTAATTTATTTTTGTATTATTATAATAATAGATAAACTCACATATTGCACCGATCTATATACCACCAATTTAAAATTTACAGTCTTTCGGTCTGAACAGATTCGAAAGTCTATATTATCTTTCATAAAATACAGAGAATGATTTTTTCATATCCATGTGGGTTGCACTTTTAGAATTCGCATCTTAAAATTTATGTTGTTAGATAAAAATTCTAACCATTTGTCATATTCGCCCTCAACCGCCTGCATAATTCATGCATGAATTATATGCACAGGGTAAAAATGTAGTACGTGATAGCACATATGAATCCAAGTTTATTGTCAAAAATATTTCATCGGAAATAAGTTAGGACATAAATCTAATTGTTTAAGTTAAACTTTGGGTAAAAAAATTTGAAATACTCTTTTTAATTTGATCTTCAAGACCAACATGTAAAGAAAATGGTACAGGAGAACTAAAATGTGAGCCTTAAATTTAGAAATAGTTCCAAAGCAGCATTGATTTTGATTTATATTATTTACTATTATATAGTTCTAGTATTATATAATATTTAATTTTTGCTGTTTTTTTTTTTCTTAAAAAATATTCTTTAAAAAATAAAAAAAATTGGACATAGTTCTCGGACAGTTCTATCTGACGTGTCCGATATATGTGTCCGGCTACGTAGATATCAAACACTGTACAAATTATATATAAATACTGTACTGAATAAAATTTCAGAAATATCCATACTTTTTAGCTTTAAAGTGTTTCTATGAAAGGGAGCCACTCATTGTTCTTATTAACTCAGAGCTTTGAATTCAGGTATGACACTTTCTTCCACAATCCATCTGCCTGATTCTGCCATCTTCCCTGTGGTCCTATTTTTCTCCATATATAATATAATAATCCTTTCTCTTTTTCTTTTTTCTTTTCTTACAAAATATGTATATTACATCATAAATATAAATTCATCATATATTTGGATCTTGTCTATGAAATTGTGAAACATTAGCTTATTGGGTCAAACCCAATATATTCATGCATCCAACCGAAATTTACTATAAATTATAGTACATTAATGACTAAATTTCTTTTTAGTTCCCTAAATTTTATCAAAATATATTTCTATAATCCTAAATTTTATTTCGTATCCACGATAATCATATACTTTCAAAAACGTCCCCAATAACCTTACCGTCAGTTTTTTTTATTTGCGGTCGTTAATTTGCTGACATGGTAATTTTTTAATTTTTTATAATTGTAAATTTTATCAAAATCTATAATTTTTATATTAAAAGTTTTCTGAAAAAATACTCTTAATATTTATTTTTATAAAATACTTATTTACCATTATAAAGTTAAAAAAAATTAAAAAATTACCACGTCAGCAAATTAACGACCGCAAATGGAAAAACTGACGGCAAGATTATTGCGAAAGTATAGGATTATCGTAAACACGAAATATAGTTTAGTATTATAGAGATACATTTTAATAAGATCAAAAAATTAAAAAAGAATTTGGCCTACATTAATACACTAGATGAATAGGTAGGACAAGCAACATAAGGCATGGCTGTGAAATTTGTAGAGTGATCTAGAGGCCGACTCTCATCACCGAAAAAATTGCCGAAAAGACAAGGACGGCAGTGACCTTCATGAACTAGAGGCTGACTCTTACTCACGAGTTCGAGATAATCCGATATCTTTGTTATTTTTTTCCGATATATTTATTCACACGCTAGAACTATAATTACTTCGCGAACTTTATAGAAGCTTATTTATCAGTTTTGAATGTCTATAATAAGATCCAAGTGACACTAATACACATCTTCACCCCATAATCTCCCTCCATCAAATGTTTAGACATTTGATAACTCAACCATATATTTTTATGTTTGGATGCCTCATAGGTGGGTTGGCCCAAATCATAATTTAAAAAATTTACACCTGCATCGATTTACACATTATAAATAAATCAATCGTTTATGATATGTTATTATATTTTATCCTCAAAACACACAGTGAACAATATTTTTTTAAAAATTTTTAAATACAAAGTTTATAACAATAAATATTAGTATTTAGGTTCCAAAATTTTAGTGGATTAGTAAATTCATTTTTAAACACATTAAAATTTTGAAGTCTTAAAATATTTATTTAAAAAAATAAATATAAAAATTATATAATTTATTTTTATATTTCAAATTATTAAAAAATATTTATAGTACAAGCTTCGAAAGTAGGTGTGATTTGTAAAATTTTTAAAATAAATGACTAATTTATAAGAAGTTTGAAAATTAGTACCCAATTTTCTCAAATTGGAATATGGGGGGATGCTTTTAGAAGAAAGCGCGGTGTTTTCACGTGCATGAATTTGACGTGACTATGAACATTCTGGCCCCTTGTCTCTTGCTTCATTTACGATTTGTTCCGAGTCATGTGAGCCCAAAACTTTTAGATAAGGTGTGGACCATGTCTACAACTGGAGCATTAGATCACTTCCACTTTTAATTGATGAATCCCAACTGTAAGTTTCTGGTTCACCCGAGCTCGCCATTCTTACGTGGTTGCAATACGATAAAAATTTAGGTTCTAGACATGCGTTCTAATATTTTTTTTTTTTTAAAATCTTTTAAAAAACCACGCAATATCATAATACTGTATAACTCGACAAAATATTTTGATAAAAACCGCATGAAAATTAATACCATGGTGTGATAGTATATAACTGAAGATAGTACATAATAACTAGAGATAAGAGTTGAGGAAGATGGTTTGGTCCACAACCATACTGAGCTTGTTTCATAGCCTCCATACCACTTTCTTTTTTTCTTTTTTTTTTTTCTTTTTTTTTGAGATGATAAGATAAAATCCACCTCGCGCAAAGATGCGCTACAGGAGTGCGCGTGATTTTCTAACCACGTTCATCGACCCACTTTGGATCGGACCGCAATCAGATAGTAAAATTTGATCTGGCGTTTGCCTCCGGACCAGACAGTAGAGTGCTCTTCGGGCCCCCACTTTCACGCGAACGCTTGAAAACACAACGTTGCGCTTATCCCCCACGCAATGAAGTACTTTTACCCACATTTTTATATAGAAAATTCAAAGATGTTTTATCCTGTAAATATAACATATATAAGTAATTGGCAATACCATTTATATTATATAACCCGATACTGCCATGCTATATAACTTAATTAGAGATGCAACAAGTCCGGCCATCGCTGGCTTGGGGTTCGTATAAACAAGTCACAGACCGGCACGAATAAATTTTGCACTGTGCTGAGCAGTCAACACAGTGCAACACAGTTGACCGTTGCTTGCATGGCCGGCTCCGCCAGCATGGCCTCCACGGGCTACAAGTTACGGACTAACCCACCGCAGCTTGTACGGACGGTCTAACGAGCCAAGCCATGGCCTGCACATCCGGTGCCAAGTTCAGTCTGCAGGGCGCTGGCCGAAATTGCAACACTTAACTTAATAGTCTCAAATCTTTGTACTGTACCACTTAACATCCTAATTTTTATGTGCTTAATTAAAATATCAAATTTTGTATAACTATATCTATGTGCAGCCATGTGAAAATTTTGATGGTAGTTGCATAGCTATAACCCACAACAACAATAACACAGTACTAATCCAATCAAAACGGGATCTGGAGAGGATAAAATATATACAGCCATACTCCAAGTAGGCTGTTTTCGAAGGACCCTCTGCCGGAAGCCACAAACATACATACAAGCATACTAATTATCAAGCATTCGAAGAAAATATTTCATACAAACAAGCCGAGTTTGCTAATCTCTTACTAAACAAAAATAAAATAAATAAATTAAAATTAAAATTGAAATAGAATAAGATAAAATAGAATAGAATAAAATAAAACTAAAAGAAAGTGTATATTTAGAAAGTGCATAGCTATAACTGAAGGCCTTTTCTCCCGAAAAAAAAAAAAAAAAAAGCTATAACTGAAGGCCCAGAAATTTGAGAATGGGCCAACAAGGTGGGCTTTCTTATTACATAGCGGGGTTTTGTTTGAACACCGAAAGTGTATATTTCTAAACCTCATTAAACCCTCGCAACGCAGCTGATCGAAAATGGCGCGGTGGTTGCGCGGCTGGGCGGGCCTCCTGAAGACGGCGGCGCCGCCGCGGACGCCGGCGGCGGAGTACCACACGATCCAAGCGGTTCCGAGGGAGTATACTGGCTGCCGTGTCGCCGCGAAGGAGCGAGCTCAGGGGCGGGTACCCTCGGTGGTTCTCAGCCCGGGCGACGGCGGCGCGCCGGCGACTCGCAAGGAGTTGATCACCACCGAAGTTCGCCAGATCGAATCTCTTCTTAGGCGCGAGAAGTTCTTCTGCTCCACGAGATACGGTCTAGATATCCGCGCCGGCCCTGGATCCGAAGTGATTGTCAAGTCTGGGACTGTTCTCCCAATCAAGGTAAAGTAAGTCTGACAATAGTATAGGTTGCTCCACCAGTCACTCCTATGTGTTCAACTAAGTAAATTCGTAGCTCCTTTCATTCGAGTAAAAATATCGCTTGACTTGAGCAAAGACATGGCTCTAGGTTTAGCACTGTGGCGTATAAGGAACCATGAAACCTACTCCACCTAGTGGGACTAGGCTTTGCTGTTGTTGACTTATTGTTTGGTTTGAGATTGTGCGGTTGTGGGAAGCACAATATTGGATTAACTACTGATTTGGCAGCTGAATTCGTTAACTTCAGTTATGTCATTAGCAATGACTCAATAACCTACATTGTTTAACTTTTGGTGTAGATTACAAGAATTTACAAACTTGTTGTAGATTGTAGTGGATGAAATGCTGCCAGTAATTCTTTGAGAAATCAGAGATTTAGCAACTTTCCGGACCATGACTTTCAACCTTCACATTGGGTAGCTGAAATGTTTCTCAATTTTGTTTGCCCGGGTGGAGATGACGCAATCTCTTAATTTTGAACTAGTTATCTCTACATTATGATACTGAATAAGGGTTTAACTAAATGCACCCATAAAGGTGGCATGCATCAGTAGTTTTATGTTTATAAAAATGGTGATGTAGAAACATTAGCCTCCTATGTTTGTTTTTACTATTTGATCCAATCCTTTCATTTCATTATTAGAAACTTCTTTTTTGGTAGTAAGATATAGTGTTTTGAGAATTTAAGTGTAGTAATTCAGTAATTTTCACTCATTTGAAGACTTCAGCTTTATGATGTGAAAAGCAAATTAAACTGCATATTCTTATATGACTTCGAAGGAGCACCTTTTAAATTTGTACAACACTTGATAATCCTGGATGGGCCTTGGTTTTCATGGGCTTACTGCTTACATATGACCTTTTTTAGGTCCATATGGAGAAGGAGACGGGAAAGATACTGAATCTGGTCTTTGTGTGGGCTGAGGAAGGGCAGGAACTGAAGGTAGACGTACCTGTGATCTATAAAGGAGAAAATGTTTGTCCTGGACTGAAGAAAGGTTTGAATTGATTCGTTCTCGATAATTATCCAAATGATACTTTTCCACCTCCATCTGTAGTAGTTAATTACTAGATGGTTTTTAGATTATAGTTTCTTATGCAAATACAATACTATAAACTACTGGGGGAAATCTCAAGCTGTTAGAATTTCTAGGACCATTTCTATGCTTTGGGAGTTCTGAACTATCAAATTATGCATCTTATATGAGTAGGAGAATTGCATAAAAGCCGTTAAGGGGCAGGTGTTCTTCAGTGAGGCATTGACTAGAGTTAAAGATGCAATATCATGGGTGATGAGGTTTGTGGTGTTGGCTCAATCTCTTTTTTTTATGTTTTTTGTATGTTTTTTTTTCTTGGTATCTGACTCCGTCCTGAATGGCAGTCCAGACCGAAGCGACATAGTACTAATTTAAGGTAATTCACCCTTTCACAAGTGATTGTGTGGGGGTTCGAACTCGAGACCTTTACCATGTCTAGCCGCACCCTTTACCACTAGACTACAACTATTTGGTAGCTCAATTTCTTATTTAAGCTCATGTACCTATGAACGTAAGTGTTATTTTTACGGCCATATTGCCTTGAAATGTAACAAGTATAAGCTGAATTTTGAAATCAATGCCATGAAAAAAAAAACGTCCATGTGAAATTTTGTTTGCTTGAATCGGCAAATGATGCTTGCATCTGTGCAGAAAATATTTATAGTAAGCAACTGTTTAATGGATGGTATAGCTTAAATTTGGGGTTTCCTTGTTTTACTGTTGTGGATCCTAGAAATAAAAATTGTCACGTGCTTGGTTTCATTTGCTAATTATATAAGTGTTTGTAATTAGAGTTGGAATAAGTTATCAATACTTGTATCTTTATTAGTACAAACTGAGACCATCAGTTTGGTTCAGAGTAAATTAGTTGGAAAAAGAACTTTTGATTTTCACTTATCATTCTCAAACAGATGTATGTAGCTAATCAAAGTTTTGCCAACTAATGAAAGTTATTCGACCAGATGACAGTATTAATCAAGCAAATAAAGATTGCTTGCTTTTGGAAGAACGATAATGAAGATTGCTTGCATTTGTATCATCCTTTTAATAATGCTGCTGCGAATGCTTTAAACAAATTTTTGACATCATCATTTAGTTTGATTCTTTTGTTCACATGCTTTCGTAAGGAGAATTTCTTTATTTCTTTAAGTATATCTTTTTTTCCAATCATTTCAACGTATCTGATGGTTTGAAATTGTTATACCCAGGGGGCTATCTGCAAAAGATTCGAACTAGTCTCAAGTATCTCGGCTCGAGTGAGCTCATTCCGCCCAAGATTGAGGTGGACCTGGCAAAACTTGATATAGGAGATAGAATCCTTATGCAAGACATCAAAGTTGATTCATCATTGAAGCTTCTTAGTAAGAATCAAACTATGCCTATTTGTAAAATTCTGGCAACAAAGCCCGGTGAGTATGAACCTACAAATACAGCCTAAATTTCCTCAATATTAGAAATTCACCATGCATTGAAACAACTTTACTAGTTAAGTTGTGATATCCAGTAAGAAAACTTTGATGGTTTCTCCACCTCTGCATTATCAGCATGCCCATACTTGTTCAGATCCATGAGTAAGGGGCTTCCAGTTATGATTTTTCTGGACATTAAAGTGACATAGATTTGTTGGAGGCTTATTTCCAGGAATTTTTTGTTGTGGAAATTATTTATGTTAATTTTATCTGTATAATGATGCCAAGAATTTATCTCGAAATATTTGTTAAAATGTGCCCCTCCATATTCGAAATTGTCAAAACGTGTCATCTTAATTTAAAATGATATTCTTATTTCCATTCTATTTTGATCTTGTGAAATGACTTAGTCGAGAATGATTTTATCATTTTATATGATCAAGGGGTGAAAGAAAGGTTATTTTGAATTAAGGAGACATATTTCGAATTATAGGGGCATAAAAAAGGCAAATACTCCTTATATCTTACTTTGTTGTTTGTAGTTGGACTTGTTGCTTTGGGTATTTGAGTACTACCAACTTCTTCAACTAATTCTAGTACCTTTCTTTGTGAAATATCAATCATATGATTGTTCACTCAACAACCACCAAAAAAGAAATAAAAAAAAATACAGAAAATAAAAGAAAACCTTGCTACTGCTAGCAGCAGCCAAAGGTCATAGAAGGAAATAAAAGATACAGATGAAGTTAGATGATTAAGGTAATAGAATAAAGACGTTAAATAAACATCTTTCTATAAGTAGGGGTGGAAATGAAGGCGGTTTAAGTCCGATACCGTTAAGTTCAAGCTCGGCTGGATTGACTTAGTTCGAGTTCGACGAGAAGCTGAACTTGTATTCGGCTCGGTTCCCAAAATCTTACCCTTGAACTCAACTCGAGGTCTGCTCGATTATATTAAGTAAGCTGAGCTCGAGTCGAATTGAACGGAGCGCAACTCAAACTTGAATCGAGCTTGAATAAGAACTCGTTTAAGAAATTTTGTTTTAAAAAAATACTTGAATAATATAAAAAGTTCGTTTATACTCGCGAACCTAAAGATCCTAGTAAAACTATGTTTTGGTTCAACTCGTTTAATTACTCGTGCGTGTGAACTCATGCTTGAACCTGGGTCAAGTGAGCTTGGTAAAACTCGAGCTCGAGCAAGCTTGGTAAAACTCGAACTCGAGCGGGCTTAAACGAGTTCGAGTGATCAGCTCGTGCTCGTTTTCACCCTACCTACCAGTGCAATAGTAGCTGGCTTTAACCTTGTTACATCATGTAAACTAATTACAAGTTGAAGCAACATCAAGTTAAAATTTTTGCTTTGTTAATTGACACATAAGATATTAGTGTTTCAGTACCCAAAGATAATGGGTTCCGGGAAGGATGGTTGAGACTTTTATTTTATAAAGCGGATGTCTCATATTTGAATTATATAAGCGCAACTAATAAAAATATGGAGGATTTATTTTTTTCTTTTAGGTGGAGGATAATACGGATCTTTAAACTTGTCTAATCAAAGGTTAAAATATTTCAGTTGATAGATATGGGTCGTACCATCTGTGGTCTTATCTGTTACAATAATTATACAAAAGTTAATCAATTACGGTCAGAAATTTGCTACTATTATTTTTTTTTTTTTTAAAGTAATGGGCTTTATAATATTATTAAAAAAAAGAATAAAAAGAGCGACGAGTACAGCTAGAGCCTAGAATCATCAGAAAATTCAACTAAAAACGACAGTATGTTCAAGCAAATTAGCAGCACGTTTAACTGGTTGGTGAGTAAGTAATATAACAAGTGGCTTTTATTTGAATTTCGCAATACTCTACCTTGCTACTAGAGTCTAAGAACTGATGATAAACATTTTTCGCGCATTAACAAATGTTTTCCTTGGCGCTCTAATTTATCAATGCAGGAAAAATTAGCTATTTACGTGCAATTGCGAGGAAGAAAATTGCAAATTTCTTTAAAATTTATTGTAGATGGCCGTTCTCAGCTATTAATTTAGGAAAAATTAGCTATTTATGTGCAATTGCGTGGAAGAAAATTACAAATTTTCTTAAAATTCATTATAAATGGCCGTTCTCTGCTATCAATTTAGAAAAAATTAGCTATTTACGTGGAAGAAAATTGCAAATTTCTTTAAAATTTATTGTAGATGGCCGTTCTCAGCTATTAATTTAGAAAAAATTAGCTATTTACGTGCAATTGCGTGGAAGAAAATTACAAATTTCCTTAAAATTCATTATAAATGGCCGTTCTCTGCTATTAATTTAGAAAAAATTAGCTATTTACGTGCAATTGCGTGGAAGAAAATTACAAATTTCCTTAAAATTCATTATAAATGGCCGTTCTCTGCTATTAATTTAGAAAAAATTAGCTATTTACGTGCAATTGCGCTTAATAAAATTGCAAATTTCATTAAAATTCATTATAAATGGCCGTTCTCTGCTATTAATTTAGAAAAAATTAACTATTTACGTGCAATTACGTGGAAGAAAATCACAAATTTCGTTACGATTCATTATAGATGGCCGCGGCATCTTCATCGGTACAAATTACATCGACCATACTGAGTTATCGATTATATAACCAAAAAAGGCCTAACGAATGGTATTATTTATGCAATAATAAAATCATTTGTTGCTTGATTGTTAAGCTTGATTATCTCTTTAAGTATTCCCAGCAGTTCAGCAATCTCTATCTTATAATTTTCAAGTTCCAACTCTTTCTTATTAAAATCGGCTGCTTGCACTCGATTTCAACACATGATAATATAAATAGTACTTATTTGATGGCACTCCTTAGTTTCGAAGTCATTCTTCTATTTTCATTTATTTATGCATTAGAAGCTAGATTAAGATTATTAAAAATGAATTTTCACTTATTTTGCCTCCCGTCCGCATGTCGAGTGGCGCGAGCCAATGCCTCAAAAAGCATCAACCATGGATTAGTTTTTTAAGGATGCCCTAAAATAGAAATTAAGTAATTTTTGGCGAGTTTTATACTCTTCTATATAGATTGATTGCGTCGTCACTGTAGGATTTTTCTTTCTAAATACAACCTACATTCATTAAGTGGGTTCCGAATTGTATTTAAAAAAATCATCGGATGGCGAAGATATCTTATTCGGATTCTCAATTTTATTCGAACCTTCAATCAAACATCATGTTAATTTAATATAGTACACCCCAATGTGATGGCGTATATACCTATAATACCATCCTAACGTGTTAAGAGCTGGGTCAGTTGTGGAGCTAGATTAGAGCTATTCCAAATTCTATCCATTTTAACCCGAAAAGTCCAAAATTGCTGGCAATCGGGGCTTCTCCTAGGTATATTAAAACGGATGTAAACCTGCCTACTTGAATTGTTCCTTATCTATATTAAATAGATTTTAAATTTTGTGAAGTGCCGAATTTCGGTAAATTTCGAGCTCGAGACGTGCCGACCTTACCGTTTCGACCATGCTGATAATAAAATATTATTTTTATATATTATTAGATATTTTATTATATTTTAAAAGTTATTTTTAAGAATTTTAATTTTAAAAAAAATTAAGTGTCGACCGGCTGGTACCGGTTGCGCTGATGGTGCGATGGAAAAAAAAAGTCACACCCACCGGTGCGACTGTTCATCTTCCTCATTTTTGCGAGAAAGATAAACGAAAAAAAAAAAAAAGAAATTGTGCCAGCCGGCCCGGCGCCGAGACGTTCTGGGCGGCACGCAGCATGCCGCCAGGAACTTAAAACCATGATATTAACTGAATCATACATGTCATACTAGGTTTATAAATCGTACCCCTTTTTTTTCATTTTGTCAATCCAAAGAATGTAAGTATGCCTATCAATATGGTGTTCTATAGCATCACGTCAATAACTATACCACATATCACAAGTTCTCATCATGCAATAACAAATATGCCAAATTTTAGAATCCCGAATAACTCTGGTGTAATCAGAATCATATAATATACATCCAGATATATATCACACACATCTCGATGACAAGCATCTCACACATCTAATAGATGATACACATTGGGATAACAGAATCACACACATTTTAATGGACAATATATAATCCTGATGAATAGTAACGCACTACAAAAACGATAGGAACAAAAACTACTCACTCCCAATAAATCACATATTAATCAACACATAACAAATCGTCACCACACATTTATCTCGTGATCCACAAATTATAACTATATCTATTGTGATATGTAATTCTGATATTATCACGTATACTATATAATTTATTGTGTAAATTTTTTGATGAGTATAGTAAAATCCTAAACGATAAGATAGGACCAATTCTACCGTGATATATTGGGCTAGTTCTTTCTCCATCGTTGACATCGTCGAGTAGTCATACTCTGCTCTACCCAACACGTAGTTGACTTCGATATTCAACGACTGCTGAAAGCTTCATCAGCTCGTCGTTTATATTGATATTGATACAGGCAAATCAATCAATTACAGGGATGATGACGTGGACTTTAAGATCCGTGCTCATGAATTTGATTATTAATTGATGCCCGCGTTTTGTGTCTGAACCCTGAAATCTGACCCGTTCAAATGTTGACGCATCCAACGACGCGGTCTCTGTTGCCTTTGAACTCCCGCCCAAACGAATCACGGCTCATTAAAAAGAAAGAAACAACGTATTTGCAAAATCGTGCCTCCAACATCTCAAATGATATTCGTAGCCCTCACTCTCTCCCTTTTAAGGTTGTTTTTTGGTTTGTGACCGTCTAGTTCGATTTCTGTCATACTTCTCGATCATAAATGAGCAGGTAGTATTTTTTAACTCATATTTATTAAAATTCGAATTTTCGACCTATTATTTATAAAAAATAAGTCGCGATCGTCTTCTAGCAGGCAATTTCATTAACCTACTGGATAATGCTAGTTGGTAGGATTCAATGTTTCCACGCCACTTCAGCATTGTTCTTTTTTTTTTTCTAGAACAATTAGTAGATTTTTCCATATAATGATGGTGACGTATTGGTAATTATAGCAGCCACTTTCGAATTTAGGGCGGCTCATCATAGGTTTTCTTGTTTCCTTTTGACAAATATTGAATTAAATGTCAAATTTGATGTCAACCGAAATACAAATTTAATATGGAGATGGCGAAGACCCTTTTAGTCCAACTTACATCAGGCTTTACCTGTCGTTGCTTAAAGGCGCTTTTGCAATTCAACATCTGATCGGGTGCTACCATGTCAGTCCGACCAGGAGCTAAATTGCAAACATTCAACATTAAAGGACTGATATGCAATTTTCCATTGCTTAAATTGATCAAGAGAAAAAAGGAAAACAAAAACAAGTTAACTTCATCTTGATGCTTGATGTAACCTTGGACTTTCAATAAGACTTGCATTTAATAACTAGGGTAATTTCTAGAATTTCTTTATACTATTTTTTCGGTTCTGACAGGGCTTCATTTGTTCAAAGTAATTATCGAAGTTCAAAACTGCAAAGAAAGGGAAATAATCCAATACTAAGTAGCTTATGAATTAAATAAATAATTAATAATAATAATGTCTTTGAAAGAGTCAGGCCTACTTTCTAAACTGTGGAAGAAGTCTTTATTGCTCTTCATCATGAGAATTATGAAAATATATTTTCAGAATCTTTGTTCTATGTTGGATGACTTAAGAAAGACTTTTTTCTAGAATCTATGTTGATTCTGAGTTGAAGTGTTCAAAAGGGATGCCAACTTACTCGCACTCGACCGAACCGATTTTTCATCCCAAAAAAAATTAGATTCGGAGACGAAAATTCTCTGTTAGGGATGATTACAAAATATTTCCTCTCGAGGTCGGAGTTGGGAACGAAGAACCTTTACGGTAGAAAAAAATTATTGAAATACCTATATTTATGGCTTGATAATAGAAAGTTCATGTCTTTACGATAGAAATTTCACGTTTGAATATCAAATGTGATCCTTAATGATGCATAATATATAATTTGATATATTTTGTAAAGTGAGCGGAGCTTTCGTGTTTATTTATTTATTTTTAAATTTTAAAATAAATATAAAAAGTTTGTTTAAATTAAAAAAAAGATAAAAATTTAATGTGCTAAATGCTGTAATGTTTTCTCACCTTGGTATGTTGTCATAGAGTTTTTAAAAATAGTAGTGGTAAATCATATGAATTTCCAAATTCTATTCCAATATAGATATTTGCTAATTAAAAAATTTCTAATAATATAAATCTAAATTTTATTCCAAACAATTATAATTATAATTATAATTTTTTCAATTTAATATTTATAATCAAAATAAATAATTATAATTTTGATTATATATACCATTAAATTACTTAACTTACTTTAAAGTTTAAACGTTACATTATAATATATTAATTAAAAGTATAAACGGATAATTGCTCTGCAGTCCTTATATATTGTTTCAACATCACTTAAATTTTCTCTCAAAATTTTTTTGCACTTTAGTCACTTTGACACCTTCCGATGAATTTTTAACACATTCCGATGAGTTTTTGACACCTCTGATATGTGTCCAACACCTTACATTTTAACATTTTTTAGAATTTTTTAACACCTTTTTGTTAATTTTTAACATATTTCTGATAAAAAATAACACATTGACATCTTTCTGATAACTTTTAACATTTCTTGATAACTTTTGACACTTTCTGCGGAAGAACTTAATTAAAATTAAAATTTAGTCTAGAATTTAAGTGCAATAAAATTTATAATTTTGTATCTAAACGTAATTTTGCCAAATATAAAATTACCTCGTGCTGGGATGGTCAACGAGGCAAGAGTTAAGTAAAATAATTGAATAATAACTAAACAAATAAATGGAAATTTGAGAAACTCGCATGGGTTGACCCGCGACACACAGACTTCAATTCAATCCCTCTTCTCACCTCCCCGAAGCCGCGTAGTTCTCCTCCTCATTGCTTCCCCGGAGATTCAATTCATTCCCCTTGCGTTCCCTTCATCTAGGGTTCAACTAATTCTCCTCTGCGCCGCCGCGATGCTTCTCCTCTGCCGCTGCCGCTGGTAGCGCCGCCGTACCATGACCGGCGACCTCCTCTCCGATGCCTTTTTGGAAGCGCGATAGCTCCTCCTCCCCTTCATCTCCCAAATCATCCTCATCATCCCCTCGCCGAGGCTTCTGGGCACGTGACGCCGCCGCCGCCGCGCAGCGCCGCCTCACCCGCCAGCCCAGACTACGCCGCCTCACCGACGGCGAGGTCGGCTTGGTCGCCGCCGCGCCCTCTGCCCAAACCGAAGCGAAATTAGGCCCTAATTCTACCCCGATCTCGCGCACCGTCAGCAGCTTCGACCCTGCGGGTCCGGCGAGGTCGTCTTCGTCGCCGGTGCTGCTACAACCCCAGCCGCTGCCGTTACCCAATCACCCGGCTGCCGTTGCCCAGCCGGTTCCTCTTCCGGCTCCCAGAGAGCTGCTTGGGAGACCATCGCCGTTCGAAGAGGAACACTTGACAACTGTAATTACCACCGCTGAGCCAATCGAAGAGCGGTTATCGTTATCTTCAGCATCAGTTATAGGGAGGTGAGTAATTTTTCATCCGAATACTCTCCCAAAGAATAATCAAGTTCAATTGAACGTGTTAACTTTTGAGCACCGTATAGTTCAACTCATGCATGAATTTGGACAAAATTTATGATTAATTTTGGAAACTCTAGCAACTTTTTATTTATATAGGGAATGTTACTGTTAGTTGCAGTATGGTGTACACCTTTAGGTTTTGTTTCCATATCACATGGAGTGCCCTGGGGCGTGTTCGGCAAGAGCTAATGCTGATAGCTTTTCCAAAGATGAAATATGGTTCCATAGATGTGCCTGCAAGTTGATCTGAGTAACTTTTGAGAAAGCTAGTTTTTCATCTAAGAAAGCATCCATCATCTAACCTAGAAGGTGCTTTACCAAACACAGTTACGACTAAACTAGATGTTTGAACAATTGAATCACAACAAGCCCTAGAAAAAAAAGGTCTGTCCTAAGCACATGCATAAATGAGTCAGATGAAGCATCATTTTGACTATAAACAATTTCATCAAGAGATTTAAAATTTTTAAACAAGCAATTTGTTTTGTCATTTTAGCCTTCCTCTCAACTCGCCTACATCAATTTTTTTTTTTTTTCAAACCACAATAGTTGAGTTGCAGGCCAAAAGCCAATCCAATAATTTTCTGAACTGCTAATAAAGCCGAGCCAAAACTGTATTTTATTTTTCAAAAGAAACATCTTGTTATCTTTAAGTAGCTTCTTTTGCCTTCAGTGTATAATTCTGAGGGATGAGGATCTAGTTTTCTTGAATTACTTTGAACCGTCTTTATTAATTAGATTGTGTTTGTTTTCCGTGAGATGTAATTGCATATACCAAAAAGGCTGATAATCAAAATCTTAGTGAATTAGGTGAAGTCTAGCAATTGAAGTTTTCTTAACTCTACCCTTGCTTACTTGCGTCTTTACTCACATGCAGTAGGGTTGTGCACCCGGTAGCTCTCAGAAGTCCAGAGCGTGCAGATGCTCCTTCAAAAGGATCTAAATTTAGTCCGTTTAAAAAGAATTCTGTTGAGGGAAACTTCAGGTTGAACTTGCCTGCTAAGAGTGCTCCAACCACTGTCTTTTCAAGTCCTGTTCGTAGTCCACGTAGGAGTAATGTAGAGCATCGTTATACATATGATACTTCTCAAGCACTTCATGGGTGGTCAACTCCATCAATCCCTTCTAATGAGATAATGACTAGTTACACTCCTCTTGCTTCACCTGAGAAAATTCTTGCAAGTCCTGAGCGCTCGCCGCATTATAGTCCAACAAGAAGAAGTCCTCTGACGAGATCAAGAAACCCAAGTGGTCCTCCTTCTCCTCTCCACCCTAAATTGTTCCCTGATAACTCTACTTCGTGGCATGAGGGCAGTGTTAATGTTAGTGTCCATCCATTACCTCTTCCTCCAGGAGCTTCGTCACCTTCGCAGTCAGCTTTTGTTCATCAATCCAGATCTGATGTACTTTCAATGGCAAATCAGTGGACTAAAGGAAGGCTCATTGGATCTGGTACTTTTGGGAAGGTTTATCTTGCCACCAATAGGTATGCAACTATCTTCAGTGATAGACTTCAGTGTTTTTTTAGGTCCTGTTGTGAAAACCTGGGCATACGATCATATTTGGCAGGCACACTGGAGCTAGCTGTGCAATGAAAGAAGTTGATATCATCCCTGATGACCCAAAATCTGCAGAGAGTTTGAAGCAGTTGGAGCAGGTCAGTTCATTGCCTAATAATGCAGATTAATGCTAGCATCCCTAATTAGTACTATAAAGTGAGATACAAATTTGCGGCTAAGTTGCACTGCTAGAATTTGAAGCCTGAGAGGGTTAAACTTTATCCATGAAGCTTTAGACATTGCATCCGGGACTCAAATAGGCATTTGAATCTGGATGTGAATTACGTTGATTTTGATTTTTTCTTTTTTTTTTTTTTGAATGCGTCGCTGACAGATGGTTACCTGTTCATATATATCTTTGGTTCATTTGTTTTTGGGTTTTCTAGTAACACCCTCCTTAAGTTGTCACCTACTGCATCCTGAACATGAAAACTTGATTTTATTAGCATGACTTTTTTGAGGTAATGCTCTGAGTTTCTTCTTTTGACACCTGCTGCAGGAAATAAAACTTTTGAGCCAACTCAAGCATCAAAATATTGTGCAGTATTATGGAAGTGAAATGGTGAGATCTCTCTGGCCTGTATGTGTCTGCATAATCTGGCTTTCTTTAGAGGAGTCTGATGTAATTGTTTCTTTATGCAGACTGAGGAACACTTCTATATATATCTAGAATATGTTCACCCTGGTTCAATTCAAAAGTATGTTCGCGATCATTTTGGAGTTATGACTGAATCTATTGTTCGGAACTTTACTCGTCATATTCTGAACGGTCTGGCTTATCTGCACAGTAAAAAGACGATGCACAGGTCCTTCAGCTAGTCATTTGATATTACTCCTCTATTAGTTATCATTTAAAGCTACTCCTCTATTAGTTAAACTCTACTCATTCATGCTTGTTTTATAAAGGTATATTTGATTGCTAAAGTTACTAAATGGCATAACTTGCTAATTTACGTCTCCAATTTGTATGCTTTTTCATAGAGTAGCTGCTATTAGTGATTAATGGACAAGTTCAAGCTTGGAAGTTTGCTTTTTGCTAAATAGGCAAAACCGGTAATGGATAAAGCTAAATGGAATTTCATTGATTGATGCATGTTGTTTCAGTGAACCTCTAATTGCATCTCTAACATCTAGGTCGAGAGAATTCTCAAGGCCCCAGTTTAGAAAGCTTAGGATTCAAAAATTTGAATCATCAGTTAACTTGCTACTAGAATCATCTGCTGAGTTGATGAGCTTATTTCTTTCTTAGGATTGTTTAAGATTCTTTTAATTCATATCCCGTTGAAAAGTTTATTTTTAAGACTTGCTCAAGGTGTTATTGGTTATTTCTAAGTATTAAATAAGAAGCCATGTCCTACTAAAATGACGTAGTTTAGATATTTTTCATACAAGAACTGCATGTGCAACATTATGATAAAGCTAATGCTCTCATATTTTGGCCATCGTAAGTGGTTTGTAGTCAACCATGGTTTTACGTGCCTTCCAGCACGTGAACCATGGTTTTACGTGCCTCCCAGCACGTGAACCATGGCTGTCTCGGTGCCGAGCCGCCCGTGCCAGTTGTCATATAATTTTTTAATTTGTTTTTTTTCCCCCTTTGCTTTGGAATTTACAGATCCTTTATGTCAGTCATATCGACACTTTTTGTGCGAGTGAATTATGTACTATATACTTTTGCTATGTAATTACGACTTTTGTATTCATTGTTTTATTGATCTTTTTTGTTATAGCTTAAATAATTTATATTTTAAAAATAAAAATTGTACGGATTGGCACGGTTAGTACGTTTCAGGTTTCGGATTTAACGAAATTCGGCTCGGCACGGCACGGAAAACCTTGTATTCAACAATAATTTTGCGTGTGAGTATGTATAAAACACATTTTAAAGTATATATGCTATGGTAACGTGTCTGGTCATATGCAGTGGTTAGCTTGCCTTAAATTTTTTTTTTTTAAACTTCTTTTTAATGGAGGTAGGGGGTGGGGGTGAGTAGATATTTCAGATTTGTTCTCATTACAGTTAACATCACCAGGTTCATATGCTTTCTGATAAGATCAGTGCTTTTTTAGAAACCTTCGTATTTGTGTTGTTACTTTTGGTATCAATTATTTCTAATTATAATATCGTCTGATGATCTGATCTGGGAAAGTTAATTACTTGGACTTCATAATTATCAAATGTCATTGGTTCTGTTAGGGACATCAAAGGAGCCAACTTACTTGTCAATGCCGATGGTGTTGTTAAGCTTGCAGATTTTGGAATGGCAAAGCATGTGAGTTGGCCTTATTTTGGATTTTGAGTCCATGTTGCAGTTGGTTTTTCATTAAAAAAAGAGTAGTCATCTGTAATTGTTGTCACCTGATATTCGTATGACGTATTTGGGTTTATATCTTCTGTATGGTATGCAAAATGCCACACCTCATCACCTATATTGTTAGTGTAACCCGTGATATTTGATGGTCAAGCTTGTGATGCAAGCACAATGTTGGGTTATCCTTCAGCAAATAATCTGATTTAATGTTGGCACGCTAAAGGTGGCTGCACTGTTGCCTCAGCTGTTGTATTTTCTGTTGACTCTAACCAATAACCAAAGATGGTTAACTGATGCTATGGCAGTAGAGAGCTCGGTTGAGAGCCAGACGAGCTCCGTTGAGAGCTCACAATGCATTGCTATGGCGGTGTAGTCAACATTTACTTTTCCAGCGTTGAAAGCACGGACACGTTGAAATTTCACCCCGTGTAGTATTCGTGTCATGTTCAACATAGACACGCCGTGGACACTGCTAGACACGTGTCGAACGCGCCAGAGAAGTGTCCGAAAAAATAAAATACACGTGTCGGACACGCTAGTTCAGAGTGTCCGACATGTATATCCGTGTTTATGTTATTTATTAATGAAAATATTTTTTATTAATTTTTTTTTTAGAGAAATAAAATACTATTTAGTAATAGCAGTAAATAATATAATACAGTTAGGTATTCAAATATTATATATATTTTTTATTTTTATTGTTGTAATTAGACTTTTGATGTTTAAATTTGTTTAAAGGACGTCGAATATTATATTATGAATGCACTTTGTTATTGAATGTTATTGTATTTTCAGATATTTAAGTACTTAATATAAGTTATTTTTAATTATTTATATTTTTTATTGTAAATCAGAGCGTACCCGTCTCCTATTTTGTTGAAAATTGCCGTGTCCCTTGTCGTGTCTCCGTACCCGTGTCCTTGTCAGTGTTTCCTAGCTTCCAGCAGTTAAAAATTTATTTGACGATAACGAGTGGAGATTGAGAACGTGAAGGATAATATGTGAGTTTTAACCAATTCAGTTTTCCTAAGAACGTGGGTTTAGTAGTTTTTACTAAAACTGAAATTTCAGGTTTTAGGAGGGATTAACGTTTAATAAAACTGGTTTTTGAATATATCCAAAAAGTGTTTTACTAAAATAAGTATTTTATAAACTTTGTTTTGCTAAAACTTAGTTACCAAATACCCCCTTAGGGTGGTTATCCAGAAACAACACATCCAGGTTAGTTTTGTAGATCTTATTTAAGTGAGGGAGGGGCAAATGGGGGAATTCATGGATGCGTTTTAAATTTCCTTAAACCCTGCCTATTCCTTTGTTATGTTTTCTACTTTAATGTTCGCACTAATTAAACTTCTTGTTAATATGGTTCCTTTTTTATTCTCTCCTTCATATGGAAACTCGTCTTTGTGATTATGTTTTATCTTTCACTCATTTAATTGTTTGTTTCTTTTGTTTCTCGATCAGTTGAAAGGAGCAAAAGATGCTCTGTCACTGAAGGGAACACCGCACTGGATGGCTCCAGAGGTACCTACTATCTCCTGACTAATTTCTTTTAATGTTTGATTCATATTTAACATGATAATTATTTATTTTACTAGAAAGCTGTTATGAATATCTCTCATATTGGATGGTTTATCCATAAGATGGAGGTCTCTTCCTTCATGTATCTACTACACTGAACTAGACCATGGTAATTAACTAATTATTGCAAATCAAAGTAAAAGGTCATGATGTTATACAACTGAATATATTGGATACATACTCATTGAATTCCATTTATTCATTGGACATTGTCAACCGTTAATTTCCTCTCTCCAGGTCTATCATTTCTTGTTGTTTTAAGTAGCTTACTCTTCTAGACTTAAATGGTAATATCATTTGGTAGAAAAAGAAATTGAGGTCAAACTTTCTAGATGAGTTGTTATATATGCATGCCTATCGTGCATGTAAACATCCATGTGATATAGTGTGTAGCCGTAGATATTCTATGCTGCAGACTTCTGCGAATGTTGATTTTTTTTTGCTTTGAAAGGCTTATAGATAAATGGTCCCATCAGTATCGGGATCCACATCTGTTTTTTGTATAAAATTATCGGACAATATCAAGAGTATCGACGTTACGGTATCGCGAATATCGTATTGGTATCGCTGACACCGATCCATGTTATAGGTTCCGCGCATCTTTATCATGTGTGTGCAATTCATGTACACAGTACACATGGGTGATATATTGGTTTTGTTTTATTTGTGATTTTTGTGGCTACTAATAAGGACACTGTTTCACAGCAAGATGGTAGCCAAGCTGAAGACCATACTCTGGTCCTTCGATATATTATAAGAGTATGCTCCATTTGTTTACTTTCCACCAAGTTGAAGTTAAAAGAAATTTAACAACTCTTAGGGGGTGTTTGCTAACTAAATTTTAGCAAAGTCAATTTTATGAAATACTTATTTGAGTAAAACTCTTGTTTGGGTAGATAGAAATACCAGTTTTATTAAAATTCAACTTCTCCTAAAACCCTGAATTTCAGTTTTTGTAGAAACCACTATACGCACGTTTTTAGGAAAGCTGGAACTGTTAACACTTTCTGATATCCTTAAGAAATATATCTTTTCCTTCACGTTGCTCAGCATGATGACTTTCTATGTGGCTTAGTCTCAGCAAACACCACCAGGACCGTCGCCGTCGACGTCTTGCCTTTCCTACTCTCGGGTGGCGGCGTTTGCTACCATTGTTAGTGCATCTCTGCAGCAAGTATACGTTACTACCGTGTTGTGCGGCTGCAGCGCTGCGACATAACGGTGGTGATGGAGGAGGATTTAAGAAGCTTCAAGAGCTTCTATGATTTGCTTGGGATAACTGCGGATGGTGACACCGAGCCGTTCGTGGAAGTGGATCCCTCCCTCCAACCGATACGGCTGCTACTACCTCCTTGGCGCCGGCATAAATTAACATTAATGGAAATAGATTCCTTGAGTGAAACAACTATAGAAGTTTAGGAACTTGGAAATTATTTTTCGAATGATTTCCGGATAAACTAAAACGGAAATCAATATATATTAGAAACTTGAAAATTAGTTTTTTGCAACTTGAACAATCAAGATACAGAGCTTGCAGATGGTGAGTTGTATTTAATTGCAAAAAAGGGTTTTACACGTGTGTCAATGTGACTTGTATCTCATAAAAATTATTCTAGCTAAAATCAGTTTTAAATTGTCTTATCCAAACAAAGTTTTAGAAATAGTATTTAATAGAACTCGCTTATGAATTTTTATCCAAACAAGATAACTAGTAGAATTTGTTTTTTGAAAAATTTTTAAATTAAAATAAGTTTTATTAATTAATATTAGCATTAAAGCTAAGTTTTAGTAAAATCTTTAGGTTGCTAAATGCTACCGTAAGTCCTTTTACAATGTTCGACTGGTTTTTTTATGTTTAGATGGTTCACTTCTTTCTCTGAAGGATAAATTGCTCTAAAGCAAGTCTTTTAACTTGAGGCCACCAAGTATGCTAATGTAGAACAGAATGCAGACCAAAAGCTCAGTTATTATTATTATTACTATTATTGTTTTATTTTATTTATTGGTTCTAGTTGTGTTAGCTGTGCCAACTTAGAAACTGAAAAACGAGTATAGTGCGTGGAAATGTGAGCTTTTCGATGAGATCCTTTATCTTCAAATTAGCAATGCTGTGGCAGGAGCCCTATCCTCCCATTGGGCTGGTGCAAGTTCGAATCATATCCGCAAGTTAGCGGATACAGGCATGTACTTTCAGGCCCCCCAGAGCCTGTGAAACACGAGAGCGTCCTTGCACTGGGCCAACATTTATACTTTATTAAAATTATGGCAATTCAGATTCATCAGAATTTGTTCGATTATATGGTATATGTGTTTATGTTATGCAGGTATTACAGGCTACAATGAACAAAGAAGTTGGCTATGATCTCTCTGTTGATATTTGGAGTCTGGGATGCACTATTATAGAAATGTTCACTGGTAAACATCCCTGGAGTGAGCTTGAGGGGGTAAGTTCAAACTTTATTAAGTCATGAAGTTGTTAGATTTTGGGTCTTGCATTTGAATTCCTATGTGAAAATAGCTAGGGGTAATCCTTAGCTCTGCTATCAAGCAGCTGTGAATGTTTTTGGTAGCGACAGTAGTGTGAACTTAGCATACGGTCATATCTAAGCTGCATGCTTAGAAGGACAATGTTATGAACTGACCTGGTCGGTTCCTGTCAGCGGCCCGGATGTAGCAAAATAAAGGATATATTGTCTATTTAGAGAGGGTACCCCTCTTGACTTCTACTATATTTTTCTTTTAAATATTTCGAATAATGCTTATAATATAACTATTTCTTAATAGAATCATTTTATTATTTTCTACTTCCCTACTAGTATAATAGTCCTATTAAATAACATTTCCTAGTAATACGATATTTCATGTTACATAACAGACAACCGCAAGCTAATTGCACGATTTGGTATAACCATTGTGCTGGTGTCGTTAGATAAGAGGTGTGCATACTGCATAGCCACATGTAGCAAAAACTCTATGTTATTGAAAACGTTGCATAAGTAATGCTTTAGGCCTAAGAAAGGAAGCCATAAGAAAAAGAAAGGAAGCCATAAGAAAATAAAAAAAGGAAGCCGTTATTTTACCTGCATATTAGATTTAAGGTTTTTGAGCAGATCTAAGACTGGCTAAATGAAACACAATTTTACTAGGGGAGGAAACACCAAGAATGAGGTAACCTGTGTAGGAGGTAAAGATACCGAAAATTAAAATTTTTAAGTATCTTTCTAATGGAGGATCACGGAGGGACATCAAACGCAGGATATTCCTTGGTGGTGAATACGCAGAGTGCATGTGGATTTCCATGCGGCTGCCAGATACCATTGAAAATTTGTTCGAACAGTAATAAGACGAGTGATGCATTGTGGACCAGAATTTGGGATGTGAAGTACCCACATGTTCTTAATTAATGGTTTTTGCGATGAAATGACTTCGGAGAAGGTTGGTGTAGCACAAATGGAGATAGATGAAAGAAAATCGAGTAAGCTGGTTTGGACATTTAAAATGGAGACCCATAAATGTGTAGCTTTGAAAGTGTGAGGTGTTGGGAATTACCCCCTATCAAGAGGGGTTAAGGAACGACCTAGATAAGTAGGTAAGAAACTTTTTAAATGACCATATTTTTCTTTATCCGAAAAAACATGGTTCCACATAAAGCACAATGTTTCACATAGCCTACTTCACCTAGTAGGAAAAGACTGTTGTTGTTGCAGTAGTAGTTTAGACACCTTCATACCCCCCCCCCCCCCCCCCTTCTCAAACCACTGTTGTTGGAAGTAGTAATAGGACCCTATATTAACATCGATTACAAAGTTCCATGTATTTTGATCATCTATTATCGTGTACCTATTCTTTGTGGGGTTTTTTTTTTTTTTTGGTTAAATTGCAATAATTGTCTATAAAGAATGACGATTTAACCCTATGTATTGAAAATATATGAATAAAAGCGTAAAGTGATGGATTTACAAAAATTACTAATGTGATGTAGTTAACTCTCTTTTTTAAAAGTTTTAAAACATTTTATTTTAGATCAACTTCATTTTAATTTGTATTTGGGGGTAATTTAATGGAAAAGAACAGGTAAACGGCCTGGCAAGGTCCTCTGTGATTGATTTCATATTGTATAGATTCATGAGATTCAACCTCGGAATTCCATGGGCACGGTGATAATACTGATATTAACCCTAAGGTTTATTTGATGTTGAAACTTAATGGTTATTTGAAGTTTACCTTCTTTTCTGTTCACAACAAGATCATAATTTTTTTTTTTTTCTTAGATCAAACCTTTTCATGTTTTCTGTGACTGTGACGTTGTAAGTTCTAATTGCTTCTGTGTTATCTACAGGCAGCAGCAATGTTTAGGGTTTTACATAAAGATCCAGGAATACCTGAAAACTTGTCTCGTGAGGGTAAGGATTTCTTGCGTAAATGCTTCCGTAGGGATCCGGCAGAGAGGCCAACAGCAAGCATGCTTCTAGAACATCCTTTTATTACGAACACAGAACACTATAACCTTCATGGTTCGATACAGGCATTTGCTGGTATTAAGCTCTCTGTAAGTCTAGCATCTTCCCCTACTCAAAATTTTGAAATCCTGGATTAATACCCTCTCGTATAGTCTAAATTTACCTCTAAAGGAAAATGGACACCAGACGTTTATGGTCATGGTAGAATCCATGATTTTGATTCTTTTAGAGATGAAGTTGGAGTTTATATTTACAGAGAAAGCATTTGTCGATGAAAAATACAGAAACTGAGTTCTGTAACATTATCAGGACAATACATACAGCCCAAGAGAGAGGCATACAACTAAAAATGAGTCTGGTTTGAAGGGAAGACAGCTGGCGAACGAGTAAGCAATAATATTTCCATTAATTTGATAAGTAGTCTCCGTATTTATCCTCAAATCAGATTTCTTTCTTTCAGCAGCGAGGTTGTTCATTCTCATCCTGAAACTTCAGAATCGGCGGTGGTTCGACTGTCTCGTTTCAATCACGATGCAGTTTCTACCTCGCCCCTCTGGACTCAACTGTCAACACCTCCCAATGGATCCCCAATAAGCGGCTCACACGGTCTACATTTGGCAAATGGCGGCCACCATCTGGCAAATGGGATCCACCATCCACATGCGTTGCCTAAGCCTTGGGACTAGCCACTCTTTGTAATATAGTATATGTGGACCGGTGCATGAAGATCATCAACGTCCGAGCGAAAATCACATAATCCAAACTAATATCAACGTATAAATGTCAATGGCTGACTGCTAAGGTTGGTTCATCACCTCTAGATCGTATTGATTTCAAGCTTGCGGATAAAAAGAAGAAGATCAAGAGTATAGGCACTATTGTATACTAGCATGAGTTGTTTCTTTTAGGGTGTGATAAAATGTGATTTTGTTGTATAATAGAATTTGTCAGTAGCATGTTAGCTGTCGAATATCGCAGCATTCAATGTTTGTATAATCGGAGTTTTGATGCAACAGCAGTTTCCCCCACAACCTAGTTTTATTTTTATTTTTAAAATTGTGAGGCTAAAGTAGTTGTTCTACGTATTCTTAGATATAACGATATTCATTATCAATAAGCCCAGTACTTCTGCATTTGTCTGGAAAAAATCATGTATGGCTGCTTCCCAAGGTTGAAAGTGGACTAAACTGAACCTATTTGCTCAATTTAAAAAAATCTAGTGACGGTGAGCTTGGCGCCGGGTTTAAGATATGGAAATTACATCCCGCAATTTGTAGTGATAGGTGAGAAGCTGTCGGTCAGCTTTTGGAAGCCTGTGTTTACATGGGCTGGCAAGCTTTTGTCATATGGGGAATTTGTGGGGCTTTTTTTTTCTCCTGGGGGTATTTTCTTTTTGTTTACTTACGATCTCTACTACAACTGGAAGAGCCATTTGGTGGGGTTTTTTTTTTTTTTTTTTTTTTTTTGAGATATTTGAATATTATTATATTGCTCATTTATTACCTAGTAAAGCTGCAATCCTTAAGGAAGAGAAAGATAGCATAGGGATTTCTTAGTGAGCAGTTTTTATTTATGCTACATACAGAAGGCAAATAAGAACAGCTACAAATCACATAAATCGATCGCACGATGTTGAATCTACACACACATTACAGACACAAGGTAAAATAAAAACAGAGAGGACAAAAAAGAAAAAGAAATGCAGAAAGAAAAGGCTAATAAATAAATTAATCGCAGGACAGCTGCTTCAGGTGCTGTTATCAAATCCGTTGTGGAGCTAATAGGGCCCGAAGTTCTTCTCTTCGCCGCTCTACTTCCTGCAGCAATTCAACGGTTGAGGATCTTAGACTTCCAGAGCAGGAATATTATTACGATCATATATATACGCACACAGCACTAGGTTGTGATGGATTAGGAAAGATGATTAATATGAAAGCATAAGAAGGAAATAGCAAAGTTATTCTTACTTCTAGATCCTTTTCAGCTTGGTCCCTTGATAATTTCTTGTTCTGCCGAGCACGCTTCAGGTATCCGATACACAATAGCCCCTGACAAGTTGTAGAAGATATCATTCTAATCAGCCCCCCCCCACAAAAAAAAATAAAATATAAATCCCTTGATAAACTAGCAAAATCAATGCAACCAAGCACTTTCGTGGGCTTCCTAAGGCTTGTTTGGGGATGCAGTCATAACAACAGTACTGTAGCGGATTCCTACATAACTCCGAGGACCGAAGTACGAGTTTATTTGAGAGTAATTATCAGAGAAACGTAGGAGCTTGTCAGTAATTATATAAAAAAAAAGGATATTTATTTAAAAGAACGGCACAAAAATAGGAATAACATGTTAGTTATACCAAAAACAATCTACATAAATCGAGAAAGGAGACACTTACACAAATCAAATAGGCAAGCCCGCATGCAAGGAGGAGGTAGCTTGCAATATCTTGGAGCAGTGTCAAATTTCTCCTATTGATCCATAAATTTGGGAATGCCTTCGTCATGATCCCAACACTGAATTTTAAACATAGCCTATCAAATCCAGTCTATTAAAATTCTAAATAAATTTGCAATCATAAAAACAAATATAACTAAAAGAAGATGATCGCTCGTACAAGATCTGCAGTAATGATCTTGGCACCCAATATTCGAACACCTGCATTTAAGATTAAAAAAAGGAGGAGTTGTGAATGATACCATACGATCATATTAAACTAGACTAATAATTAGTCCTACCAACAGATTAGCTGGTACAGATTCTCCCAAAAGTGAGAGGTATTACTTAAGGTTTTGTCAAAAAGTCCCCGCTTTATAAAACAATACAAATATGTTCAAATTTAAAAAAGAAAAAGAAAAAGAATATTCATAAATTGAATATGAAGTAGTGCTTTACAACTTTAATATTCGTATCTTTTAAAAAATATATATTTTGGGATTCTAATTTTTATAAACATTAAATACTTCAGAACCTTACGACATCTATTTAAATATAGGATCTTGAAACAAGTTTCGATATAAAAGTTATAGAGCACATCAATATATATATATATATATATATATATATAATATATATATATTATATATATATATATATGTGTGTGTGCGCACGAGCGCGTGTAGATTTTATTTGATTTAGTAATTATTTGGGGGGGAGGGGGGAGGGATGCAGGCATAAAATCAGGGGCTGATCTATTAATTTTCCTTTTTGTTTCGATTGTCACACGTAAATTGGATTGAAGAATTTTTAGAAGAAAATTTTCCCTTTCAAAAGTAAGTGCTTTCTGGACTTCGACCCTACTATAATCCCCAAACTTCAACCAGTTCCTCCACCTCATAACAGTCATAGCCCCGAAATTTAACCAGTTCTTTCCTATCAAAACACTACACACACACACACACACACACACACCACACACACACACACACACACTTTTCAAAGGTTACTATGAACTACTATCTCATAATTTTCAAACGATACTATTATCAATTTACCAGAAAACAAATATAAATAGCGTCTATGGGACTTCAGAGTAACGAAACAAAAGAAGAATTCGGAGCAAGAACAGTTTTAATAAAGGACTAGAGATGAAATACCTAAAAAAAAAGATCGAGTTAATAAGGAGATGAAAACTAACCCTGAAGTATCGCATGATGCGTTCCCATTCGATCTCAATCACAATCACGAACAAAGCGAACGCCACCGCGTAGCACCGGAATACTCCCTCGAAAAACTACACAAACATCATAACGCAAAAAAAAAATGTAAGCATCGGTGCAATGAAATGCAAAGAAATTCAAAGACATTCTAATCTCAGTCGATCGAAGTAACTCAACTGTGCTAACGTTTATGCCGTGTCTGAACGACCGTATGGCAGAAATAACGTTGACGCAGACGCAGAGCGCTGCCGCGACGGCGGTGATAGCACGGAAAACTCCGCAAACAATCAGAAATGCGTCCGTTCCACCGCTCGCCCCGCCACCAACGTCATCGTCGTCGTACACCTCTCCGTCCTTTGCCATGACCGAAAATACTCTCTCTCTCTCTCTCTCTCTCTCTCTCTCTCTCTCTCGTGAAAGCTCGAGCAGAAGCTTAGAATTAAGCTATAGTAGCATACGGGGAGTGCCGAGTATGATTTAGTGAAGACATTGGAACGGTGTAGAAATGAGGGCGTGGCGCGGATGATGACGTGAAAGTGGGTTTTATTATTGGGACTTGCCGAATACGTGTGGTTGACGTGGAACTTTGGTGGGAATTAAAATGATTTAAAAGTGGGGGGAGGAGTGCCAACTCAGCAGTGCTGAGTCAGTAAAACTTAATTGATTAGCTCATCGAACACGATGGGAAGTTGGATCAATAATTTGTATATTTACTCTGCGCGGGGGGAACAGGATAACGTTCACTCTATCTTTGCAGTATTTGGAGCGATCCGGTGATTAAAAAATTGTAATGGAGCCTCAAATATATATATATATAATATATATATATATATATCGTTCAATAATAGTATGTTTCAAATTCAAATCTTGGTAATTCAATTTCGTGAGTGATCTTAAATTGGTGTATAACTTGGATCCATGTGGAGTTTGAATCTATACAAGTTATAAAACATCAAAGTTGATGCGTCGTTGATATTTCTTTGGGATCGAGTGGGTATCGGAAAAATAAGGTTATCTTTTGTAGTGAAAACATGGTATTATCTATAATTAATCACTTTAATGTCACACTTTTGTATTTGCGACTAGATTCCTATATCTTAACAGAAGACACGGGTCCTTTCAAATGCAAACTTTTCATCTAGCTAGCTTAACGCTAAAGGACATTAACATGATCATTTGTGGAAACTTAATATAACCCATAGACGACGTGTGTCCTCTATGCGCTGGTGTGCAAAAACGATTGAACATCTACTTCTACTCTGCCCCTTTTTTTTAGAAATCTAACGACGCATCATTAATATTATTGGACCTACAGACACACAATCTCCTGCAATGTTTCTGGCGCTACGCACCACTCATAGAGCCTTTATTTATCCACTTCACCAGCGCCTTGGATGAGACTGTATATTCATAGCAATTTTTGGTACATCTTGTAAGAAAACTTAACTTGCTACTAGAATCATCTTGCAGATAATAAAATCTGTTCAACTTTTCAAAACACATATTTAATAATAATTTTTAAAAAAATTAAATAACTCTATTTATTAGTATCTAATTATTTTTAATAAATTCTTTAAGATTCTAAAATTCTACAGAAAGACATTAAAAAATGACGAAAATGCCTTTTAATCGAGTGCATGATAATAAACATACTCACAGATGAGGGACATATTAATGGAAATGCTATTCACATTTATTATTTTAAGTTTACAATCCAAGATCTATTAACTATACTCATACCATAATATAAAATGGCACGTGAATTAAGCCGCAAAATCAAATAATTCATAGCACTATTTTTTTATTTTGAAATTATTATAGTAGAATCTATAATACGAGCACTCATTTTTATTGGGACCTCAAATTCAAAAAAAAAAAACTCTCATGTCCAATTCCAATCAACACTAAAATTTAAGTATATACCTTCTATAAATATGAGTTCTTATCATGGAATACAACATATTTTTCTTTAGAAATTCTTTTGAAAATTTTTACCTCACACGGTTTCGAACCCGTACGGTGATGCTTTCTGAGACGTCCCATCCGGTCGAGCTAGCTGCACTCTTTATTATTCTAGCTTCTAATCCTTGACATCCGTAGTCAAACATGAGCCGCATAACTCAGTAATATCTATACCCTACTGTTGACAGACCCAATAGAAGTGCGTAAAAATAGATTTATTGAGTTGCATTTGATAACATTGATAAATTCAAACCACAATTTCACACAATAAATGATCCGGCATAACAAAACATCCTTAGAAAAAATAATTAAAAAAACTTATGACATCATAATTACGTCGCAGAGCATTTTAAAACCCATTAATGTCTATCTTCTGCTCTTGCCAGACCCTATTGTATTGAGCATTCATAAACTTCAGTTTAAAGCCACAATTCCAAATCATAATTATCAGTATAACAAAACAGCATATATATAGTTCTTACATAAAATAAAGAAAGGAGAAGAAGAAGCTCACTGGAGTCTGGAGAGATCTAATAACACCTGGTTCAGCTTCAACCCTTGTAAGAAATTAATTTCAATATTCGCGCAGAGAATCTCCTGCAATGGCGGCGGCGGCGGGGGAGGAATTAGGGACTTCGGGAGACCGGCGGCAGCGGCGGGGGAGGAATTAGGGACTTCGGGAGGAGAGAGAGGAGGAAGAGGTTGTTGCTGGGTCGATGACAGAAGAAGGGTGGAGCGATATGGATTTAAAGGAGGTGAGGTACCAGGAAATGGCGGCGGAGAGTTGGGAGGGGAGAGAGGAGAGGAGCAGGTAAGGAGACGAGAGAGAGTGGATTAGGGATTTACGAGGATTTACCGGGTTCGATGGAGATTAGATGGGCAACGGAGGAGAGGGGATTTGCGACGGAGGAAGACGATGATGAGCGGCGGCGCTTCTTGTTCTCCATTGGAGAAGATGGGGAAGACGATGCGAATATGGTTTGTTTCGCGCTCGGTTTGAAAATTTTGTTAGGGTTTGTTTTCGCGCTCGATTGCGAATGTGGAAGCAAAATATCTTGGGAAACTTAACATCAACCTATGTCTCGGACTCTCGGTAACGACCTTATAAATAGGAGTAATATGAATGTCACTGACGATAACACCAATAAATTTATTAAATTCGTTAATAATATAATTAAAATAAAAAATAAATATTTTAAAAAATAAATTAATATAAAAAATTATATTTTGAAAATTTTTATAATTTTATTGTTTTAAATTTTCTAAAAAAGTACTTTTAAATAGTTATTTTAAACTCCAAATATAATAGATTTTAAAACTATTTTTAAAACCCGCTTGTTAAATTTTAGAATCTAAAACATCGATTTAGAATTATTTTAATATAAAATTATAAATATTATCAAACTAAATAATTTTCATGTTAAAAATATTTTATCAAAATTTTTTTCATTTTTTCTTTCTTTTTGTAATACAGATTATTAGATTTTCGTAGTTTTTTAGTAACGTCCAACAAGTATTTTTCTATAAATAACACTCTTATGTTAAACCTTATTTTCGAGTTAACAAATTTTAATTTAAAAATATTTGTTTAAGTTAAATATAAAAATAAAATCACATAAAAAATTATTTTTTTATTTAAATATTTTTAGAAACATTTGTAAATAAATATTTTTAATTTTATAAAAAATTTGCGGATTAAAGGATTAATTTTTAAATTTACTTAGACTTTAAAAACTGAAAGTATATATTTAGAAATATTTCTAAAATTAATTTTAGAAGTTTAGATTAAATCCATTTTTTTTTAGTATTTCAAATATGTTTTAAAAATATCATTATAATTTTGAGACAGATCTATAAGGATTTTTTTTGTACATGCCGATTTGTAAGTAAATTAAAGGTTAATTGCGTATAAGTGTTCCATTTTCAATAGCTGTATAAATTACTTTCTAAAAATTAAAAAAAAAATCTTTATATATATATATATATTGTTATATCAGTATAACTTTTTAATTTTTTAAAATTAATTTATATATTTTTAAAAAGAGATTTGATATATAATTTTTTAATTAAATTTAGAGGATGGTATGTATGTAAGTTTTGCTTTATTTATTGCAGTAGCTGGTCAAGAAAGTTGCTCATAATCAGAAAAACAAAAAAAACGTACAGTGACAGACAGAGAGGGACGTGCTACGTTGATTCCGTGATGCGCAGAAGCACTGGCATCTATCGCTCTTCCAGTCACACCATCTATCGGGCTTTTCTTTTTCTTTTTTTTTTCTTTTGGGAAACAGATTACAGGCTAAATAAACATGTATAGTCCCCAAAAGTAAGACTACGTAACAAATTTCCCCCTCCACTTTAATTTGATCCTCCACCTTACATCCACACTTAAAATTGGATTATGGTCTGCTTCTTTTTCTTTATTTTTTTATTTATCTATCTAGTTTAATTTCTATTATATATTTTAACTAAAAATTAAATTATATAATAATTTTTCTCATTTATATTTGCTACAATTTAAACTCATGGCCTACTTTTTAAGGAGAGCTTATCTTGATCTATTTTTAATATCTAATTTTATTAATTAATATGACCAATATTAATTAGTCTGTATGCTCCTTTTAATCCAATATTCTTAACAAATTTAGTAACTTTTATTTTTAGCTAATCTGACAATCATAAATCTTCAGTTTATTAATTAGACAGAGATAATTTATAAGTCCAAATGTTAGCTTAATGGCAGCCAATTAATAACCTTTGAATACTAAATTTATTTAATATTACACATTTTGGTATAATGAAATTAGGAAAAATCAGATATTAGCCCCTGTTTATTTTTTTTTTAAAAATCAGCTTATAATTCTAAGTTTATTACAAATTAGTTTCTACCTTAAAATTTATATCAGAAATATTTTGATTACTATATAAATATTTTGTAGAAATTTTATATATGTATGTTTAAGTTTTTAATTTTTAGTGAAGTTAAATTAATCTGTGAATTCTCTGAAATTTTAAAGTTTAAAATATATTTATTTAGATATATTTTTCAAAATTTATAAATACAAAAACATAATTTTGATATAATTTATTTTATATTAATTTTTTTTAAAATAAATATTTTAAGCTGTTAAAATTAATAAATTTTATATGGGAAGTTTATCTGTAAATAAAATTTCAAAGGATAGGCTGCAAGTCTCCATGAAAATATGAGCAACCAACCTGGGGAGTAAACCAGGGTTAAAGCCAACTTAAGAGGAGTTTAAAAGACCGAAGACGAGCGATCGGAGGTGTGACGTAAGGAGCTGCACAAGCTACTATTGGTGTAGCCGGTAGTGGGTTTGCACACTTGCCACGCCTGCTTTTTCCTCGTCCCCCAATGATATAAAATCCAAACCCACCATCTCCAAAATCTCTCTCTCTTGTTCTTCTCAGTGTAGTGATTTTTCTATTTCTCCAGAAGAAGATCCATGGCGGAAGCTACGACAGGGACCATCTTCTTCATCCTTGCATTACCTATCCTTCTCTGTCTTACTGGTACTAACACTATCATATCTATAACTCATTCTTCTAGTTTATTTTCACGGATTATTATTCCAAGTCATTTTCTCAGCATTTCTGCATTGTTCTGTGTGTTTTCTTTCGTTGTTATAGTTGCAGGAACAGAACAAACGCGGCTGACAAAATCCGACGTCTCTGCAATCTCTTCCACAATTTTCGATGCAGAGTGTTGGCTGATAACCCATTTGATTTCTCACTACCCGACCATTCCAACTACTACCGTCGTCATCGACGGCGCCACCGTCTGCAGCGGCGGTGCCGCTGCTGACAAGGTTGTCTCCGGCGCGAGGAACCTCTACTACGCTTTTGCTAAGTGGGGAGTGGAGAAAGATATCAAAATCTGCGCTACATTTCCTACTACTTGTTCAGCCAAATCTTCTAAACCTCTGCTCGATTTTTTCCATGACATTAACTCGTTCTGTGCCGACGATCTTAAGCCTTCCCTCTCACATTCTCTAGAAGCTACTGTGAACCTCTTCGGTCGTAGAAAGATACTGTCTATTAATGGTGGCTTCAGTTTTACAAAGGCGCCGGAATCGCCGTTAGCGTTCGTGCCGGACACTTCTCCTTCCGAGATTCCGGTTAGTTCGCCGGAGCCCGGCGGCGCATTACCTATACCTCCTACTCGGTCAATCACATCGCCGCCGGAGAATTATCCGGCAATGTCTCCTGCGCCATCTCATTGCTCGTCGGCGCCGCCACCTGCGCCGACCATCTCTCCTCCGCGCCGCCAGCGAGGGTTGGTGGGCTCTGGTGTGTTGCAAAGCCGGCTGTGCCGGAGGAGAAGCTGCAGGAGGCCATTGACTATGCGTGCGGGGTAGTAGGAGCAGAGTGTAAAGAGATAGAGCCATATGGGAGGTGTTATTATCCTGATAATGTGGTTTCTCATGCTTCATATGCTTTAATAGTTACTGGCAGAAGACGAAGGAGATGGGAGGACATGTGATTTTGATGGAACTGCAGTTCTGATTAGCACTGATCCCAGTAAGTATTGGTTCTTTCTATTAATTTACTCAGAATCATTCTCTATTTTTGTTGCAGTTTGATTTGTTTTGTTTATGATTATTTTCTGTTCACCATGTCAAATGCTATTATATATTGCCTTCTAATGAGAAGTGTGAGATAGATAAATATATAATATGAAGTGTTTATGAGATACTAGTGATATATGGTTTTTTTTTCCAACGATTGGGCATTCTTGCACAATCTGCATCTGGCTGTAGCCGGGAGGAGACTCCTCGGCTGTACACAAGCCGAGTCACCCGTTGCAAATGAGGGGCATACGTGCGCATTTCCACCATCTAGAAAAAGAGAATGTTGATGGCACGGAGAGTCAAATCTAGGTGAAAAGAGTTTCTCATCTCCCGCCCATGCAATGCGACATCCGTTCGCCCCCTACATGGTGCTTGAAATAAGAAATGTTATGTACAGGAGATGTTTATGCATACTTTGTTCAAACAATTGTATATAAGTGAACAGGTTGAAGCTTATTGCTGGAACTTATAGGCATGATGTGGTCATTACCAAATTGGTTATATCTTTTAAACATCCTAAGGTAGTATTAATTCTTGTTGCATTTCTTGTTCTTTTAATGAGAAGGTATGCTTAATTAGGGATTTAACTGTATACCTCTCATTTAGTCAAGGTGGCCATCTTTAGGAGTTGCACAGCTTGGTGCTACGTTTACATAGGATAGGGTGCTTGTTAAAGGCGAGACTCAGATTTCTCCATATTCATTGAAAGGGAATAGTTGGATTCATATCATAACCAAAATATACATGTAATCGATGTTTATGGCGTACTACCTTTTGTTTTGCACCGTCCCTTTCTTTTTTTTTTTATGGTGTGCTCCAATCTAAATTTTGCTCTGTGAACTGTTGTACTTGGGTATTTATGTGTTGATTTCTCATTCTGAGAGTCTTATGGAACAGTCTTTGTCTTTTCCGAAGCATGGCTGTGTATAGCTTACCCTTCCCAGAGTCCATCCAAGCGGGACATACCACTGGATAATTATTGTTGTACTACCATCTAATTTAGTTATTGTTGTACTACTATTTTTTTAAGTTATAAACACATCCTAACGAATACTTACACACTGAAAAATCCCTGATTAACAAATTATTTAAACTACAATCAACTCTACTTGGATTCATTGGTTACATTGAAACTTCTGTTTTTCGTCAGAGCTTTATGTGACGTAGGATATCCTGATTTATAGATTTTTGTTAAACGCGCAAGCCTTATAATTGATCCTCATCTTGCAGGCTATCTCGAATGTCGTTTCGTGCAGAGCTAGGGTATAATTAAGAGGCCAATCTTCACTTTGACAAACCTCTTATCATCAAGTGGTGGTTTGGTCTTAATTTTGTTTACAGTTAATGGCATATCATTTTGACTGATGAATAGTAGTTTATATATGCTTCTTTTATTGTCGTAATTTAGCTGTCTAATGGTCATATGTTCTATGACTTTGTGAAACTCGGCCAGCTTAATTCAAACTACGAACTAACTCACATGTTCCGGTGAATGAATTCTGTTCGACAAAATCTGGTAAGTAGAGATTCTTGTACTCCCGTTCTGTGGTGGTAAGCTTTCGGTAATTCTGTTTAAAATACAGGCATTGTCATCGATGCACGTCTTATTCTACGAAATTGCCATTTGATATCTTGAGATTAATAGAATTTTTGCGTAAAGCAGAAATTTAGATTCATATATCAATGTGATTATTTACAACGATGCAACGACATTACGAAATTATCGCATTAAGCAGTTTTTGTAACATGTTGTGCATAACAGCTATGTGAGGATAGAATGTGAAATATCTTCTCTGACAATTTGTGCAGCTTTGATTATCTCTTTAGCCATTGTTTTGGTGCTGAACTTGATACAATTTCCAGGTACGAACATGCAATTCGATATTCTTCAATTTAATAATGCATCTATTACAATTCAAGGGTGGCCATTTTTTAAAATTATGGTCTGGTTCTCCTTTGCGGGTTGAGTAGCCCAAAAACTGTCCTGGAAAAAAAAAAGAAATTATCGAAAGCAACTTTATCAGAGCCAGGTTTCGATCCTGGGACCTGTGGGTTATGGGCCCACCACGCTTCCGCTGCGCCACTCTGATTTGTTGATATAGTCTTAAACGCCAAATTAATTATACTAAGTCGAACACAGAGACTCATCACTAAGAAATACGGATAAGGATCCTTATGTACAGTTTTTATTATTTAGTGTTTTCCATAATAATTGTGGTAGTATATGTGCTTCACAACAAAAACTAATAAAGTTGTGACTCTGCAACTTAAAATAAGTAGTACTTCACAACACCCTTCTTATATAGTTTGGAATACCAATTAATATCCCAAATAAAAAATAACAATCTCTAGAGATTTTGGACAAGGGATGACATACACATCTATTCTACCATGACACGGAAAAAAAATGAAAAAGTGAAAAAAAATGTTGGCAATATTGCTTAGAAGATCTATGACGTTTGTATAAAAGTTGATCTATTACAGACATACTTTCTCAATGATTATCTTATAAAAAAAAAAATGAACTTTCTAAGGCAAGCAAAATGCCTTGGAAAATAAACAATTAGTCATACAGAACATCGATAAAATAATCTCCAAGGATTACCATGCCTTAGTAACAGCTTCTGGTACAAAAAAAAAAAAAAAAAAAATTTAGGATGAAAAAAGGAGAAAACAAATGGTTTACTTTTCAGTAAGAAAATATCATGAGATGAGATGATGATGATTGAAAAATAAGAGGCCTTCATAAGAAATAAAGAACCTATTCAAATTGTTTAAAAAATTGTTATATCCAAGATTCGGAAATTTTCCTTTTTCTCAACATATACATTTTCTCAACAAAAAAGGCAAATACTCCTTTGGAAATTTAATTCCATGTACAACATATACATTTTCTCAAAGAAAATAAATAATAAAAAAGAATAATTTAGAAACACACATTCTCTCTCTCTCTCTCTCTCTCTCTCTCTCTCTCTCTCTCTCTCTCTCTCTCTCTCTCTCTCTTGTTTTTGGCTCTCTGCAGATTATGCCGATCACGAGCTTGTGGTGCAGTTGCACCAACCAAATGTTCAGGTGTTAGCTAGCAGTCTTTTAACGGAAATTTTTTAAAAATTAGTTTTTTTTTTTGTGGTGATGTGGTGGAGATTAAGGTCAATGTCCATCCCATTGTAGGCAAGAGGAGCATACATCCATAGATCATCTGAGCTCAAAAGCTGTTCAGCCAAAAATTAAAATAAAAACTATTATCTTGAAATTATAGTTTAAAAAACAGAAATTTATTTTCTAAAAAAATGATAATATTTAAATATAATTATCAAGTAACTACCTTGATTTGAAGTTGAAGGAACTTCACATAGTTCACTGCTTCTTCAAGCATTGTGCTAATGTCTACCTGTCATGTGTTATAATAAACACTATTAAGTCTTAGATTTCTTATGATATATTAAAAGTTTAGTTAAAAAACAATATTTTATGATCTTACTTTAGTTCCATTAGGCACTAGGTTCTGCAAAATCCGAAGTCTCTCGTTTATTCGCTCCCTCCTTTTCTGTAGGAAAAAAAAGAAAAAAGAAAAAAAAAAGTCATTAAATTGAAATTTCATAACTTTATAACATTGTTAAGCATTCGCTTTTGTCTTCTAAATATATGTTTTTATTCTTTTACCCTTGCGTAAAGGCTTTGTGGATCGGTAGCCGACCCTCTTCCCGCCCTGGTCTTCAGGTTGGATGCATTTGAATCATCATCAGATGAGTAGCAGCTTGTACTCTGCCCATTTAGAGCACCATATCTCTCTTCTTCATCACTATCCTTTTTATTTTCATTTTTTTGATATTTCTTTGATCGTTTTTTTCCAGTGCTGTTCTTTGCCTGCACCAAAAAATAGTCACGAGTTAAAGATAAAAATAAGAGAGATGGTGAGGTTTCGTATGATAGGGTTGGCCTTAACAGGCTTTAAACTATCATATCTCGACCTAGTTCTATCAATGTAAGTGCGACAAGTGGCTTCGTCTGATTTCGGGCCCAAGTTAATTTCCTTCTAGATTGAGCCGGGCTGACGGCGATGCCGGATATTCGAAAAGAAAGTGCATGATCATTGTGGCCATGGTTTTTATCAAAGTACCCCGCTCGGTCATTATCACAAATAGCATATCAGCTTCAAACAAATACATGTTTTAAAAAAAAAAAATTAAAAAAAAAAAAAAAACTCACATTTGATGTAGACCTGGACTTCTTCTTAGGAATTGCGGTAATGATTTCGTCATTGTCCTTCTCAAGATCAAGAATGAAGTTATCATCAAACTTTCGCTTTGGTTGTAAATTGCTGCTATCAGGGATCACTTCATGCCCAGGAAAGCTCATGGTGGGATATTCCATGGGATCAGCAGTGCTTATCGTCTCCTCCGCTGAGCAAACTTGATCTCCAGGTATGTAGCTTGAATCAACTTGATCCTCTCGCACGCAAAATTCGATCCCGACGCCGATCGGAGGGACCGAAATTGGCTCAATTGAATAGCAGTTTTGAAATTCATCAGTCGGTGGCAGTGATAATCCTCGAGAATAACAGTATAGAAAAGGATCGAGATCAGCAGCATTGCGAATTTGATAGGAATTATCAGCATTATGATCGTTCCAAAATCTTGATGATTCGGAACCATCTGCATTGGGAAAAGCAGTGCCAAGCAACTGCGCCATCATATCGGACCCCTCGACCGACATCGTCGAGTCGAATGAGGTCCAGTTCACATCAGATATCATTTCTAGAAATTCCATGACTGATCAGCTTTGAAGCTATTGTTTTGCAGTGCAATCAGATTAAGAAGAGTTTTGTTTTCTGAAGAGATGAGGTGAAGGGCCTGATGAGGTATGGCTTTGCTTCCAGCTACTTATATGAGTGTTCCTTTATAGAATGTTGCATAAAAGCATATTGACTTCACCACTCTAATTAACAAATAATAATAATAATAAAGGTTCTTAATTCTTTATCAATAACAACTCCTCCCCCACCGACCTTGAGTCGAATAGTACGGCTGCCCCGTCAGAAAGGATCGGTCATGGATTCGAATTCCAAACACGTCATGAACTAAATAATTGCTTGCTCGGCGTATTTTCAGCCGAGTTAGCTAAATTGTAAGTCCTAGTCATTCATACCGGTTTGGAGGACCAATGTTTTAAAAGCCGAGTGGCACGCCTGGTTTGTGCCGGAGCCTCCAGGCTCCGGCACGGGGACGGTGCCGAGCAGGGCAGCACCGTCCCCCCTTCTCTCTCTCTCTCTCTCTCTCTCTCTCAACCTCAACGATTTTTTTTTAGTAGATACAATTTTTTTTAGTAGATGACGGTCGCGCGCCTGCACCATTTATTTGTATTTTTTTAATTTTTAAAAAAGTTTAAAAAATTTAAAAATATAATAAAATATAAAAAATATATTACAAAAATATTTTATAATCGACACGACCAGCACGGCACGGTCGGCATGTCTCGAATTTAGAATTTATAGAAACTCGGCACAAAACAACATTTAAAATCTTGGGAAGGACGTCAGACCGGACCTTGGCTCAAACGGTGCGGCTGGCCTCTCATGAAGGGTCGGCCGTGGATTCGAATCCCATAGCGTCATGAAATGAAGAATAGGCTACTTGACGTATCTTCGGCCGAATTAGCTAAGTTGGTAGCTGGATATCTCTTAATATTTTATGTCTGATTTGAAGAAAGATGCCAATCAGGAGTTTTACTTTATGATCAGATCCAGGACTAATACTGACTAAAGAATGTGTTTAGAAACTAATATTTTGTGAAATAATTTGATGTACGGAAATGTTTCGTTACTAAAAAATATCATAACAACTCAGCAAATGGCTGAAATTCAACAAATTAAAAAAGAATTTGGGAAGCTTCGTGTATGAAGATATCACTATCTAAGATTTAGACTAAGAGAAGGTGATGAAGTTGTAGGTCAAAGAGTGTGTTTAAGCAGTCATGAACAGTAATCAACTGTACTTAAAAGAGGTTGTTAAGTGCATAATTATTGGATCAGAATAAAATCTCTGAACTGGCAGGGAAGGGATAGAACGTGGTACATATTCCCCTAAAATATTAGAAACAAGACTTGAATATATATATATTATTAAAAATGTCCAGGAGCATAATTCAAACGAAATAGATCGTGGGGAGAGGTTCTAAGATTCTACAGTAGCACTAAAGTAGGGAGGTTTAGAGACAACATAACTGACAACTACAATCTGTCTTCTACAAAATAATAAAAATAATAATAAATAAATAAATAAAATGAATGCATATCTCGAAATATATCTTTCATGAAATTTGAGAGTACTTGTGGAGAATACTCCAGTCGAGATACGAAATCGCCAGATTTACGCACACGGAGCATTACGAAGGTTTCAGATAGTGAGAGCGCGGATCTACCTTTATATTACTACAAAATAATCCAAAACTCTATGTATTTTCTTTCGGTAGCATATACGCGTAGGACCTCATAAATCTACAATACACATATAATCACTTATATATACACATGCATACACATAAATACCAACATAATATAAGTGTCTGATAAATACGATCATTACATAGATACATTTAACAAGAAGCAAGTGAAAATTATTGGAACAATTCGTGCATATTTTGATCTACCTAATCAAATAATAAACTTAATAATAAAAAAAAGTATATATATATATATATATATATATATATATATATATATATATATATATATATATATATATATGGTTCTGCTTGCGGGCTACATAAGAACAAGCTTTGCCCTCACAACTGTGCGTATATCTAAATTAATCATACTACTTTTCGTATACATATAAATTATTCGTATAATTAAGCATATTGATCTTATTGGTGAGGTTGACTTGTACGAACATAACGCGTTTGAATGGATTGAGAATTTATGAAATTTCTCGGGGGTGATTGGTTGGCAAAGGGGCATACGCGCAATTTCTACTCCATTAGTTATGTGGGGGGGCTCTTTGAGGTTAGGTTCATCGGTGAATTGTTTAGATGGTCGATCAAAGGTCAGGTTCTCTTTTATACCTAAAAGGTGCAAAATTTTTGAAATCTATTATGCTAAAACAAAAAAGAAAATTGCCGATGAAACTGCCAAAGACAAAGCTTTATCTGTCAGATAATGAAGGGTTGCTGACAGGCCATTGAACTTATTTGTAACAGTACATTTTTGCTCTATCATTATAGTATATTAAATTTAAAAATAGAAACGATCCATATTCTACAAACTAAAGTCTGATACTTCAGTTCAAAATAAACCGTTTCATCTTTCATATTGTATAGAATAAAATTTTCTACACCTTATAAATGGTAATTTTGAAATTCAAATCTATAAGGTAGAAGTTCTACGATGAACCGTCTTAGACATTTTAGATTATAAGGTCATAATTTAATATTCTATTCTTGTGCTTTACACAATTATTAGAATTATTATGGGACAAACCAGCTGGCTCCTTCTATATATAGGAGTGCGTCCATGATGCTAATCTAATCATTGTCAACTAAATGGTGTTCAGCTAATCACCGTCTAGTAAACGCGCCTACAATAAAGACTATTTTTATGTTATTATCTACCTACTATTGTCCTAAACAATTTTAACGAAACTAATAAAAATAATTAAATATGAAAAATTGTTCATATTGTTTGATTGAAATATTTTAAGGTATGGATATTTTTCGCATCATTTCCTCTAAAGATATTATAACAAAGCATGCCGGAGGACAGACCGTGTTTTACTAAAAAACGAATTTATCACAACTAAGGAAAATGAACGTATTTCGGATTTTCTTGAAGTTGTTCATGAAGTTATATCTGAAATTATAAAATTAAATGTTAGGCCAAAAGTTATCAGTTCATTAAAAGTTAACCATAAAAAGTATTTACATTACTCCATAATTCAATTAGATTTTTTAAATATTCTAATTTAAAATAATACTTTTTATATTTTATTTAACCTGATAAAATGTCAAAGCTTCATTATTTCTTTCATAGAAGATAATGGCCGTTAATTTAACGAAAATAATTTCGTCGTTTTATACGATTAAGAGTATAAAAATAGCATTACAAATTTGATATATTTTTATAATTTAAAATTATATATAATATAAATGTATTAATATACTGTAGATGCAATTTCTAAATAATAGTTTTTTTTCACATTTTTGGCAAATAATGTTTTTTTTTTAAATTTAAAAAAAAATGGGATAATTGCAGATCAGCCCCCCCTATTTCGGGGGTGCGCGGATCAGCCCCCCGAAACGCGTTTCCGGGGGGGCTGATCTGCAAAAAAAAATAACAAATCTGCCCCCGGAAACGCGTTTTCGGGGGCTGATTTGCCTAATTAAGGGAAACGGGGGGCTGATCTGCAAAAGCCCCAAAAAAAATCGTAAACAACTGTCCCTGTACTACAAATAATGAGCTCCTTGTACGTCTGGATCTGAAACGACGCAATTGGTCCATTCAGGTCGTCCTTTTTGGAAGTTCAATATTATAAACATGCGAAATGTAATATTCTTAATTTATAAATTATCATTAGTTGTAAAATAGGGGATGTGGATTGATAAGGTTTTATAATAAATTAATCTCCAAAACACTGCTTGAAATTATAATTCAATTATGAAAAATTCGTGCCGTACTATTACAAATTCACCAAAACCTAATAACTTGCTGGAATAAAAAATATTTTCAGAGTATTTAAATAAAAATCAACATAAAAATTATATTTTGATAAGATATATAATTTTTATATTAATTGTTTTTAAACAAATTTTAAATAGATATTTTAAAATTTTAAAAGTTAACGAGTTTAAAACGAATTCTAGAAATAATATTTAAAATTGTTACAAACCTATTAAAAGTTGAAGTCCCAAAATACTATTTAGAAGTATTTTTTTAAAAAAAATTATATAAAATTATAATCTTATCAAATTTTACAGCTTTTATATTTTTAAATTCCCTAAAAAAGCTCCTAAGTTGCTGTTTTTCAAAGTTTAGTTAAACGAGTTACGGATTTAGTAAATTTTTTGGTGAATCCGTGGTTGCGTGTCGTAAATTATTTAGACCATCAACAAACCTGTTGACTTCCAAATACTAAATTAAAGCAAATTATTTTTAATTCGTAAAATATTATTGTTATTTGACATGTTCTCTTGTTGCAAACAAAAGTAAATAAGGTGTAGAATATTGTATATGATATCATATATATGAAAATATTGTGTCGATATGTATGTATAAGCCGCGATGCTGATGAAAGTAAAAGTATCACGTATCTCTACGACCAAGTACTATTTAGTTCAAGTGTTACAATCAAACCGAACCAAACCAAATCATAAATTCTATTCTTTTCTCATGCTAAATGGTTCGGATTGATTTGAAGGACTAAACATTTTAATATAAATTGTTTGGGTTAGATTGGCATAACAAATATATGTGAGAAGAAAATTGTTATACCCTCATAACGAATATATGTGCATACACCGTAGCACCCCAGAGCCTCAATAATGAAAGTGCGTTGCCCACTAGAAAAAAAAAGGCCCCTCAAAATAAATGGGGAAAAAGTTTGGTTTGGTTCGGTTTGGGGAAAAAAGTTTGGTTTGGTTCGGTTTGGTTTGGTTAGACCAATTTTCTGATTAATTGTTCTAATATTCACCAGTAGGTTTAAGTTTGTCCCTAGTGAGAAAACAGGCATCTTGGATCTTCTCTAAATAACAGCACATTTTTTATGACTATTATTTATATAATTTATTTTCTTAATTTTTTATACCTGCACGATCAAAATATATTAAAATTTAGGGTTTTTTTTAACAGTTTAAGGTGGACAGTATCGTTTTTAATTTATAACATCAAAAGTAAAAAATATAATAATGATCTAATTTACTCAGAAAAAAAAATTAATCGAGTAGAGTCACGCCAAAGTTAGGCATGTCCAAGCTCAATCCATTTAACTTAAATGAGCTCTGAGTTCTAATCGAACTTGAAAAATCTTATTTTAATTTTTTTTTTTGAAAAATATTCGAACTTTAACTCAAGCAGTTATTGGATATATTAAACGGACTCATTAACAAGCTTGTAAGCAAATTTATTCACGACCATATTTTGAATAAATATAGATATAAGTATATTATATTATATATATAATATATATATATATATATATATATAGATATATATATTATAAATAGTCAATAATAATATAATTATTTATATTAGTATATTGTCAAATATAATTTATACTTTTTAACACTTTGCCAAAAAAATTTTAAGACATAAATTATCATATAAATAAATAAAATTTTAATCAATTTCCTAATAAAATCTTTATTTAGTCTGACGCTCGAGTTTGAGCTCGAATTTGATGAACTTCAAAGGCCGAGCTCGACACGACTCAAAAAATTTGGAGATCGAGCTCGGCTCGATTGTATTAATTAAATTGAACTTGAGTCGAATCGAGTTGAGCTCGACTTGAGCTTAGATTGACTATCAATTAGGCCGATTTAAGTTGAAATTAAGCTCGGATCGTTTAAATAATATTATCGTAAAATTTTTTTTAATAAAATAGAAAAAATTATTTATACTCATAAGTCTAACGAGTAAAGTAATATGATATTTAGGCTCAGCTCATTTAATTATTTAAATTTGAGCGAAAAATCAAATGGCTGGAGTTCGGTAAAGTTCAAAGCCGAGTCAAACTAAAATTATATTTAATCCAAGCTATTTGTAGCCGCTCATTTTCATCCCTACACATCGCCATTTCAGGTGCACGGTATGATTCGTATGTCCACTTTAACGGCGTCCAGCCGACGTCAGGTTCTTACAGCGACCCCATGATTCGACTAGCGAGCCTATCAAAAACTTTCTTGGGGGAAGTCGTTTTCAGCCTCTGCAGAGTCAAAAATAGGCTGAATCAGCTCCTGAGGTTTGCAATGTTTCATTTCAGCCCCTACAATCTATAGATTTTCTAATTAATTCTAATTTTAGTAAATCTACAATTTGTAAATTACCAAATGACCCCACTTTCTATTTTTTTCCTTCTCTCCCATATTTTTTTCTAGTGCCAAACTCAGTGCAAATTCTTCGATCAAAATTCTATCTCTCCTCCTCACTCCAGTCGATCCAGATTCAAGATTATTGGCCGTCAAAAACACCACAATGTCCAAAAATTCTGAAAATGATCAGCTCCTAAGAAACAATGAATATGTCACAATTCCAAATTTTAAAGGTGACGTGGTCTCAACTCCGGCGAGGATCACCGCCGCCTCTGCAAGGCGGTGAAAGCCATGGCCCTTCTTCTGGCCGTGTTTCTGTCTCTTGCTATCCTCATTGGCGTCATCTGTTTGTGCTTCCTCTACAATGCATTCGCCACAGATGTTGCATTGACGGAGTTCAACTTCTCCGGGAACGGTGTTAACTCAAGCGAGCTCAGCTACAATTCTAGCATATATTATTCAAGATTATAATTTTTTTTTTTTTCTGAAGTTGAGAAATAGAGACTTAGAAAAAAAACTCTATGAATTATTCCCATTAAATTTCTAATTCCAGCTGGAACCCCCCTCCCCCTCTTATGCTCCATGAATCATGGAATATCCGGTTCACCTGAGAAGTGTTACAGAATTCCCCCCCCTTCCCCCCTTCTCTCTTATGCTCCATGAATCATTGAATATCCGGTTCACCTGAGAAGTGTTACAGAATTTGAGCCATCGGCATATATGCAAAGGTGTTGACAGCAATTTATTATACTTCTTAATTCTTGTATAAAAGTATTGCTAATATATGAAGAAGTATTGTCAGTCATTTTTGTAAGCCCATTTATCTTGTACAAATTTGATGAATGTAAAAGTGTTGTCAGTGATTTGTTGTGCATTTTTAGTCCTTGGACAAAAGTGTTGTCGATGTATGAAGAAGTATTGCCAGCAATATATTTGTACCCGATTATCTAGAACAAATCTAATGGATGTAAAAAATGTTGCCAGTAATTTGTTGTGTATATTAATTTTTGGACAAAAGTATTACTGATATATGAAAAAGTGTTGTCAGTAATCTGTTTGTGATTGTTTATCTTGTACAAATCTAATGGATGTAAAAGTGTTGCCGATAATTTATTGTGCATGTTAGTTCTTGGACAAAAGTGTTACTGATGTATAAAAAAGTGTTGCCGATAATTTATTGTCTATATTAGTTCTTAGACAAAAATGTTACTAATTTAATCCAAAAATTATAAACAACAACTAAAATACATCATCGACAATACAAACAAAAAAAAATTTAAATACTTAGCATAGTTTTAGTGTTGTAGCTCGACAATTAAGTTTTGCATAAGACATATATGAGTGTTCAACTAGGCAGAAATGATGTCATAGGAACCGTGACATTTCATACATATACATAATACATATTATATAATATATGATAATAACAAAAATAGTATATAATATTAACTTGAGATAAAAAAATAGTTTTCCATATTGTGTTGTGTCGTTATAGACGAGTGTTACATATTTCATACTGGGATGTTCTGCTTGGTTAAAACCTGTGTTACTGCATCCTTAAGGCAAACTGTCCCACATCTGACCTTGTTGCAGCAACTTTGCAATTTGGTGTTCTCTTACGGATATTAAGTGTTGCCGAAAGTATACATGAGTATCATATTAGACAGAAATGATGTTATACGAATATGACATTTCAAGTGTTCGTATTCACCAGTGGTTGTAGGTGTTCGCAAGTGTTCATAGATATTCGCATGTGTTCGTAGATCGGGGGGCATAAAAACGCAAATATAACCCATACAGTAGAATATAACCCAAAATTTACCAAAGAAGTGTTGTAACTCGATTTAAAAGTGTTCTAGTATATAAAAATGATGTTGGGAAAGCTATGAAATTGCATACATAAATATGATACGTAAGTTATTATAAATGATAATAAACATAGATAATACGTGACTAGAGATGTAGATAGTTTTTTCCTAGTGTTGGGTCATTGCAGCTAAGTGTTGGGTCATTGTAGCTAAATATTGCCTATGTTATTTCAGAGGTGTTCTGCTTAGTGAGCAGCATAGTGTTACAGTATCCTCAAGGCAGAATGTCTCGAATCTGAGCTGCTTGCAGCAACTTCACATTTTGATATTGCCTTACAGATATTAAGTGTTGTTGAAGATGTATTGAAGTGATATACTATACACATATGGTTTTTCCTATAGTGTTGGGTCGCACTTTGGTATTGTCTTACTGATATTAAGTGTTGCCAAGATGTACTGAAATGTTGTACTATAGATAGATGGATTTTTTCTTATAGTAATGGGTCGTTGCAGCTAAGTGTTGCGTATATCATATTAGGATGTCCTACTTAGTTACCAGCTAAGTGTTGCGTAGAATGTCTCAAATCTTAGATGCTTGCAACAACTTCGCACTTTTGTATCGTTTTACTAATATTAAGCGTTGCCGAAGATGTACTGGTGTACTGTACTATAAACAGATGAATTTTGCATGTAACATTAGGTCGTTGCAGCTAAGTGTTGCCTTACTGATATTAAGTGTTGCCAAAGGCTAATGTAGTGTTGGATCTTTGCAGCTAAGTGTTACGTATATTATACGGGGATGTCCTGCTTAGTTTCCAGCTTAGTGTTGCTTTACTACTGTTAAGTGGTGCCTTACTGATATTAAGTGTTGCCAAATGTCTATCGGAGTATTCTGCGAGACTAAAACAGTTTTTTCCTGTAGTGTTGCCTTATACAAATTGGGCCATCAGTACGTACACTCATCACATCTGCGGCACTTACATTCACGGCTGCATCACTTACATTTACAAATACAACACAAAAGTGCAAGCTTCTCCTTACAATATAGATTTAGCACTACATACATGACAATAACAGTCGAAAGAACAAAATAAGATATAATTATCAATAATTACAGTCATATCCAAAATAAGACCTATGAAGGCTTTGCAGCCACATCCAGATTGTGTTAAAGCCACAGAGAACTATATTTTAGCAACAAAGACTTGTGTTACAGCCGCTCCCCGAGAAATCAAGCGAGGAGATAGCGGGTGATGGAGAAGAATTCAATAAATTATGCGGCAGGAACGTAAGATCGACGGAAAGATGAAAATTTCGCGGCGGGAGGTGGGCAAAGAAGCGGGCGGCGGGGCGGTGGGCAAGGAAGCAGATGGCGGAAGGTGTAAATTGGGGGCTGGAAGGTGTAAATTGGGCACGGGTGGGTGGACAAGGAAGCGGACGATAGGACGGTGTAAATTGGGCAGTGGGAGCCTGAGATCGACGGTTAGCAAGGAAGCAGATGGCATGACGGTATAAATTGGACGGCAAAATAGTAGGCAAGGCAGCCGGTGGCGGCGGACAAGGCAGCGCGGGCAAGGCAGCCGGGAAAAGGCAGCGGACGACTACGAGCAAGCCAGCTGTGGGTAAAATTGGGGGGGCAAACTTGTGCGTTTAATACAGTGGTAAATGTGTAATTTTTCTGAAAAGTATGGGCATTTTTCATCGCGTGTTGAATGAATTGGCTGACGTCAGATTTCAGGGGCTGAATGTGAAGAAGATAAAGTTAGAGGGCTGACAGAGAAGACTTTGTAAAAGGAAGGGCTGAATGATCATTATCCCAACTTTGGGGACTTTGCTTATCCGTTGCAGCGCCGTCAAGCGGCGTGTTTGTAGCCTGCTCTCTATTCTGCCGTCATCTTCCTGAGTATCTTCGCCGTCGCTCTCCCCGCCGACATAGCTCCTCCGCCGCTAATCGCGACCACCGACAGAAACCTAGTGCGTGCAATGGCTAGGCAAGATGATCGCGATCCTCGTATCGCTCGAATTGCGTCCTCAATCCGCGTCATTCCCAACTTCCCCAAACCCGGTAACTTAAGTTCCTAATATGCTCTTTCCGCTAAACCCCAGCATCTATGCGATATCGTGTGGCCACTTTAATATTTATATATGCTCAATTGATTTTGAGCTTGACTGCATGCTAAAACTGTAACAGTCACGATGCACGCAAATCATTAGATAAAATGATTTATCTGCAAGTTTGTCAGATTTATTAGAATTTGAATTGTTTTCTGTGGTTAGCTTTGTGATTACTTGAATTCTAAGTTTAGTTAGTTTTGCATGCTAGTCTGTACTACACCTGTCGACGAGTCAAAAGTTGTTCGTGAAAGTGTGTAGACCATCTGTATTTCGAGGAATATTAATGTCTGAGCTACCATGTCGGTTTTTTTGGAGATCATTCTTGTAGAAACTATATCGTGTCTAGCTTTACTAGCTGATGATATATGAGTTGATGATTCAGGAATGTTCTGCATGCATGCTGTAGATTGATGGAATTTGCGTTTGACGTTTTCCTTAATTTAGTGTTGAGAGTTTTTTGTCCGGCAAATTGCATTACAGCCCGTGGCACTTTACACGGCAGCCCATAATTCTACTGCTACGGATTTTTGCACTCTGGTTCATAGTATATGATACTTCGGTCAAACAATTGATACTCGGATGAGATACATTCCGCAACTCTTAAGTGGATAGTTAGTGGAGGTTGCACTATACTTTCCAAAATTTTTATCTCGGTGTACTAAACCTAATTTATACGTTAGATTTTTCATTTTACGTGATGTATCTTAGATACAATTCTTCTTTTTCTTTTTTCTAATGAAAAACGTCTTTCGTTTCTGTTTCTGCAATTTATCAACCATGTAGAGAACTTGTATTTCTTTGAACATGCTGCAATATTGTACTTGCTAAGCTGGTTGATGCAGTGCTCATTACATTGTCAGCCTGTTTTCCTACTCTCCATGGGATTATTGTGATCTATGGTTTTATTTTATATCATTTTCTCCATCCGCTAGTAGATTTTTGGGCCTCTACAGTGAAGAATTGAAAAGCTTTTGTATTGGATGTGTCTATCTTCAACTGTTAATCCCCTACCCAACCTTTGTTTTCTTAGCAACAATTGGGCTGAAACTGTAAAATAATGATCTTATTAACTTAATTCTGATGGATTTGAAGAAAGAGATGGTTTACAATAGAGCATAATGGCGTACAAGGATCCATGTAGCCGATCCACCTGGTAGGGCAAAGGCTTTGCTGTTCTTATTGTTATAAGGGCTGAAATATTAGTAGATGTTTTCAATCAGTCCTTATTGTTGCTCTCGCATCTGCAACTCCTATAGTTACATGATTTAGCTAGCCTCATCAGCTAATTTAGATGCAATAATTTATTTATCCATGCGTGTTTCAGTCAGCTGATTCAAGTTCGTGGATGCAGGGATTATGTTCCAGGACATCACTACCCTGCTACTGGACCATAGTTACATGACTTAGCTAGCCTCATCAGCTAATTTAGATGCAATAATTTATCCGTGCGTGTTTCAGTCAGCTGATTCAAGTTCGTGGATGCAGGGATTATGTTCCAGGACATCACTACCCTGCTACTGGACCACAAGGCTTTCAGGGACACAATCGATTTGTTCGTAGAGAGATACAGGGACATGAATATCACAGTTGTTGCTGGTATGTCGATCTTCCGTTTCCTGTATTATGTATTTATCAATTTTTATCAGTTTGAAGTTGCTCAGCCTTTCCGAGATGCTAACATTTGTTTACTCTGTTTAGAAATGAAGTTCTTAGTACACTTGTGCCTGCAATTTTGGTTCATCTTTGATGTTCGACTTTGAACTTCTTACCCGTGATATGTTGGCTCTGACCTTTAGTAGCTTGAAGCTTCTAAATAATGCCTACAATTGAAATGTTGTTGCTAGCTTTGCACCAACTTCTGAACAGCTTTGTAACCCCACTCGGGCAATACTTCAGGTTTCATCATTCAGTAATTATGGCTAGAAAATGTGGACTAATTTACCATTTTGCTTGTGGTTTTTGAGAAACTATAAAAGTTTATCTATGTGCCAATGGTCTACACTCTGTTTAATTGTGCATTCAGATGCCACTCAGAACGGAGTCGGATACCAGAAAAAAAAAATAAAAAAAATTGTGCATTCAGATGCTTATATCCTGAATGAAAATTATGAAATCTTACTGATCGAAGTAGTACTGAGGTAAGACCTAAAAATAGCTATGAAAATTCGGCTTGACAATTTCTAATGCAGATGAAGTTCGATATCTTCACATCAACATATATATACAATAAACTCGATTGTGCCTTCTTGATTGAAGTCATTCACAATTAAGTGCTATTGCCAATAGCTTTGGGCTAAAATTCTTGCTCATCGTGAGATTACTGAACAAATTGATGCTATAATTGTCAGATAAGTTGTTGCAAAATTGGCATGCTGCCAGATTTCTAAGATGTGCTAAAGAGGTGGTGATATATGGTCATTTGATGATGGTCGGACTGTTCTCCTAATTGGTACAGCACATGATGCAACAAGAAAGAATGGACAATGATCAGGAAGTGAACATCGTTATATCTTTAATTTTCTATTCAATCACAACATTTTTGTTGGAATACTCCGTCTATTCTTGTACCTAGTTGATAATGGATGAAGGTGTTTGTGGAAGCATCTTATAGATCTTGCAAGTAAAGTCAGTGCCATGAAATCGCACAGGAAGGCCTGAAGTTTTAAGAAATTTAACTTCAACATTACCATTTCTTAATTGAAGGGTGCTGATGCAAGATTTTGTATGAGACTTATGACATGTTTTCTTTGACTTTGCATTTGGCTTGTGAACAATTAGTCAGCCCTTGCAAGGGAAGACTTGCTAGATTTATACTTAGAAAACGAGATTGTTATCTCAAAGCTGGTTACAAGATACTCTTGAACCTTGTGTTTATGGCAGCTAAGGAGCAGGTCTAACAGACTATAGAAAATCCAGTTTCTGTAGAGATTTCTCAGAGCCATCGTTGCCTCACAGGATAAATGCTAATATTGATTATCCTGCAAAATATAGCTTACTATTTAGTTATTGTTTCTGATTTTCATCGTATGAATGACTCAATGATGACCCATATATTCCAATTTTCCCTTTGCAGCTAGTTTTCAATGCTCGTTGTAGAAGTACTACCACTAATTTTTGGGATTTTTTTTTTTAATTTTTTTGCAAAATCTCCATTTCAATTGTTAGAATGTGATTGTTTGGGCAATAATTGTTAGTCCAACTATGTATGTCCATCATTCTTAGTTATTTTTTTGTTTTTTTTTTTTTTTAAAAACATTGTTAGTAAGTTAAAACAGTTCTCTTGATGATGGTGTAATAGATATAATAATCTCTTTGAGTCCGACAATGTTGATTATGAGCTCTCTTAATCAAATAACTTATAGAGTAGTGATAAATTGCTTGACCGATATGATATGTATGATATGTTCAGGTATTGAAGCTAGAGGCTTCATTTTTGGGCCTCCTATTGCATTGGCCATTGGAGCGAAATTTGTACCAATGAGAAAGCCGAAAAAGTTACCAGGTACTCTTCATATTAAATTGCTCCTTAAAGTTATTTGTTACTGAGATTCCTGACATATTGGCAACATTGCTAATGGTATAATCTTGGGCTTACAGGTGAAGTTGTTTCAGAAGAGTATACTCTAGAATATGGCACAGACAGAATTGAGATGCACGTAGGAGCTGTGCAGCCAGGAGAGAGAGCCCTTGTCATTGATGATCTCATTGCCACTGGGGGGACTTTATCTGCTGCAATCAGGCTACTAGGTTTTACTATATTTCATTCTTTTTCCAGCTTATTCTGCAAAGTTTACCTTCCGCCTCTTCACAGTGGCATGTTAATGAATATGATGTTTATTATTATTATTATTATTTTTTAATCTATACTACGAACAGGAAGTGCATGTTTCTTTCATATTACTAGAAATTTATAATGAAAGAACTTCTTCTTGAAGTAGCAGTGCATTTTACCAATGTGTGTCCATTTTAATTAATGGAATTTTATGTCCTATTTAACTGGAATGTTTTTCACAATTCCTAATTTTCATGCTTTCTTTCTTCTTTCCACGTGCAGAACGAGTTGGTGCTGAGGTGGTTGAATGTGCTTGCGTCATTGAATTACCAGAGTTGAAGGTCCATTATTTTTTCGCTTTCCAAACTTACATACTTCACTATTACTCTCTGCGTTTATTTTTCAAATAAAAACATTTTTGCTGAATGTTTTTTTATTGATCTTCAAGTGCCCTTGGGTAAAATGTTATGCATGTATGTTCTTTTCGGGCATCAACGTGCATTCCTTGCTAGCTATTTCATATTTGAATTTTTTTCCTGTTGTCCATGGTGGCATTTTTTATATGCATTTGAAACAATTTTTTAATATTTTGTGTTTTCTTGTGATTATATTGATAGGACAAGACAAAGACAGTGATCATATTCTCCATTTATTGTCATATTTCACATGCGATACACAACATCCTAACTGTAGGTAGTTGAGATGTCCTTGTTTAAATGTATCCACCTAATAAAAGGGATGCAACACATACTTAAATAGGAGTTAAGAGGTAATGGAAAGTCTGACGGCCCCTAAAGGGTCGTGGGTCCGACGGTGGAAGCAGAATCGGTGCCAACTCATTTTTTATAGGCTTCAAGGTCCCCAAAGTGTCCGTTCAGCCGAGATAATATATATATATATATATATATATATATATATATATATATATATATATATATGGGCTTTGCTATGCACTCCAAGAAGCCACACACAAAACCACACATACTGATATGGCACAATCAGGACCACACATCACGATGGGTATATATATAATTTTGATAATTTTTTGCGAATCACGTGACGCGTGTGGAATGGAGATTAATTATGTGTGATTTATTGGGTAGTCTATTGGGGGTGATATATATATATATATATATATATAAGGCTACCTTTTTCTACTTGTGAAGTTTGCCATATAACTGAAACAATTTAAATGTGCTGCTTGCAGGGCCGGGAGAAACTAGGTGACCAACCACTCTACGTTCTTGTAGAGGCTGAATAATATTGAGTTCAAGTGTTGAATGTCGAGCTTCCTTGCTTGGGAATTCGTTGCTCGAATAGGATTGGCAGTAACTAATCATCCAGGGAAAAAAAAAAGATAATTGATGAAATATGGCAGATAAAATTAAGCTGGTTTCTGTCCCAAATTCATTTCTTGGATTAGGTCTTCATGTGTATTGGCAATTGGTGACTGCTACCCTTTTACTATTGTTCAAGTTGAAATTTTTTTTTTTTTTTTTTTTGGTACTTTTTATAAAATGGTAATTAAGTGGATCATGTTTGTGTTGTGCATGTTCAGGTAATTTTTTTTTCTTGTCATATGAATTTGGATGATTACTTATCTGTGTGCTTATTTTTTCAAGCCGAGAGTCTTATATAAATAGTCTCTTTCGGAGCAATGATTGTATATATCTATTCTCTTCAAATCTTGCCGTGGCGAGATTTGTCCAAGTTATTATTCTTGTTGATAATCCACGTGGATCAGCCAAATATCCAAACACCAAAAACTCACTATGGTGTTTATGTTTGTTCGATCAAAATTTCAAAACTGGCTACCCGTATTTTCTAGAACGTGTATCGATCTTCCACATAATTCATAAAGGATACTTTTGGCGTAGCTATTGTTTTGATTGTTGGTTTTCATTCTTCTTGACATGTAAAGTGAGATTGTGAAAAGAAAGAAATAAATAAAAACAAAAGTTTTTCTTTTCTTTCAAAAAAAAAAAAAAAAAAAAAAGAGAGAGATAAGGAGGCGAATGACATTTGTTCTACTTCATAATGTTTTGAAATTTCTACGTAATTTACATAATATTCTGTTTCGCTAAAACTAGAGTAGCAGCATAGGGTCACCGATGACTACGGATTAATTTAAGTGCAGGCCAGCTGGCTGCTGACTCGTTCATGGATCAACTTAATCTGCCACGTAGCACGCGGATCAGCAAGAAGGAGTGGCAGCTTACGTGCCACTCATATAACGTCCACGTGGCGGAACGAAAGGTCCGGCGACGGCCGAAGCAGGCGTGTGTTTCTAGCAGCGGCTGGAGTAATAAACACGCGTGTCATTAAGAGCAATCACCGGACGTCTCCACGGTTACACGCTGTCAGAGTGATCTCATTGGACGCTTTCAGAACCACATGAGTAATGAGTATCATAATCTTCTATACCGTGCGTCCCAGCTAACTCCAGCCGAACAACCAATCTTTTTTTTTTTTTATCATTTAATAACTGGGTAGATTTTGCCAGTAATTTGTAAAATTGGTTAATATGATATTAACGATATATGACCCAGATCACGATAATAGAAATCTGAAATTTTTAAATCATCAATTGCACAGATTCGATCAGTGAGTTCGGTACGGAGATGGATTCTTCTGTATTTATCAAAAAAAAAAAGTAAAAAAAAAAGGAAAGAAGAAAAGGAAAATGTTTGTGGCACAATTAGGTAGAAGGGTGGTGGATCGCACCGAAGAAGGTCTGGAGAAAGAACGAGATTCAGACGAGCCGTCGTCTAAATCAGGTGAGAAACACGTGCTGAGCCAGAAAGCTTTAGGAAAGGGTAGGCAGCCTCTGAAGCAACCAGGAAACTCCCGATTCCGAGCCGATTCGAACGATTCCGAGCCGGCCGTTCTAGAAGAATAAGATTAATCAAGTGGCGACGAACACAGAAACAGAATGGCTTGTTGACCACGCGGCCATTTTCTGGATCCAACCTTGAAAATTCGTCCAAATAAAACGAGTGCAGCCGATGCGATGCTCCGCAGAAACTGTATTCGTGCTTATCCTGTACCTTACGTCACTCCTTAGCAAACCATGACGTACACGTACCATACAGTCCCTACTACCTCAGTCCAGATACTCGCCTATATAGACCTTTGCAATATTCGCTTTTGATTATTTCTTTTGTCAAATCAGTCTTTTATTTTTTAGCGTCGAGTTTAATTTTTTTTTTTTTTTCCAACATCTCAATTAGATATAAAGAGATATGGTAGCTTCTTCTAACTCACACTTAATAAAATTTAAACTCTATATTTTATTTTTATGAGAAATAAATTGTGATTGCCTTTTAGCACTTAATCTCGCTAACTAATTGGAATAACACTTGTTAATAATAAAGAACTTAAAATTTGAATTTGTATTTGCTTTTTTAGAAAACTTTTCTGAATTTTTGGTTGTTTGATAATCCATAACTTGAGAAGGGAAGAAAAGATATACTAATTGAAAACATTTTATTGCCAATTTTTCATATTTAAAGAAAGAATATACAATTACAGCCGTAATATTGAACAAGTTCGCATCTTAAGCTAAATTCTTCCACCTAAATTTTGATAACATACTCATAAATACTCATAAATGAGCACCAGTTCGTTGTTTGATGACGTAAATCTTAAAGAATAAATGCAAAATAAGGATGAACAAAAGTCTGTATTCACATGCTATTCCTGAATTTATTTTCCCAGCAAAAAAAAAGAGAAAAAGCTAGCAACGTATGCCTTCTTCTAAGAAACGATAGACCCTTTTACCAGTTCTCGTAAAATCGCAAAAAAGCCTTCATCCATCTTAGTAGTCCTCTTTTGTAAAATCACTCAAAAGTTATCCCCCCACCACCTCCGCTTTTTAAGTCGGTTAACTCAAGATTGGGTCTGACTTGGTAACCAAGTCTTCCTACTCGCTTTCTTCCTCTTCTTATTTTTTATATTATAAATTATAATAATAATATAATAATATAATATAATACTTCCACTCCTCTGCAGTCTCTTCTTAGTTCTTACACGCACACAACCACCAAAACCGAGTCCACTCCAACTTCCCCTCAACTTCTCTTCTTTCCCACCTATAAATGCACCCGAACCACTCCACTTCTCTTCACTCCCACACTTTCAATTTTTTTATCTCGTCATCTCTCTCCTCTCTCTCTATCTCTGTGTGGAACAGCACGCAAACAAGATCAATTAGATCTTCTCTTTCTCTGAGATCACAGCTTGTAGTTGCAACTAATATATATCTACATGGCAGTAGAAGCTCTCGACGTCGCCGCCGTGCCGATCATGCAGCCGGCGGAGCCTCAGCTCAGTGTTACCAGCGATGAAGATAGCACCGGCGTAGTCGCAAAAAGCTGGACTAAGCGCAAGCGTTCCAAGCGCCACCACCCTTTCTTCGACCACCCACCCTCCGAAGAAGAATACCTCGCTCTCTGCCTCATCATGCTAGCCCGCGGCGGCGCTGACCCTTCTCCCCCGCCGCAGGCGCTTCGCCGGTCAACTCCTCCGCCGCCTTCGACGGCGCAGAAAGAAGCTGTTTCTTACAAGTGTTCCGTGTGTGACAAGGCGTTCCCTTCGTACCAAGCTCTTGGTGGACACAAAGCTAGCCACCGGAAACCACCGCAGACGGATGACGCCGCCGCTGCCACGTCATCTTCCGGCGGTGCCATGTCGGGTGTCACCGCTGCCGTCGGCGCTACTTCTTCTCCCGGGAAGTTGCACCAGTGTGAGATCTGCTTCAAATCGTTCCCAACCGGCCAAGCGCTGGGCGGCCACAAGAGATGCCACTACGACGGAACTCCCCGCAGCGCCGCCGCTTCGTCGTCCTCCGCCGCAGCTGCGCGGGCTGCGGCGTCAGAAGGGGCCAGCACGAGCCACAAAAGTTTCGATCTTAACCAGCCTGCGGAGCCAGATGTCGGGCTCCAGCTTGGTCTCGGCCGATGCTCGCCGGCGTTCACCGCCGACGACGACGAGGAAGTGCAAAGCCCTCTACCTTCCAAGAAGCCAAGACTATTCCTCATACCTGCAGCTTAATCAAACATACTTGTTCAAATCAGGAGCGTCTTAGAAATTTTTGTTAGAATTTAAATTGGGTGGATTGTTTGGATTCTTTGTATGTGTACAGAGTATCGTCTTGTATTCATTCATTTCTAGTAGATCAATACTAGTTTTTAAATAATAAATAAATATTTGAATTGATACCAATAAAGCTTTCTGAAGTTTTTTTACATTAAATACTGCATTGAGTTGTACATAAATTTTTATTTCAATAATCAAATTAAACTCGTTTAATATCGGCTGGATAAAATTTTAGTTTATATAATTTTATTTGGGGCAATTAAAGATGCTTGAGCATTTTTTTGAGAAAATAAAAAAAGAAAAAAGAGTTTCCTTGCGTGAGCATGTGAGATAGGAATTAAACGTGTGGATAAGAAGAAGAAGTCGGCAGGACGGAAGTTAGTTGCTTTGCTTGCCGCCACGCTGACGTGGACGCAACTTGGTCTCTGAGTCGGTACGAAACCAACTACCACCTGCTGATAAACTTGCAAGTTTTACCGCGGTAACTCTGCGGTAAAAATAAAGCAGCCGTAATTAATTGTATATTCGAGTAGGCGTGAAAGCCAACGAAGCCGAGGTTGCAGGCCAACCGGGTTGTTGGAAGATGCCAGCTGGCAAAGAGCGATTCTTGCGGCCCACAAGACCTGGACCAGGTTGTTATTTTATTTTACTTATCCAGACGTCAACGCCGAGTGGAGCGGGGTAGCACGGTGTCGTAGCGGCGAGATTCAAACAATCTTTTATCCTAATTTGAATATTTATTTTGTCCGTTTTGAAATTAAATTTTACCTAAATATTAGCTCAGGATATTAATTTTACTGATGAAATCGGATATAGAATAAGAATAGTATCGTTATATAAAACCGCCTATAGCATCTTCTTCCAGAATAGTAATTTGACGACACAGTAATTACATATATATGTTTCTGCACTGTTTTATAAGTTATATTATTATAATTAAGATAAAGTAATATTAAAAAAATTAAGGATTGAAAAATAAAAATTCTATGATAGGCATTTGCGTAATATTCAAGTCCCCATCGTCCTATTAATGGCGCTGTATGCTGAAATAATTAGTATCCTACATCTTATCCGTTTATCCATTTTTACCGATCTTGAAATATGTATTGCACCCATCTATAGGTCGGAATAACGCAAAGTAAGAGGATGGCCACTGACCAACAATCCAAATTGATCCAGAATTTTTTTTCCTTTTTTTTAGAGTGAAATTAGAGGTACAACAAATTGAGACTACATTTCTACATTGGTTTATTACTCGTCACTTCCGTGTTAAAAGCTTGTAATATCAGTAATATTGATTTTTTAGAATATCGAAAAAATCTATATTTAATTATTTATATTTTGTACGATCATCGTAACATATAGATTTATTGATGGCCCTAAAGTCTTGTAATATAATATATTAGAAAAATTTATATGTCAACGTATAGGATCGCACCGCCGATCTCTTCTAGGGTGGCTCTCGGTGTCTAATTGTGGAGTTTTATTTCCGAATTAGTTTTTATTTTTACTAATACTGTAATACGTACCGCTGCTATATCAGTAAAAGTAAGAGCTGATTTGGACCTTAAAATTTAGAGAGACTAATTTAGAAGGATTTTTCTAGTGTGAGGGCTGATTTATCATTTACTCAGCCTTCTATTATTAGTTTTTCATTATAATTTTTGCCGTCAATTTATTTTCATCGAGATTTATTGTATTTTACTAGGCATATATCTTGTTGCTGTACTACATGCCATAAGTTGGCTAGCTTTTCCCACCATGAGTCGTTGCATGACTAGGCTTGCCATTTTTTTTGAATTTTGCTATGCACCATCAAAAAATCACACATACTAACGTGGCACAATCAAGACCACACATCACGATAGGTATATCTGTAATTTTAATATTTTTTACGGATCATAAGAAAATTGTGCGGATCACGAGGCGCGTGTGTGGTGGAGATTATTTGTGTGTAATTTGTTGGATAATTTATTGTGGGTAAGTAGTTTTTTTCTTTTTTTAAAAAGCTCTTTTCTAAATCGATTTATTTTCGTAAAACTTTTATAACATATAAATTTACATATTAATTAACTTATATTTTATCAATCCAAAAAATCTGCATTTGCTATTATGAACAGATCCAAAAACTCTTAATGCGTATTCAAAAAAAAAAAAAATAAGAATAGACTCTTATAAATTCTCTATCAGATTTTATTTTATTCTGTAAAAAATGCAGAAATCTACAAATGTGATGGTAGAAGATTACATATTATCATCTAAAAACATTTTTGTTATGTAGTTATATATTCAATAGCCATCATTTTCGCCTTTGAAGTGTCTTCTCACAAAGCTCTTGGCTGCAAAAGATATTATTTTTCCTAGACCAGTGTGGGCAGCTAGACTTTATCTTATATAAATAGGAAAGTAGGAATTTATTTGTTTTTTTTTAAAAAAAAATGACATTTTTTAGTTTATTCTCCACAGTAAACTACTTTAATATAACAATTAATTATATTTATCTTTTTTTTTTATCGAACATTGAACTTTTAAACATTACTGAAAAGATCAGCTTAGAATATCAGCTTATAGCAGATGTCAAAATAAGATGCAAATATTAAATATAATATTTATTTATAAAGCCATATATACTCCTTTTTAATAAGTAAAGTAGAATTGAAGATTATCAAGACAAGTAATTTCTTAAATTTATCATTTATTTTCAATCAATTATCTTTAGAAAATTGGTGAAATAGTCTTAGTTGTTGTTTGAATATATCACCAACACTCTGGAAACTCCCGAGAAAATTCTTCCCACTTCACAAAATCTTAATTAATTGGCTTATGTTCGATGAAAAAGATAAATATCATCGATGCTATCATTGTTAAATTTTATTTATTTGTGGCCACTTTATTGTATATTTAAGTACAATAATTCCAAAATATTAATTTGTATTTTAAAATTTAGAAGAACTAATTTTGGGCCGTGTTAGAGATAAAACTTATCAAATTTAGTTTTTAAAAGATATTTTTATGAGTCAAAAGTTTTAATCAGCTGCGTGGACATCATTCATGCTACTTGGAAAGTTAATTTCATGGCAGCTCGAGATATTTTGATCCCAGGACTTTAAGCGTTGACTGTTGACTTCTGCTTTCACAAATCACAACCCCGCACGATATTGACTTTTGACTTCTTCCTAGCCGCCTCCGCAGGTTAAATTCGCACGTGCTTTTTAAGAGGAGTTAGCAGACTGGGCTGGAAAATTTTATAATGCTTCGGGTATAAGTTTCGAAACTTACACCATATTCATTAAAACTTATATTTAGAGATATTCTTTGAAAAAAATATCAACTACAAAGTTGTTTAGAAAAATAAATTATATTTTTATAGTGTAAATTATTTTCAAAAAAAAATTAAATACCATGTCAAATAAATCGATAAAAAACTATAGACAAATAAATTAATTTTATATTATCATATTTTGATAATTATTTTTGACATATATTATGATATTTTATGAAAATAACTTGAACAACAAAGTTATATATTTTATTTTTCTGAACAACTTTATAGTTGAAATTTTTTTCAAAAAATATCTCTAAATATAAGTTTTAATAGATTTGGTGTAAGTTTCGAAACTTATGCCCGGAGCATTATAAAACTTCTCGACTGGGCTGCGACTACATGTTCCGTTTCTAATTTTTAATTATTATTATTTTCATTTTCCGATCTAGCCAGTTAGCTTTATTATTATTATTATATATTATTATTCGGATTACCTTGGTTTGCGCAGGTACGTGGCACTGAGCTAAGAACACAAGAACACAAGAAGTAATCAACTTAGCTCTTTTTTTTTTTGAATGTACAATCTAATTCTTGAGTTACCATTCAATTACTGTCTATAAATCGAGAAAGTAACGAATCTTTATTTCGGTTTTTTTTTTTTTTTTTTTTTTTTTTTTTTTTTCGGTTGACTATGGATCGATCTGAGTTAGTTCTTCTACCTTCAATATACAGTTCCCTCTTCTGTCAAAGAGCTGTCTTTTAAAAAGATTTGTGGCAGACATTAATGATGACAGCAATGAGGAGATTCACATTCCTGATGTCCATGGTTGTCCTGCAGATCACTTCGAGATATGTACTAAGTTTTGTTATGGAATGATAGTCACACTCCACGCGCTTACAACGTACGTAGTGGCTGCTCGCTGTGCAGCATAATATCTTGAAATGCATGAAAACAACGAAAGAGGGAGAATCTCATGATCTACAAAATCGAAGCACCGGTTGGCAGGTGCCAACGACACCATCCTAATATGAGGCCGCGTGAAATGAAATCTTCAGCAGTAATTTTTGAAAGAAAAATTTTTGTATTCCGTGGCAGAGCCCTCGTTTATAGAAAGTCTATATCTGGATTTTAAAGTGTCGATCAGAACTAGACGTGAGAATTTTTTGCAGTTTAAGATCCCTACGGGAGTATGCATTTGTATCACGGATTTTACCACAATAATCTATATAATAATAATAAAAAAAAAGGAAGTCTTCCTCGGTCGGAAAGACTCAAAGGATAGCTTTACTGCATTTGGTCCGATGAGCTGAAATTAACCAGACACTGTATATACAGATGCCGTAGCATTCAAAGCATCCGTTGATCCTTCTGATACAAAAAAATGATACAAAAGCGATTAGTGTATGCCTTTCTGATAGCAATGGTCTTAAAAATGATACAAAAATGAAGCGGAAATGTGAGCTCTTGACTCAAAAATGTTAATTAAACTTTTTATTTTGTGTTTTTGATGTCTGTAACATGCCGCTTCTGCTACAATGGAGCAGGATCACCCTGTGTTAACCAAGAGTGCTAGCGCGAGGAAGAAGTTATACAACATATGGACTGCACAAAATTGAGAAATTATTTTATCTGTGCGGAGTGCACTTTTTTTAAAAAAAAATTAATATTTATAATTTTTTATGAAATCTACAACTTTATTTTGAAATGGCAGCAATTCTGAATTTTCATAATTTTATTGCTTGATAACTGGTTAGACATTTAATAAATGTGGGAAAATATTAGAAGTTTAATTATGTTGGTAGATGGGAACCTCAGAAAACAGAAGAGATTAAAAAAAAGAAAAAGAGAGAGTTTACAATGATTAAAGCCCAATAAAATGGATGGCCATCAGGCCTTGTTTGGGTATGGGCCGAACCAGTTATAAAAAAAAATCAGCACAAGATCCAAGAAGTTAGGTTTGCACACGGCACAAAGGTAGAGGCAAAGTTCTTTTTTTTTTTTTAAGATTATAGTGGTAGAGTCCGTAATACGAGTGCACGTCCCGTAGTAATATCAAACTCGTAAAAAACTCCCAAGTCACCGGCGATGAATTTAAATACAGATCTTTTATGAATAGAGGCTCCTGCAACATGGTACATAAAATTTTCCATCCAAAAACCTACAAAAATTTTTATCACAGCGACGCGAACCCTAGTAATAATACTTTCTGAGGCGCCATTATCTGGTAGATGCAAAGTTAGTGACAGAGTTATCACATTTAGTTTTGAATTGAACTACGGGCCAAAAGTAAAAACCGTGGGCCGATAGACATGTATCACGGCCCAGCTTGAAGTTTTATATATATACAACTAAATTATTTCTGTTATTATTTTTGGCAAGCGTATCGCGAGTGCATCGTCGGTTACTATAGAATCAAAATCTCAATAATTAAACTTTAGCAGTTGCATTATTATGTTCGGTATTTTGTGTTTATATAGATCACCAGAGACCTATATGAATATCATATTTCATGTACAAAAGAAGATTTTGTAGATAATTGCTAAGAATTTGGATTATGGTGTTGTATTGTTTTATTTTTAACCAATTAAGTATAGAAATTATATTCTCGTGTAAACTTTTCTGAAATTCTGTCAAAATAGTTCAAAGTGAATATTTCTTTTTAAAAACTTTATATTTTTATAGTAGTATAGAATAGTAAAAATATTATTTTTAAGATAAATTCTTTTGATCATAAAAATTTTTAGAACTTATGTGTTTAGGTCAGAAATGATCCTAAAATAATATTTATTTAAAATATTTAGTACATAATTGTAATTTTTTAAAATAAAGTTATCCACATGTTACTTAGTGTGTTAAAAAAAAAGAAAAAAAAAAAGAAGATGATGAGCAACTTCAGTGTGAATGGTTTGACTTTAAACCTCGTGTTAGTCAACGACAAAGTCGTAAAGTTAATTTTATGTTAATTACTCGACAAGCAAGCAAATAAACCATGCTTTTCATTCGCTAATCCCACTAAATTACTTACCTTTTTGTTGGTTTTAGTCAATGCCGACTTGGAAAAGGTTCGAGACTTTTTTTTTTTTTTTTATCTTTTTGGACTTTTTATATTTTTATGCCACCTCAACTAAATTTGACGTTTTTATCCTCCAATAATATTGGCGGCAATATAACTCTTTGTCGAAAAGAATAACCAAAACTTCCCCATTCCAATTAAAAATATATGTGAACACATACAAAAAAACTTTTTTATTTTGAAAAATAGCACATGCTAGCGCCAACAACCACATATGAACACCTATAAATAAACGCGAATATTTATGAATACCTACGAACACTCACAAATACTTCTGAACATCCATAAGCGACATGGGTGCTTTGTGTTTGTTCGCGTGTGCTTGTATTTTTTTTCAGAATAAAAAAAAATAAAAGATGTTTTGATAATTTTACATGATAAATTGATATATTTCGGCCAAAATTAATTAGGGTGTAAAAATGTCAAATTCAATACAGAGGCAATAAAATATAAAATGTCATTTTTTTTATTTATTATTAAACGTAGATACCTTTCAACATATGCCTTGAGGAAGGGTAAAGATCACATCATAGATTGTCAAATTCTGAGCCAAAAATAAAAAAGGTGAATTATACAGATAAGCAAGGAACTTAGGCTAACCAATCGTATCAGTTAGGCTCTAATGTTAGGTATATTTTGAGCAATATATTAAGCTTTCCTTAATATTTAAGTAGTAAAGGCCGATGTATTTTGACGGAAGAGCAAAATTGTTATAAAATAAAGGTTATAGGCAAGTGTTAGGCAGTTTCCAGCTTTTTTTAAAAAAAATAATTAAATATGGATAATAATAATTATCATATTTACCTTGATCATCACCTTTCTACACCTTACGAAGACTGCATAGCACGAAGATCTACCTGTCACTTTTAAATAATAAGACGAAGACTTTATCCGCTTAAAATGTTATCGCTATACTAATTTTTTGAACCATCATTTCGAGTCTATCAATGGATTTGGAAGTTTGGTGTCGTCTAAAACCAAAACCCCAGCGAGAAAGCAAATGCTACGAATTTCCGACTTTTTTCTTTGTTAATTTCTACAGTAAAATGACATATGAAAATGAATAGATACGTGTTGTCTTTATCCATCCAAGTTTTTTGGTAGATGAACTAAAGTAGCCACTTCACCAAACCCATCCATCAGGAATTACTAGCAACCACACTTTAAGTGGGCCATTGGGCTTTGACCTGACCCTTGTCTTTTAGGCCCCATCAGCACATGGCCCACGGTCATATAAAATCATAGCACAACCAATCTGAGCATCTGATTAGTGATTAAACCAATCACTTCCTTAGGTGCTTCTTGGAATGGGTAGGAGATTGGATGGTGGAGATTGATGATAGACTTAAGGGGAGACTCTTGGTGCTGCAAAAGCCTTTTTTTTCTCCTTGCATGAGATATTATAGTTGACGGCGACATATAGCGTAAATTCTAATAATTCTGATTTAATAAAAATAATAGGCAATAACTGTATAAGTAGATATACTATGACTATGCAAATACTGCAAGCTGGTGAAAATAAAAATTTTAACTCACCCGGGCAGCCAAAAGCACCGGGTTGAACAGTGGCTGGGCAGCGAATGTGGTCGAGCCCGAAGTACAACACGAACTGATGGTGGGCCGGAGGGTTGGAATAATTCTGGTCGTGTAACTAGTCACATCGCGCCCACTCATGGTCCCTCCCTCCTCTCCGAGCGGTCAAGCTCATCGATTTTCTTACGTCTGGTCTCGTAATTAAACGAGCCAACCAAAATCGAAATCAATTTACATAAATTTCTTAAACATCGAATGTGAAATTGCACCAAAGGATATCTTGATTGACTAAAAAGTGGGGAGGACGTGGCCAGTTTACATACAAACACAAAACGGCCACGTAATCCCGATGTACAACAACAACAGCAACTATTAATACAGTTGCGTTACAAAATTTCCGAGCTGCCAAAAAAGCATTCTGGACCGTCGGATCGTGGGGAGGTGCACGGTTAAGATGTGATCATGCTCGATCACGTTGTCTTTTTTTTTTTTTTTTTTTTTTTTGGGTTGTGTTAGTCTTAGAGACTAGATTTCTCTTGGGTCGACGAAGATGGAGGTTCCCGGCGGAGCTTTAGTCCAGTCGCCCAGCTCGCCGTCGCTGTAATCGTCGGCGAATCTTTTGACGCACCACAAATCTTCCTCGCAGGAGAGCTTGGACCAGTGCGGGATCCCGGCGCGGAGGGGCTCGCACGCGGCCACTTCGGTGGCGACCACGCGGCACCCGCCCGCGCGCGCCATGTTGTGCGCGTGCTTGCAGAGCGCGCGCGTGAGCTCAGCGGCATGCGGTCCTTCCCCGCCGAGCCCGTACAGAAAATAAAACCCGAACGGCTTGAATATGTTGGGGAACGACGGGATCTTCAGCCATGGCAGAGAACGGTCCAACACTCTGCTTATCTTCGCCAGACAACGATAAATCTCCGACGCGCCGCGAACTTCTAGCTTATACACTTCCTTGCAGTTCCACACGCTCATTACTGCCCACGAAGATGTAGGTTTAAACAAGGAACTGTCGATATTTAGCGACCTAGATTCGTCTGAGAAGACGGCGAGATAAGTGCCGAGAGAGAGCGGGTTGCAGAGAATATCGGCGATGTCGCGAGGGAAGAACTCGACGGCTGAGAAGAAAGATCTGTACATGTTGACGGCGTCAGAGACGGAGAGCTTGAGGACGGTGACGTGGCGGGAGAGAGGGAGACGGTGGGCGAAGACGGGTTGGACGAGGATCGACGGCGTTCTGAACTTGGAGTATCCGCACCGTGCGGTGAAGAGCTTCACTGACGCTTCGTTGTCTTTCTCCGTCGCCATGTACGAATACTCAGCTCCTTTGGCTTTAAACCACTCTTCCATCGCCTTCACCAGCGTCATCCCCACCCCCATTCTCCTGTCAATCACATATTATTATTTTCCCATGCAGTTAATAATACAAAGAATTAATGATGAGAAGTGGGGCGTGGGTAATGATAGTATAGAAACGTAAGGTAACGTAAATTTATTAGTTACATACCGGTGAGAGGGAGAAACGCGGAGGCCGAGGATGTAGGCGAGCTTGGCGTAGACTGGGGAGTAGTGTTGCTGCTTCCCCGGTGCAACTCCGGCGGCGGCGGCGTTACGGTTAGTTTTACGGCCGCATGCGGCGTACTTGATACAACCGCGGATTAAACCTACGATCTCTTTAACGGGTCCAACCGTTTCCGCTACCTGCACGAGTTCCTCGCCGAAGCACAAAAAAAAAAGAACGTTAGGAAAAAGGAAAACAAACCAAGTAAAACCCGAAAATAATTAATAAATAATAAAGTGTTAATTGTTTACCAGCATGTGGAACGCCGGCGAGTTACGGACGCGGCCGAGAGGGTCGCCGAGGAGGTCGGTGAAGAGCGAGGTCTTGCCGCTGGGTCCCACCTCGCACGAGTGCTCGAGAGCCTCGGCGGCGGCGCAGTCGTGAACCGGGTCGAACTCTCTGACTTCGACCAGCGCCATCATCGATCCCCTCTTCCTATTCTAAGATCATATACGGAGGTTGATTTAAAAATATATATTGCTTGAAGTGTGTATAAGTAGTAGTAGCAGAGAAATGGAGCTTGTTCTGAAAGATTGAGCTTAAATCGGAAAGAAAAGATTTGCGCTTGCGTTCTCCCTCAAACCTTCCCTAACCTCATGAATCAGTGGATAGAAAGAAATACTCAGAAAAGCAGAGAAGAGAAGAAGGAGATATCAGAGAGCGTGGATTTGAGAGTGCATCAAATGGACGGCTATATATAGCCCCATACTTCTCTCTCTAAATAATTTTAAATTAAAGTAAATTAATTTTTAATTTGTTTTATATATGATTTGATAGATGAGTAATAATAAGTAGGGAGAATTGCGTTTCAGCCTCCCGTTTTTTAAAATTGACGTTTCAGCCCCCGAAACGCGTTTCTCCGCCGACGTGGCGGCGCGCGCGTGCCGCCACGTGGCGTTTCGGGAGGCTGAAACGCAATTCTCCATAATAAGTAATACTACTAGTAGTAATAATAATAATAATAATAGATTAGGAGGCTTATTATAGGGGTTGAAAGGAAATGGCGGCTGTGACTGCGCAAAGTCCTTCTACTGCGCGTTCTTCAACATTTACTAGCCCACGATTTCATGATACATCCATCCATAAATCCATCTCCCTCATGACCGTAAGATATTAATTCATATAAATACCTTCTGATCAAAATAAATAAATAAATATCTACTTATTATATGATTATTATACATATATATACGTACATACATGTAATCAGATGCATCATGTGAGCTAATAGTAGGGAGTTATAACGCCGCCAGGTAATGCGACGTGGCAGGAAGAGCGCCGCTGGTGCAGGTCGGAAGAGCTAATTAGAAAGCGCCACGCGTAATGTTGGCGGCGGGACAGCGGAAGAGTCATCATCGCCGTCAATTGGCGCGGCCGTCGGATCATCATGTCACGCGCGGGAGTTGGGCGTTTCAGCTGTGCTGCAGGATCAGGCGGAGAATGAGAGGTTGACGGTACAGCAAACCGCTGACCAAGGTTCCCAAACGTTTATTAAAAAGAGATTTGCTATCCATTTTAAAAAAATCACATCTACTGACGTAATACAATTAAAACCACATATCACGATAAATATATATATAATTTAATATTTTTACGAATTATAAAAAAATTGTGTGAATCACGAAGCGTATGTGTGGTGAAGATTGGTTCTGTGTGATTTGTTGATAGTTATTTGGGGTGAGTAGTTTTATTATAAAATAGCGACAGCGTCAGTACAGTTAATTAGCAGAGTTGAATGTTAAGAGAAGACCAAAAATTTATTCTTCGTGAAGACTAGGTCGGAAATTCGACTCTAGCAATATCTGGTTGAAAATGTCTACTGTTTACCGTTCAGTTTTTGGTCAAAATATAAAATAAAAATTGAAATAGTCAAGACCAACAAAAAAAAAGAAAAAATAAATTTACCCTAATATTTTTCTTTTGTTTCTAACGGCATGACGGCAACAATCGCCTCCTGTTCAAGTCATGCTCCAACTTATTAAAAATAATCCAAAATTATGATAAAATACATTAAGATAATGTTAACCTTAACCAAACTTAAACTCAATTCAAATAATATAAATTGAATTAAAATAATATCAAATTCAACTAAAATAATATTACGATAAAAAACTAGATGCGAATTATGGAGCGGGTGTTATATATTTTGGTCAATATTGATAACATTGAATTGGTCGGTAAGCTAATTATTCGACGCAATGAGCTGATTTTGCAAATGATGAGGCGGAGGTGGTGCTGGAGCAGGATAAGCGGGTTTAAGATAATTAGTAGCTATTAAAGTAGAACGGCTTAATAAATTGATTAATTAATAATTATTAAATGATTAATGAAAATTGAGAGGAGACGTTTGGGGATGAAGCCAATGATTGGGATTCCTGTAGGTGTATAACGAAGGTCGATTGGGTGGACCCAATAATCCCATGATTTTGATTTGAATCGAATTGAAAGTTTGAGTTTTGCTTTCGGCCCACATGAGATTCACACTCATCCATTTGCCTCAGCCAGAAACAAAGTTGAAATCTGTATCCATTTTCTACTTGTCTACAAAGTATCCATCTTTTTCTTATTTTTGCATTATAATTTCTGCCTATTTTAAAAATAATTATCGTATATATTATAGGAAAAGGTCCAAACCAAATTTGATATCTCAAAAAAAAAAAAAAAAAAAAAAAATCCCATCTCGATAGCCGGCATTCATACTATATATAGGTATTTATCCCAGCTCTAACATTATAGCCAGCAAAATATAAGACGCAATCACAAACAACCACAGCGATAGAGAACGATGTGGACAACCATTTCGACACCATAATTTAATTTCTATTGATAAGGAATAATACTTCAGAAAATAATGAAAGATAGTGATTGCTTTAATACCATCTATTCAGTTTGAATATATTGTTTTATTTTTACTAGAAAAAGCAAATATGAGCTGTATGTGCATAGGTGGTCATTAGTTGACAGTAACTTTGGGTGTACATAAAAGTATTTTTTTTAATAAAAGTTTTTTTTTTTTTTTTAAAAAGAGTTATAATATTTGAATTCTTATGTGTTATTGGACTGCTGATAGTACCGAATAAACAGTAACTTTGGGTGTACATAGAGAGTGGGTTCATGGGAAAGTGTTAGATTTTCTAAGTACACTTGGAATTATGCGTTTCGTTACTTAGATTCTAGTAATTAAATATAATCTTACCATTAATTTTATATATATATAAAAAGTCTTATATTATAACCATGTATGAATCTAGACGCTGTCTCCAGCTGTCAAGTTTAGAGGCCAATTCAGTGCCTCTAACTCGATAAAATAAATAAATAATAGTAATAAGATGGACCGAACATGGGTCGGACTAGGTTAATATCTCTTGTCGGTTGATGTATGCTTGTCGATCGAACTTGTGGTCAACGTCAAGATCACGGAACCTAAAATATCCATTAATAAATATCTTGTGCCAGGCCGATGAGCGTGGTTTAAAAATTGTGTCGTCCGTAGTCTGATAACCATTATTTGTAGGCAACCATAAAGCTTTATATACATTGCTTGTCGATCAAGCATATGTGTTACCATCTAATTTTTTTTTTAATAGAAATCATACATACTGACGTGGTACAATTAAAATCATACATCACGATGGGTATATTTATAATTTTGATATTTTTTACATATCCAAAAAAAATTATACGAATTACGAGACGCATGTGTGGTGGAGATTAGTTATGTATAATTTAACGAAACTACTATTTCAATACCGTGTTGTGGTAGGATTTGCCTATCGGCTTATAACTACTTCTACAACCGCTAAGTTAGCAGAAGATTTGCGAAATTTCCCCCTTTAGAGGGAACAACTCGATGTTTTGGATACTACGTAGTTATTTTAGGCAGATGGCGAAGCACCGACGGCCCCTCGTTGTGCGGCTGGTGTCATACGAATGACTCATCTCATATACGGCTGGTGTTAATTGACGGCTATTCCCCTTTTTTCCCCCGATTAATTATTTTCGTTCCATAGCGCATTACGAGTGCGCCACCTCCAATCTATATATCACAATACCAAACTCATACCGTCCCAAAATCACGTGACGTAAAATTTCCCACCGGATTATAAATACTCCCATACCAGCTCAATTAGCTCAATAAGTGACTATGGATCATAACATGACTTAAAACTTACGTGCTATTCTAGAGTTTATCTGTTCATACATATCAGAATACAGTGGGTATGAACAGGAGTTTTCCTCATTGATTTTCCTTTTTTTTTTAATTTTTTTTATTAAAAAAAAAAACCAGTGTAATCTCTAAGGAAGTTGCTCAAAGAGAATGTGGTACTAGTTGGGAACCATCATACCAGCCCTAAACAATATAAAATTGCATAATATTTAACTGATAATTAGTTAGCAAAGAGCATAAATCAATGCATTGTTAATATTAAACTCAGGCTAGTCAGAGATCAAAGGTTCCTGGACATTGGGACATGAAATGTACCTAGGAGGGAAATCTAACAGACCGCGGTTTCGAACTCGACCAACAGCTGGTTCCGAATCGAACCGACAGGAAGTAGTGGAGTATACTATAAAACTAGGTTCCAACCAGTTTAATCCAACATGTTTGCCCTAATCCTGGGATTGTGTCTGATTATCATGTTGCTCAAATCATTATCATAATAGATTAACTTATGACACTTGTTGTTATCACATAAATCTTGAGAAGCAATTGCATCATAGACTTCTTCTTTTTTTCAAAGATAAATAGACAATTTTTCAATATGCAAACACCAGATTATTTTACCGTATTTGATTTTCTAATCAATCATTGGATCAAGATCAGGAAGTACAACTTTGAATATACATGCCGTTGAGTTCAGACACATACATACCACAACTTTTATAATATTATTCTAAAAATTCAAAAAATTCCTATTCAGTGCAGCGAGGACTCGAAGTCGTGAGTGACCTGTTACCGCCAAGGGCAATTCTTTTTTTTTTTATTCTCAAACCACACTATATTCAAAGCTAAAGACCATGACCTTAAATAAAAAGAAACATTTTGATCCATGTATAGGCAGATACAGATGTAAAACCCAAATTCAGTGTATCAATCTGCATTCAATTTTCTCAAATGCTATGAATCTCATATAATTTGGTTAAACTACGAACCGACGGTTCAACCGGTCCCGTCTATATCGGAAATTAAAAATTCCTTATAACCGTATTGTTCTTAGCTCGGATTTTGACAAGACGATTCATTCATTTTCTTGACATTCCATAGATTATTCTTAAGTTGAATGGATCCAAATCCTTGATGACAAACCTCCAGATATCTAAATAGACTTGTAATTTCTACAGTTTGTTAACAAATAAAAAGATCCCAAAGATGAAATCCTGACAACAACAGCCAACCAAATACTTTCCCTGTTCACACAGAAATCAACTCCTTTGCTTTGCATTTCATGCAATATATAAGTAATTATCAAGGACTCAATTGGATAAACATACTTACTTTGTAAGCAACACATAACAAAATCATCTAACACTGCAAAAATTTTAAAATGGACAATTGCATTGCAGTTCCCCAATATTGTTTCAACATCACTTAAGTTCTCTTTTATTTTTTGAATTTTGTTCTTTTGATTTTAGTACATTTATAATACCTTTTAATGAGTTTCTGACACCTTCGACACCTTTATATCACGACACATATAGTGTTAACTTTGACACATTCATATTGAAAAATAACACTATATTATCTTCTTGATAATTATGACACTCTTGATAACTTTTAACACAATCTTCCAAAAGACTTAAATGTAAAATTTTTGGACCTACATGTAAAGATTTTTTACAGGTAGATCTAAGTATAACATATTTAGATCTTGTGAAGCTTCGTGCAAGTCTCCAATTTTAAAAATCAAAATCGCGAGAAGATTTTGAATATTCCTATCGTACAACTGTAATGACATTTTTTTTTTACTTTAATTCATAGTTTTGAGTGATTTTTAATTTTAAAGAGCCAGTATGTGTAGTAAGTGACATATGTCATAATTTAATTGGTGATATCTTGCTATGTAATATGATGACATATCAGGTTTGGTCTCTATCTATAATTTTTCTTGTGGATGAGATTGAGTCAACCTTCTGAAACTCTGAAAACCATTCTGTAATGGTTTTTTTTATTTTTATCCTGAGAGCTGAAATGAAATGACCAACCAGGGAGCAAAGAAAAAAGTTTTTTTCTGGTACTCTCTTGTCCTATACATGTTAATATGTATGTTATATATATCACATGTGCTAAGACCCAGAAGAAATCAGAGTAGACCACAGCTGTCCTATCTCTGCAGCTAAATAACCTGGTTAGGGTTGAGACTCAGAGAGGAGAAAGAAAAAGGTGGTGACAAGAGTGTGCAAACAAAAACATTTTGGAGCACCAGAAGACAATTTGAGAAATTATACATATATCTGTTCATCAATATTAAAAAATTTCAGCAAATGAGAAGAAAACAAACAAGAAGGGTTTTGTAAAAAAAAAAAAAAGCCAAATGAGTCCTAATTTTTTGATAAAACTTACCAAATTACTCCAAAAAATATGTATATAAATATTATTTGAAAAACGACTAAACATGTAAAAAAAAATTTTGGTGCTCTCTATAATTATTGTATTTTTCAAAAAATATTTTAAGAATCCAACGTTTATATAACCAGTAAAGACTTCGGAACCTTAAAATACGTAATTAGATATATTTTTTAAAATATTTTCAATACAAAGGTTGTATATCACATCAAAATTTATCTATTTGCTATTCAAAATTTTTACAAAAGATATCTACACATATGTATTTTAGTTTAATTTAGCAATTATCAGAAAAAGACGGGTTTATTTGGAAGGTCGCTACAAAAGTAGGGACTTATTCGACATTATCCCAAACAAGAAAGAGAGGTGGCCAAAAGTCATACCTTAGCTTGGATTCTTGCTTGCTAGTTGCTGCATCTCTTGTATTCTGGTGAGTTAGGGATGTTAAAATTTATGCAAATACATCTTCAAACTCCAAGAATTCATAATAAGCTGGAAATCAAGTAAATGTAGATAAACAAACATATTATTATTTATATTATATGAATTATGAGCTGAATTGTTACTTGACAAAAGAATAATAGTGCAATATGTCAAATCATAGATGCATATAATTTGTGACAACATGTGATAAAATAGAATAGAGCAATTATTTGCTAATTGCTTCATTTATTAAAAACACATCACGAGCTCGACTCATGATGTGCTCCTCTCCATTATGTATAATTATATATATATAATATATACTCTCTTAGAGCTGATAATTTAAACAGCATAAATGCAGAATAATATACAAAAATGTCAAAATGATAATAATGTATGATACTGTAAATGCAACAAAATGTTATACTTAAATTATTATTATTATTATTATTATTATTTCAATATGAAGCAGAGATTTGACAAGTAACTACAACTTAACATCTAAAGAAACCAGCTTCTTCTCCAAAAAGCACTGAAAGTTTCAACTGACCTTACTTTTTCTGGAGAATGATCTGAAGTTTGAAGCTTTATTAAGAACACAGTGGAAAATCTGACACCAATTCCATACATGGCAAATAGTGCCTTCCTCAAAAGGACAAGCTTCTAGGGTACTATACAGTTTGTTTCGTTTTAGAGAAGATTAAGGTGGAATCAAGTCCACCATACTACACAAAATGTTTTTATTTTTACTTATTCCAATTTTTAATGAAAATTACATATTTATCTAAATGTTTTCACTTTCACTTGCTCCACTTTTACAAAGAAAAAACAAGTTGAACTTAATTAGATATATTTATCAATATTTCATGATCTGATTAAGTATGAAGGATAAATAAGATTCCATCAGCAACTTACTGCATTCAATTTAATGAAGCTAAGCAATGAGCTGTAAGCTAGTTTAAAAGACTACAACCTCAAATACAAAGGGTAGAATGATCAAGATAATATACAGAATAAGACTCCTCACTAACTCCCTGTATTAGTTTCATGTTACTGGTCCTTTATAATATATATATACAAAAGAAACTATATATATATATAATGTATTTTTTTTCTGGTAGCTGACTCCGTTCTGAGTGAAAGTCCAAATCGAGGCGACATAGTGCTAATATATATAATGTATGTTTATATATACACCAGGCATTATGCAAAGCCATGCCTTACGATGTAATGATCATCTGATACATAAGCAGCATGAATGGGGCCCATCTCTTTTCCTTGTCCTAAAAAAGAATATCATATATATGCTATGGTGGGTCTTTATTTGAATGCAAGCATTGGCCTTAATTGGATCTAAGGGATACCAGATTGTCTTCTTATGGGAACAGCTTGGCCCACTTCCAAAGAATGGTTTGTTGAAATACCCTCTACTTCTTTCTATTTCTACTTCTGGATAGCAAGAATGCATAATAGGAAATAATGACCTATGATTAGAAGTATAAAGTAGAAATTTCTATTTTTCTAAATTACTCTATGGAATAGTTGGAACAGCAGGAAAAATAAAGGGAGACTTGCATATCAGTCCCTGCACTATTTCAACTTTGCAAAAAAAATCCCTAATTTTATGCCCGTGGAGTTTTACATTCCAAAACACCTAGTTAAAAATATATTTAGGAAAATTTTTCAATACAAAAGATAAAGATCACATCAAACATACTTTTTTATTCAAATTTTTTTTCAAAAAATACTTCTAAATAAATATTTTTAGCTTCAAAGTCTTAGCCGGCAATCCACTAATCCGTTAAGACTTTGGAACCTCAAAACATCTACTTATAAGCATTTTATGAAATAACTTTGAAAAAACAAAATTGTAAATCACATCAATATTTTTTTTGTATTCAAAATTTTTTCAAAAGATACTTATATAGTACCTAAAATGCCCTTGATACGAATTTCGGGAGAATTATTTATTTGTAAAAAGTTTGAGATGATGGGCTGTTTTGCATAACTTTTAAAAGTATGGACTGATATGGTGAAATAAAATTTTCATGGAGTAATGTAGAAAAACAAAAATTTCTATTTGAGCTAGTATAGTTATTCGATATACTGCTGAAGTGATATTCTTGTAAAAGTTCACTCCACACTGTTCCATGTTCTAACCAAAAAAAAATAAGAGAGAGAGTTCAAACTCGAGTTAATATCCGTGTTATTTCTAGATAGAAAAGTGACTCATGCTTATCAAGCTGATGGGCTCAGCTTATGATGGATTTGTAACATATTTGACATAAAATACCAACTTGTTACTCTTCCCATGGAAATTATCCAAGATAAAATATGACGAAATTCATAGAGAGAGACAAATATAAAAGAGAACAAGATACAGATTGGAGTAGACGTAATGAGAGCAATATTGGACGTATTATGTATATTCCTATAAAGAAAATTACAAAAAGAGCATTAATATCTTATTTTCCAATAATTGCAAAGTTCCTTTCATCTAAGCTTCAACGTCAATGGTTTTGGACCGATCTATTATTATTATTATTATTTCAGTGTTGCCATTGAAGGAAATTTTCAATTGAGGAACTAATATTATAACCACAAAGTGTAATTATAAAAAGTCGGATGACGTGTATATAGTGGTTGGCATAGACAAATAGTTAACATAGAATTCATTTTAATTAAGAAAATTTATGTCATCTTCGTTGAATATTCCACAGTGATACCCTAAAGAAGAATCCTCCACGTCAACATATAATTCTAAGTACAATATAAAAATGGGAGCTTCCATCATTTGGAATATATTAAGAAAGCCCATTTGAAAACGTTAATTAGAACAAAAAAAAAAAATCAAGCAGCAGTGTTATAATATGAATGAGGCTTAGCCTAGAAGACTTCACAGAATATCAAAGTCTAGATAAGATAGTTCCAGATTCAGTTTCATAAACGATATAACCGAGAAATAATTCAATATTTCAAGGTCCACAAGTTTAAGGACGACTAATTATGTAATCATAGAAAGCTAAGCTCAAAATTTTCAAAGCACGGTTGAATCAGTAGTTAAACTATTTCTGAACCACACTCTGAAAATTTTCAGTGATTTAAAATCAGGAATAAATAGTTTATCAGAAGAAATATTAACCATGAATTTCAAATTCAATCTACACATCATACTAACTGTACTCTACTACTTAGAAAAATAATCATTATTAATTTCATGGTAACACCGAGTTTCGGCGAGGTACTGACCTTTTAATCAGCCTAACCTGACTTTGTATAGGGAATGGACGTGAGATCACGCAATTTTCAGTATGTATCCTCTATGCCTCAGATAGTTGATGTCCAGATAGCAGAGAGTAATAACTGTCCAGGTATTGACCTAAAGGTGCTTGCAAGCAATCATTATCAATTTTTATGATAGTTGGTAAAGAAGTGATGCTGATACTATGATACATTCATAAACAAATTGTTGCAGAGCTTATGCGCAAAAAGAAAACCTAAACACATAATGCTTTTATATAATACGTTAATTGAATTAAAGTCGGATATTTCACTCAAGTGATGATACAACGTATTTGAGAATTGATTTGTGTTACAAGCAAGATATCAAATTGCATGCCCAAAAAAAAAAAAAAAAAAAAAAAATCTAACATCATCAAAGCTGCAACATAGTATTGTCATTAGAAAGTTGACAATTTCTAGTTGTGGTCACAGAAAAAGGATAGCCTTGTAAGCGTCAAAAGAATAAGCCGGTTTTTAAATCATGATAGACAAAATTTATACTAATACTAATCCTATTTTTACTCTATCATTGTTAGTTTTACGTCTACTATTTAATGGAATTGAAAATAGGAGAAGATGGCTTCAAATAATTGGCAGTATAGCTCTGTGGATAATGAAAAGAAAAGAACAAATTGCTTATGAGGTTACGTGCGTGCAACAATCAAGTAAATTTTTTCGCAAAATAAAGTATCGCATAAAGTTTTAACATAATACTATATAGTCAGGAACATAGATTTTGGCCATGCACGTTGGAACATATATATAAAAGCTAAAGAAGAAACATGCTAGCCATCAGGATGAAAGAATGTATATATCCAGGTAAGAGTGCACTATTCAGCCATATCTTGAAAGTATCATTTCATTCAGTCACATAAATAGCATTTATAATACCAGGATAGGAAAGAATTATGACTGAAGAAAAGAAATAGAGCAATCTCATGGTGTTGGTACAATAAGATGCGTTGAATCCCATCTGCAGATAACAAAGATGAGGTTCCTGCTAGATATTGCCTAATGACTCTTTCTAATTCCTAACATTATATATATATATATATATATATATATATATATATATATTCTTAGCTCGACCTGAGAGTAGCCTTGATAAGCTAACATCTAAATCCTTGATCTCTTGATCTAACGGCTGAGATTTATTAACGGAATAACGATTCCCGCCGTTAAGTGTTAAAATTAAATCTCAGCCGTTAGATCAAGAAGATCAATGGCTGAGATGTTAGCTTACTAAGACTATTCTCATGTCGAGCTGAGAATAGCCTATATATATATATATATATATACATATTTGTGTGTGTATTTCATGTGCATGTGTAGTCACATGCTTTGAGATAGCAAATTCTCCTTGCGGCTATGGAGTCTGCTTCCACCTTTGCTGCGAATATCATAGATAACTTGAAGCAAATATCACTATGACATTTCAAATGTTATCACTAAAGACTGCTTTTATTGTGTTGCACCAGGATTTGGTGTGTGGGCAGAACTCCGTCATAAGAGCACTTCAGCATGCGAGCACCCTTTTTCACCAACCTTGGTCCAGAGCGCACTGTCTTAGGTACCCGTCGCACATCCTTATTCAACTCAAACATCCACCATCATGAGATAGAGAAATGCTGGGTAAGGTAAGAGTAAAATGAATCTGAGGATAAAGAAGCAAGGCTGGTAATCAACAGAGTATTGTTATTTTCTGAACAAAGTGAAACCTCAGATAGATTGAAATGAAGTAGTACAAGAAAACCACAACACAGCCAACCATTTTAGATAAACTAACAGACATCACAAAAAAGAGTATTAAAAAGTTGAGAACTTGATGTGATCTGGATCGTCCAGAGCACCTCGGAATGCGCACAAACGCATCCCGAGGTGCTCTGGACGGCCTTGATTTCAGCAAGGGCGTCAGGGGCCCCCTGATGAATGGCATTTTCCTAAAAAAATTATGTTGAAACGATCTATAACCAAGTCCAGTATAGCAGAACACCATGATTTATAGTTCCAAAAAATTCACATTCTGACTTTCCATTCTAACTTGGTTGTCTTGTTAAATTTGTCTCTATATGAGCATGGTAAAAAATTCACCTTCTCGTTAAATTTGTCTCGTTAAATTCACCTTCTGACTCATCATTAAACAGCTTTTTTAACAGATATAGTTAGCGTAACAAAACATATCATCTAGAACATATACATTCGTAAAACAATTAAAATCTACCAGCACTTAGGTACATCTAGAACAGTGACCAATATAGGTTAAACACGAAAATACTCAAGTACCTACTTGATCAAAGATAAGTGGAACAGCATCACATTTCTCAGGGCGTTGGTGAAATAAGCCACTCATTTCACCAACGCCCTGAGAAATGTGCATATCGCTTGTGCTTAGGTTTGCTCCTTCTATGAATACAGGAACAAATATTTTACATCCTCTACTAAGATTTTGATGTCATAATTGCCACAATCTCTTCCAGAGATAGTATGCAGCCTAATCTGCAATTTCTCCCACTCTGGTGTTCCTTCTTTGATCTAGAGTTTGTTATACATAAAAACAGTGAAGGTCAAATTCTCAAAGAAGAAGGTGATAAATTATACTACATAGTTCATCTAAGTTTTTACCTACTGCACAATCTGGCAAGATGATTCCCTCTCCTAAAGATTCATACATTTGAGTACTTAATTTAACCACATGCATCGGAGTTTTTCATATTAGTTACTAGATTCTTTTATACATTTACCTCTAACTAATCGGCTATGCCTTGTAATTTACAGTTTTACACCTAATAAGGGGATCAAAATTTTCCCCTTTTGCTTATTCAATGAAGTTCTGGGCGTTGGCTGTATCTAGCTTCACATACCCAATCAGTTTGCCTTTGCTCAGTATTTTCATAGAATTTAATTTTTGAATATGATGTGGCATATCCTTTTACGCCTTCTTTCTTCTCAAAATGCCTACAGATATTTAACAACCATACTTTGTATACTGTCCTGCAGAATTTGAACATGAAAGCTGTAATTTTCTAGTTGTTCAAGATTTTCATGCACCATACAAAGAGGAAAAGCATGATTATTTAGACTTTTCATCAAAAGGAAATTCCTTAAGTTATGCTATGGTCTTCAAGCATTCTGTCTTTTCCCCCTTTTTAAGAAAACAAAGCATCATAGTTCATTCTAATTAGTCAAGAACAACAACAATATTCCAATGATAAGTACCGCATCTAGGAAGGATAAGATGTACATATCATGTTCCGGAAGAGGTTTTTGCTAAACCAAAAGGCAACTTTTGGCGGTTGGTAGATAGACAAGTGGTCGTTGATGTAAGTCCCCGCACAACCACAGAAAATCTAGTCCTTCATCTACAAATTTCCTTTCCCGTTTGTTCCATAATGTCAAGAACTCGTGTGATGGTGTGGACCCAATAATTACAGGGTGAGTTAATCTGGGAACGTGTACACCATGACGAACATTTCATGTATTCATCATATTATGAGAAAGAATAAAAATTGGTAAAATATGGAGCATTGAATAAACTTATACCTGGTGTTACTATATGAGGGAATTTGTGTATATTCCTGCAAAACACCAAGTTGTTTTTGTATCATAGGGAATATGGTCTGTCATAAAATCACCACCATTCTCTCTCTTTTTCTTTTTTCTTTTTCTTTTTTTGTCTTGACCGTCGAGTTCGATTTCTATCCTACATCTAGACAGAAAACAGTATGCACTAAAATAAAGCCCTTGAGATGTTGCTGGAATTCGAACCAATAACCTATTATTTATAGGGAGCAAGTCATAATTTCCTCCAAGCACCCAGCCGTACTAACCAACTTGACCAAAGCTGGTTGTTCACCACCATTCTCTCAATCAAATGTTGCTGTATAACCCCCATTCATCCCGAGGAAGAGGACCTAAGTCGCAAACTCAACTGAAAAGGCGAAAGATGAGAAATGCAGGCACATCCAATTATTTAAAATCATGGTTGAATCTATAATTTTAAAGAAGCAGTGTGTGGACGAATCCACCTCACTCTAAGAGGTGAAATTAGATTTAAAATTAGATGAGATTAGAAGAATGCGACGTGACTGAGACTATATCCTTCAAGAACGGTAGTTACATCGAGAAAATTAAAGCGCAGAGAGATCTCAGGGAAGTATAAACTGTAAAGAGAATTGGAGTTGCATCTACTTTGGAAAAATTGACCTACGTACCATGGTTAAGCCGAAGACTTGACGTCGGCAGCAGCGTCGTTATCACCGACGTCACCGCCGGTCCAGTCGACTATCTCGACTCGGAAAATTTCGCCGGCGATTACGTCGGCGATGGCGGGGATGTTGGGATGCTAGCGGTTGTGGAGTTGAAGCTTCTGTTCCCGTGGCTTCTTCCTCACGTCGATGGGAACTACAATCTTTGGCGTCACAGGAGCCATCGCTGTCAATTCTTCTCTCTCTCTCTCTCTCTCTCTCTCTCTCTTCTCTCTCTTAATTAGAATTTAAATAGTACGGACACAAAAATAGGCACAACTCGATACAATATGGACACACTATAATTTTTTTTTTTTAAATATGGGTACTTTTGGGATAAGACAATAAAAAAAATTAATAAAAAATAATTTATACAAAATATTTAAATATTAAAAAATATAATAATATTCGATAATAAGTCTATCTATAATATAATATTTCGCATCCTTAAAATAAATTTAAATACTAAGAATCTAATATCAACTAAAATTAAAAGATAATAATATCTGGACATAACTATATTATATTACTTAATACTATTATAAATAATATTTAACTTTTCTAAAAAAATAAATAAATAATATTTTTTTTTTAAAAAAATAATATAAATATGGACATGCGTGTTGGACACGCCAAATAGAAGTGTCCGACACGCGTGTCTTATTTTTTTTTTTTATAATTTTTTTTGGAAACACGCCACGTGGTGTGTCTGATACATGTCCGAAAAGTATAGTGTCTGACACGTGTACAAATACGGATACGTCGATATTTTTAGAGTGTCCGTATTATATAGATTAGAATGCCTCTCTCTCTCTCTCTCTCTCTCTTAATTAGAAAAATGCTTCTCACTGAATATCATCGTAGCCGTATAGTTGTTAAATACACAAATATCATTTCTTTTCTATGTGCAAATACATAGAAATAAGCATATACTTGATCAATACACAAATAATCTTCAATCGCTCAAAGTTTTAACTCCCCATCTTCTTCATACGTTTCAACAACGTTAATGTTTTCTTATTATCTTTTGATTTCTCTAGTCATGTTAATTTCCATCTATTACTCTTTTTCATTGTCGAAAAGGAGGGATACAGTTACTGGAATCTTTATTATTATAATATAGCCAATACTACTTATATCAAATTGTAACATATATTGTGCTTTCAGAGGCGGCCGATTTCGATAATAAAATTAAAGAGGTAAAGATAATGCTTTAACAACTCGATGATTCTTAACTTGGTTGGCTTTTTGATATATAAGTGGGTATGTTCCCCTCATGCCTTGCTAAGGGAAGCTCTTACGAGTAGCGATAAGATTTTTGTGCTGATTTTCTGTTAGAAGTACTTAGAATATCTATAGTGAGGTACTTGATCAACCTGACAAAGTCAGCATCAAGCCTGATCTTTCATCTATAGTGAGGTACTTAGAACACCCCCATAGTTTAGCTTTTGATAGCCGAGAAGTTTTCAAAATGAGAGCTAAACCCTCCAAGCTAATGTCCCGCCGTGTTCCAAATTGACTGCACCCACCGCCGTTGCACTGGTACTCCTACTTTGCGTGCCATCCGAGTTGAGCTTGACCCATCCCTCCTCCGGTGGGCTCCAGGGCAGTCTTAAACAATACAAAGCGTGCAAATCTAAAAAGGGTGTGTCCAAATTCTAAAGCTCCTTCCAAAAGGTCACATCGCTGCCAAACCCCCCTTCTCCATCATATTCCAAGCCGTTGCAATTCATTTCCATGCTGACGAGTTGCTTTTATTTTTTCCTCTATATAAACATAATATTACACATAATATATGAAGAAATATGTACTTTCATATATATGGTGAAATAGAAACGCTCTATCTCAAATATTATCAATGGGACAGGCTAAAAGAATATTTCATGGGTTACAAAATCGTGCCATAATGGAACTCCATGAGGTTTGACCTAACGGGTAGATGAGTTTTCGGCTTCACTATGTCAAAAGAAGACCACCAAGCTACTTTAAAACGTAAGTGTGTTTGGTTATAATTTATTGAATGCTTAAGACAAGTACGAAAACAATTTTTTATTAAGTTACTAGTTGAATTTGATAAAATATTTGTTAAATAGTATGCAACTAAATTTTGTAATAACTAAAAAGAAAAAAAAACTACTCATCCCGAACAAACTACCCAACTAACCACACACAACCAATCTCCACCACACACGCGCCTCGTATCTGCACAATTGCCTCGTGATTTATAAGAAAAATTAAAATTACATATATATATATCCATCGTGATGTGTGATATTAATTGTGCCACGTCAGTATGTGTGATTTCTTGTGTGATTTTTTAGGGGTGTATAGCAAAGCCTTTCTAACCATGAACTTCATATTGCAACCAAACACTTCCTACTTGAAGCTTGTAGAGGTACATACTCCAATTATAAAAGCTTAATTACATAACCATATATATATATATATATATATATATATATATATATATATATATATATATATATATATATGTTTTTATTTATTTATTTAAGACTAGTTTACTGCAGAGTTGCTTCACAATCTCTCATAAAGGCGGTAGAGCAGAGGCGTCCTGGACATTTGAGGTTCCCTCTCCAGGACTGCAATAACATCTCTAGTAGAAATTCTACGTGTCGTTCTTGGATGGCAAGCTATCGTCTGGCTCCTTTCCTGCCCTCTCATGCCTCCTGACACATTACAAAACAAGGCACGGAAAATATATAATCTCATAAACAGTAGCCATTCTTCATTTATAATAATGATGATTATGATTGTATAACAATTAACATCCACAATACCATTTATAATAATGACAATTTTACTGTAACAGCAAAATCAACACAAAAAGAGAAAAAGAAGCAACTTAACTTGAATACAAGGTGACACTAGTATTTAGATTCAAAATATCATTTGCCTAAAGAGAAAGAAATTGTCACAGTTTTTTCTCAAAAAAAAAAAAAAAAAAAGAAATAGTTGCATGTATAACATAATATGCTTTGAGTGCTTTTTTGAAAATGGAACAGTAAAGTTCGTATGGGCTTGGGATAATTGGAAGAATATTAGCACATTGAGCTCGTAAACCAGTTAATATGTGAGAGGAGACGGAATAAGAGCTTACCAGTTGAAGTAGCAGCTGAGGGGCCGCCTCTCCTTTCAGCTAGTTCTTCCTCTCTCATCCTCCCAAGGTTTGTTTCTATTCTTTGATTTACGCTTTTAGCCACTTCACAATTAGATGATCCATCTATGAAGCCTTCGCGCTTCAGCCGAGCTTGCTCAGCCATGAGCTGCCACTTGAACAGCATATCATCCCCACCAACAGCAGCTCGAGCAGCAACGTTTGCTGCATTGGTTCGCATTCTATCATCTTCCACTTTGTTAGTCTGCAGTTCAAGGAAAATCCCAAAGGTGTAAAATTGTTGTAAAGATTAGATAGGCTATACGAGCGAATACCTTGGGAGCTTTTGATTTTCTTTCATTGTTGTCCTTATCCGCAGTCCCCTCACCCTGCATTTATTAAAAAAAAAAGATAACCTTGTGCCTTTGGCTTAATATGCTTATCAGCATGACCAAGATGATGAATAAGAGAAAAAAAAAAAATCCCCAATCAAATGGATAGCGTACAAAAAAAATAAAAAGAAAAGAAAATATACTTGTCAAAAGCCTCAGGCTGGTCCCCAATAAAAATTAAAAAATTAAAAATAATTTACCAAAGAAGGTCACAAATGACTTGCATCTCATTGTTCAGCTGTTACACTGTTAAATGTTTACGTCAACTTGCCAATTTCACCAAAGCAACTTAATTTTGCCAGAAATCAAGAGAACAATACAACGTTTTCCTTTATAATAGTGTAGATGCAGGGGTTCTTGTCGTAGGCAAAGTTGAGCTTGTATGACAAAGCATTTCATGTTAAATCAAATATATATAGTACTTGATGCAGCTCAACTGAAGAAAAGATGCCATAGCACCGCCATTTCCATAAATCCTATTTTGTCAATGTGGACCAATGTGGGATATTGAATAAAGCAAATGATGCAAACAACACGTTGAAATTAGTATTTTCACACGGGCACAAAAGCTACAATTAGACATACATCAAGAAGCTCAATCTATATTTTCTCAAATAAAAAAAAAGGAGAAGAAACTCGAGCTATATAGAATCTCTGGTTCTTTTTATTTCTTAACTAAAGAAAGATGCCTAAAAGTTGTGTAGCTAACATCGGTTGGATGCCTTTAACAATTTCCAATTATATATATATATATATATATATATATATATATATATATATAACATAATCAACTCGTTGCTATTAGCATTAAGCTACTTTATCAAGCCTATCAAAACTTTCATTTAACCTTTACAAATTTTCACACTCGCAAATGGCTTTGTCATATTGATTCCTTGAAAAACAATGCAAGAAGGGAGAATCTTCATAAAATACCATTGTAACCAGGAGTAATTTCAATGGATTAATCATGTATGCAATTAATCATGGCCTACATGTATGGAATTAAAATAAAAAATTCGTTCAAGATCTACATATTTCACCAGAAAAAAGGTTAGCTAAATATACTCATTCCTCCAATTTGACATAAAGCTGATAACAAATTCGAAACACAGAACTTTAAGAAATGGAATAGCGAAGACCAAGACATTAGCATAAGAAATGTGGAGCGAATAGAAGAATTACTTCGGTAAATACTACAAAAGATTTTCTTCATGTAACATTGCATTTCATTTAGACTCTCATACATCTTCGAAAACTAAGGATAACGAAGCTGAGTTATGATTGAATTCTGTAAGGAGAAAAACTAGTAATTGAGGAGAAGTTCAAACTACTCACTTCATTGAAATTCTGGACCTTTACATTTTCTAGAGTGTTCTTTTTCTCGAATTCCTCCTTAGCTTTCTGGTTTATCATCAGAATTTGCTTTCTTACATCAGAAGTAATTGTATTTTGATGCCTTGTCTTTTCAATATCAACCCTCTAAAAAGAAACTACTGAACAAGATCAGCAAATTAAAATAACCAAGAAACAAAAGGTCAAAACTGATTTGTTTACAGTACCAACCTGCTTGGACAATCTTATTATGTTGCTTATGAGTACTCGCATCCGTTCTTCCACGCACTGAAAAATAAGCTTTGGTGAGATGGGAATAAGCTACATGGGCAAAAAATAATTAGATACCATACCACAGATAAACAATTTTCCACATTGTTGCTTGCTCGCTCTAAATGACTTCTTGAAACTGCCACAAGAACAAGAAAACAATCAATTTCACATTCATGTTCTTTAATAAGTCAGAGTATCTTCCTGCAAAGGTTATATATTTGTAAGTGACAAAGGGCATGAGTTGATAACTAATTTCTCCTATTTTTTTCCGAAGAGGGCCCTTCTGCAGAATTAACTTCTCTTCCTCTTGTAAAGCTCTCCGGGATTCTTCGGAAGCCGAACTATCCTCCTTAGGAGCAGAAAATAGCTGCTCTTCCTCCTCCTGTAACACACTCAAATGCAACTACATAAATGAAACACATCTACGACTAACAAGTAAAAAAAAATCATTCTCAAAAAAAGAAAAGAAAAGAAAAAGAATGTGACAAGTAAAAACATTATCTACAAGTCCATAAGAAGTACATGGAAGCATAGAGAAGAATACCCTCAGATTAACTCCACTAACAGCCGTTACATCATTAAGCTGTTCGATGCTTTCATGAACAAAAGCCTCAGATGTTTTCAGCTTTTTGCTACACATAACATTCACAAGTGTGAAATCTGTCAGTACAAAGCATAATGACAACTAATCAGGCTAGCATCACACAAGTTGCGTGGCAATGGAAGAGCAAGGATCACCTTGCTAACATTGTCGGTTTGCAATGTGATTCCAATGGTCGCTTCTGTCCAATTGATAATTTTGTTGGAGTCTTCAGAGGATCGCTAACAAGCGGTTGGGCAGTAGATTGAAGACGAGGGTGAGAGCAAACCTGATGCAATAGACCAATCATATAAAATTACATATGTCATTCCCTTGAAAAGTGAGATAAAAATAGAGAGACTAATAAGCACCAGTTCATCAGACAAATATATCACATGAGATATAAGATTCCTTGTTAATAGGTGAATTACAAAGCCCTAGAATATACACATTAGAAATACATGCCTTTGGGTATTAACGAATTTCCCTAACATCCTTTGGAAAATTATATATTAAATGCAGTGAAGTATCAGAAAACAATATATCCTGGTAGAATTCAGCTCCCAAACAGTGACATGAACCGGATGTTTTGTTATGCTGATTGCTCTATATTAAGACCGCCTGTTTGCAATGTATGGGCTTTCAAGCCTAATCAGAATCAGTTAGCTGCATTTTTTGTTTAAAGGAAAGCTTCAGTTTCCATGCCATGTAGATATCATATCAAAAGGCAACTTCAGAGTGAACTTCCTAAACTTTACCAGCCTTCATTTTTAGCATAGTGTCATCACCAGTCCAGTCCAAGGGAGCCAGGAAAGTCATAAGTTTGTCCATACGTTTATTATATAAAATCAAAGTGCATAACTACGAGTCTTTGCAAACAGATCAAAGATCATACAACTAAAAGAAAAGTTGATGCCTCCCTCGATGGCAGGTTACTTTCACCTATATGTCAGACTGAATACCAGCCCGACAGCCACTATTCTGCACTATTAAATCAAAGTGTATAACCTAAACAGAGTCTTAGCAAACAGAGCAATGATCATACAACAAAATGAAAAGTTAATGCCTCCCTGATGACAGTCTGTAGACTGACATCTACTATTCTGCAGACAACATGCTACCTATCGTCAACTTCATATTGACAGCTAGACTAAGTTATAGTGATTCATTGATAGTAGCACAGGAAAATGCCGCATAAGCAAAGTCAGGTTATCATCCTTAAGCGTTTTGTAGCATCTAAAGTTCTATTATACAAATTTCTTTATTGTAACCATAATCTTCGTCTTCACATTTACCAAGTTTTATTGTACTCTTTGCTTCGTGTTATCACTGCACTTGCCACTTCGAAGCACAAGCTCCCATTTAAAATAACTTGTAAATAAGCTATGAAACCAAAAGCACACCGTTAGTCTTCTCGCTAAAAGCAGAAATTAGGGGGGAAAAGACCAAGTTACAAGTAACTAGTCACCGGGCATCTAAAGCCTATTACAGCCAAAAAGTTAGCATTAGAAGCCAACTAGAAGAATAACCTGAAAAGCCTACATCACAATCGCCCCACCACATGTGAAAGATGGAAAAACAAAATATTCTTGAGCATGACACTGGAAAATATTGCTTGTTGCAAAGAAAAATGATTTACAAAAATTATTTTATATAATCCTCTTTCTTCTTCTTCTTCTTCTTCTTTTTAATGGTGGTGGTGATTGTATGTGTGTGTTTGTGGTGTTTTTTCTTTTTGTTGGGGGAGAGTGGAGTCCCATCATATTCTTAACACAGCAGAAGTGATAAAAGCACACCTGTACTTGTGAGGCTGCCTGGGGTACGAGATTTTGATTTTTTGCACTAGTACCAACTGCTATAAGAGAAGAACCTCGAGTGATTGCAACATGAGATTTTTGAAGCTGGGTGCCTTGACCGACTACTTCCTTTCTCCCAAGAGTTGCAACAGCCATCTTATTACTACTTTGCCCGTTCTTAGGGATGATCACTGATTGCTGTTGAGAAGCTGAATTCTTCTGCAGCATCAACGGTCGGGTTGGATGAGATGAAGCTACACAGGTGACTCCCTTGGCCTTATCTGTATCACTTGCATTGTCATATTTGGCATATTCATAACATGAGCGTGCCTGTGCGTGATGCTGAAAATATACCTGGTGTAAGAGGATTGCGCTCCACATGAAATCCCTTATTGTCTAATTTAACGGGATTTACTGCATACACACTAGGTTTCCCAGGAAATGCATTTCCACTAGAATTATTAGCAACACCGCAGGATGTTGACAGAGACGCTTGAGGAAGTTGTGTATTTGGTTTCCCATTCGCGTTTGTATGAGCAGCATTAACCATCTTTGTATTTGACTTATTTACATCCCCTTGACCTTGCTGCTGAAAATTCTGCCCAAAAGAAGAGCTTGTCGCAATCTGTGTTTTCTGTAAAGGAACTGAAGCTTCAGATTCATGAGAAGGTGATCTCCTTCCATTATTGCACAATAAGTTTCGATCCTGCAATTGTACTTCTGCAGATTGAGGTAAGTGCTGGACGCCATTGCAATGAACAGAAGTTTGAGCCTGCAGGTGAAGTGAAATCAGGCTTCAAATTTCTGAGATACGTAAGCTTGATACTTATCACTTATCAGAAGGCCTCCTATAATATTTATCATATGAACCTTGAAAGAAACAAATCTACAAAAATAAGACATCAAGGATACCAAGTCGAGCATCATTACAAGCTGTCTAAAACTTTACCAAGCTTATAGGATCTCAGAATTCAAGCTTCATGTCATTTTAGCTTACTGATTAGTGCCTAGGAGTAACATAAAAACAATATGTGGAAGCAGAGTTAACAGAGTATGATGTCATCAGGATCCAGATTTTGAAAATTTAACAATTATCAATTAGATATTTATGATACTGCAGTGACTCTAGTAAGAACCTCGCTTCACTGACACTAATTCGAATAGAATAAGTCATTTACTTGCCTGCATTGCTTGATGAACTGCCCATTCAAGCTTTTGCTCACCAACAATATTTTTGCTTAATCTTAAAAAGTCCCTGATCGTGATTTCCTTGCTCTATGAACACAGAACAGTAAAATCAAACACCCAGTATGCAACAAAGCAATTAGTTCTAACAAACCAAAAACAGATTTCTATCCATTACAATGCAAAATTGACTCATCAATTATATCGAAAATGTACCACGACTTTCTTATACACAGCTTCGAGTTGCATGTATCTATCTTTATCAAGAGTAGAACGCAAAGTAGGAAGCAACATATTTGGTTGAATCACATGTGTCTGTTTCACCGAGTTGTTTACTTGTCCATTCACATGCAGCAAGCTCTGTTTCTCCTCATTGTCTGACCTCTTAGAGCCATCAAGCGTAACTTCGATGTCAGGAGGTGTGCTTTGCACTGCATCAGAATCTCGACTCTTCTCAATAGTATGCGGCGAAACCTGTTTAGCGACGTTCTCTGTAGTGAAACTCAATTAGAAATCATAATCTAACTAATTCATAAACAATCAATAAATGGGGTGTAATATAAATATCACCTGCATTAGGTTCCACGGATGGAGCAACCGCCGCCGTCGAAGCGTCTCCAGCGAGGTCCCGGTTCAGCGCAGCAGTGAACGCCTCGACATCCGCCCTGGAATGCAGGTTCTCGTCCTGCATTGTGTAATCCAAATCCAATTCAAATCAAAGCGACTAGAATCGAAAAGATAAACGAAACCTTAAATAGACAATGAGACCTCGTCGTCCTCGAGGAGCTTGATGATGGAGGGATCCATGGTAGACGGTAACGATAATACGATGACTAGCTTTGAACTTCGCCATTGCTGTTGTTTATTGGTTTGTATATAATAGCGAGAGAGAGCGAGGGCGAGTGAGAGAGAGAGCGCGGATCTGACTTCCGAGTTTGGCGCCTCCATGGCGGTTAGGGTTTAAGGAGGGCAGTGGCGCCCCAAACAGGCGTACAGACAACGCAACGTATCAACTACTGCCGCGTATCTCCGGCGCGCAACCTCCTCTTATTCGGTAGTCATCAGAGCCATTAGCATCTGTACTGGGCCACTACTGAAGCCCAACTAAAAAGCGAAACAATTAAATGGACTCTCAAAAATGTTAAAGGCGAAATCTACTTAATTATCACAAATTAACAAAATTGAAATAGTCCATTGATCAAGTTTTAAAGTTATACCATAATCTTTGACCAATTACTATTTTTAATAATATTATAAAATTTCTGGTTATCTCGACCTTAATTTAAATATTAAGAAGATATGTAGGAGAAGGTGTCATATATTTAAAAATGCAGGATAAAATCCTCCATAATTATTTTATAGTTGGAAAATATCTAACTTACTGGGGTGTTCAATCTGTCAGGATTATGTTGCCTGGATGACTCAATTAGAATTGTCTTTTAAATAGCTGAATATCAAATTAAAGAAACAAAAAATCGATAATGATAGAATTAGTGTAAGGTAACTAGGAAGATGTTTCTTTAACAAAAAAAATATTATGTCAAAAAAAAAAAAAAAAAAAGTTTGAGCAGGTTTGATGTATAATTAAAGATTCATCAACATATAAATTTGAAAAACTGCGGTGCTGAAATGACTTTAAAAAGACGTCCGAAAAGGTTAAAAAAGGAGTCCACAATCTAAAATTAATCTCATTTTATTTATTTGAAAAATAATGTATAGCTTCTGACAACCACAAAAATTCAAGAAGAAGTTTTGCCTTATAAAATAGGAGGACATATGCACTATACTCGAAAGAATATTACTTATGGTGGACAAATCTGAAGATGCTTCAACCAAAAGATAATAAAAATGACTCAAAAGAATATTATTTATGGTGGACAAATCTGGAGATGCTTCCACCAAAAGATAATAAAAATGACTTTAGAACATCCATTGAATAGTCCACTGTTGAAGAGCATAAAAATCAATATAATCATTTTCTCACAAATTTAGGAGAAATTCTGGGACAAATTTTGGGAGCTTAAGCTTTTTGAGCATTACATGAGGCCTATCTTATTCTTAGTACTCATTTTGTCGAAAAGCATAAAAATCAATCCAATCACTATTCTCATAAATTTTAGGAGAAATTTCGGGACAAAGTTTGGGAGCTTTAGCGTTTTGAACATTACACGACGCCTACTCATTCTTCAGCACTCATTATGTTGAAGAACATAAAAATCAATCCAATCACTACTCATAAATTCAGGAGAAATTCAATGACAAATTTTGGGAGCTCTAGCGTTTTGAACATTACACGAGGCCTATCTCATATCAGTATCCATTCTGTTGATCATAAAAATCAATCAAATCATTGTTCTCCCAAATTTAGGAGAAATTGGGGACAAATTTTGGGAGCTCTAGGCCTATCTCATTCTTCAGTAGTCAGTCATTCGGTGTCTAATTATGATCGAAGTGTACTGTGGGAGGGGATGAGATCAACGTGAACGTTTTCGTCGTCAACATCGGGCAGCAGAGCCGCCTCACTTTCACAGAAAACTTCCAAACACAGCTCGCATTGGTTGACTTCCAACACCCCCCTCATCTAATCCTAATCTATATAGAGAATTGATCTGGTGTAGCAGTTTACTATACCAATAATAAAAATATATGTGTGGATATTTTTTTTAAAAAAAAATTGATAACGAAAGTTTTAAATTCTAATAAGATTTATTATTTGTATATTTAAAATTTTTTAAGAAAGTTTCTAAATAAATATGTGGAACTTCAAAAATTTTAGTAAATTTTAAAATTATTTTAAATATGTTAAGATTTGAAATCACAGAATATCTATTTAAAAGTATTTTTAAAAAATAATTAAACATTAAAATTATATCTCATCAAAATCTACCAGCACACGACGCACCTACAATACATGTTTTAAAAATATTTTAAAATTATTATTAAAATTTATAGTTAGTAAAATTACTACGAATAAAAGAAATTTAATCTAAAATTATATAGAGAAAAGGACAAAAAATGGGTGGTTTATAACTTCCAACGTAAAATAAATAGCATATTATTTATGATAATTAGTTTATATAAAATTTAAACTTACTTAAAATATTAAATAATTATATTATTTATGATATAAAACACCATAAACTTCTCTTTTACGATTTAATATTATAGACATAGATAAGTATTATTTTAAATAATATTTTTAGATATAAATTATTTATATTCGATCGTCCTTATGATAATTCCATACGACGATCGTATAGGGATCAATTCTCATCTATACATAAATATCTTCATTATAAAGATTAAAATATCATTTCCATGTTCTAACAACATTTTCGTATTCTAACACCGGATTAGGAAAATTTGAGTATTCCGTCTACCAAAATTTCTAAAACCATCACGTTTGATATTAAAAAAATGCTAAGAGGAGCAATATAACACCTATCTATTTGATAGACTGATGAGATTTACTTAGATATATTTAAAATAAAAATATATATTTAAAAAAAAAAAACTCTCTCTATCACTTACCAAACAATTTCCTACTGTCTTCGTCTTTTTTTTTTTTTTTCTTATGTTTTATATATCACAAGATTCTAAAAGACAACTGTCTCGATTTGACATCTCCATTCTTTATATTAATCATAGCTCTTCTTTCTGATACAGCAAGCATCAGAATATTTCTCACTTCGAACAGAAGATAATGCATAATCAGATCAACGTGATGACGCTAACGGTGCTACTTTTCACCGTTGTCTTGCTGCCGGAGTTGAGCTCCGCCCAGTTGAAGCAGAATTTCTACGCCAACGTCTGCCCTAACGTCGAAACTATCGTCCGGCAAGCCGTCACTGCGAAAGTTCCAGCAGACCTTCGTCACCGTCCCCGGCACTCTCCGCCTCTTCTTCCATGACTGCTTCGTCCAGGTAACTTATAACCCTATCTTTTTTGAGGTCCAAGGTAGAATTCCTACATACTCTTTCAGGATGACGCTCATTCCAAGAGTGTCCTGCCGTATCGTACACACACTGACGTAATATATTTATACGCAACTGATAGTGTAAAAAATCGAATACGGAATAAGGAGGCTATCTAAGACGCACCCTATCACCGCGACATCCTGCCACCACCAGCTTATAACACTATCTATCTACAACTTATAATAAGAGCTAGCATATGTGTCTGTTGTACATGATTTATATCTGTAATTTTGATATTTTTTATGGATTACGAGAAAATTATGCGGATCACGAGATAAATGTGTAGCGGAGATTAATTGTGTGTGATTTGTTGAGTAGTTTGTTGGGGGTGAGTAATTTTTTTCTTTTTGGTTATATGCATTAATGAAGGAGTATTTTGACCACGATAGGGGTGCGACGCATCGGTTATCGTAGCCTCAACGGCGACGAACAAAGCAGAGAAAGATCACCAGGACAATTTGTCGCTGGCGGGAGACGGGTTCGATACGGTGGTGAAGGCGAAGGCCGCCGTCGATGCGGTACCCAACTGCAGGAACAAGGTCTCTTGCGCAGATATACTTGCAATGGCCGCCCGGGATGTTGTCAACCTGGTTTGCACCTCCTCCTATCATAAAATTAATTTAAATTACATTATGCGAAAGATAAAATTAATTTAAACTACCAAAGATAATAGATATCTTTCAATATATCAAAATAATAATAAAATAATAATCAAGATCAGGGAAATTAAAAATGTGAACTTTTCAGGCCGGGGGACCTTCATATGCAGTGGAGCTCGGAAGGTTAGACGGGTTAAGCTCGACGGCGGCAAGCGTGAACGGGAAGCTGCCGCAGCCGAGCTTCAATCTTAACCAGCTAAACTCACTATTTGCGGCCAATGGGTTGTCTCAATCCGACATGATAGCACTCTCAGGTAATTACAATATTTTACCTTCACTTATGTTTGCATGAACGTAAGTTTACTCAATTTTGGTTCCCCCGAAGACTTTTCTTCAAAAATAGTCTTTTTCAGAACATGACTGGTGCATTCAACCTTTATATAACCCATAAATGTTGGGACTTTTGCTGAATTATTGTTGTTCATGTCGTGTAGAATTTGAATATTTCAGATAAGATGTCGTTATTATAAGAACTTTGAATTATTATTTAATACTGTGATCCTGCAATCAGACAACCACTTAAGATTAGCTATTGCGTAGGCTCTTCTTTTCTTTATTTTTGTTCTTTTCTTTAAATAATGAAGCTAAAAACGAATTAGGAATTAAAGAAAAACATGGTAGAAGTGCAAAATGAAGTTTTCTTATTGAGTATGTTCATCAAGCTGATCATTTCATGTTCTTTAGCACTTTACAGTCGGAAGAAGTTCAAAGATCTACGTAAATTAATGTATGTGAATGACCAGCGCGGGTAGCTCGAAAAAAGTAGGGCTGCGGCTAAAAACCATGCGTTGAATTCGCGTGGCTGTAATGTTATCATTCACAGCTCGTACATGCACTTGAGAATGAATAAAATTTTTCGTTCATGAAAGACCCGTACTTCGTTCTAAAGAAATCAGCAGATCTCTTGGCTCGGAGCTTATCCGTTATGATGATTGCTATAAAAAGCCGATTACAAATAGATTTTTTTTTTTTTTAAAAATCTAAAATATCAGCTTGTAAATCTATGGCACATCGGCCAACTCATGCAGTCCACGGTCTATAACACGTGAAGATAGACATATTTAGAACGTTGGCATAAGTAGAATCGGTCAGTGGTTGTTTGCACTATAATATTTTAATAATTAATTTATATTTTAAAGATAATCCAATTTTTACAAGATTAAAAGTCCAAAGTTAGGTATCTGTCTTAATCTTAAAACTCAAATAAAAAAAAATAAAAAAAAAAAAAAAAAAAAAAAAAAGAAGGAAGAAGAAGTTTATAGCCACTCCAAATTCATATAAGATAAAAAAGTATAACCACTCAGACTATGATCTCTTTTAACTCTTTATATATGTGCATGCAGGTGCACACACTCTTGGATTCTCGCATTGCAATCGATTCTTCAGCAGGATTTACGGCAGCCAAATTGATCCAACGTTGAATAAGACGTACGCCGCGCAACTCCAATCTATGTGCCCGAGAAACGTCGCCCCCGATATTGCTATCAACATGGACCCGGTTACGCCCCGCACGCTCGATAACCAGTATTACAAGAACTTGCAGCAGGGCGCGGGCTTATTCAGCTCCGACCAGGTGCTCTTCACCGATGCTCGGTCCAAGCCGACCGTCAACACGTGGGCACAGAGTTCTCCGGCATTTCAACAGGCCTTTGTCACGGCCATCACCAAGCTCGGCCGCGTTGGGGTCAAGACTGGATCACAAGGCAACATTCGTCGCGATTGTTCCGTTCTCAATTAATAGATTTTTCTTTTTTTTTTCTTTTTTTTTTTTGGTATTTTACAAGAAAATTACAAGTTGGTGAATAATCGGTGTCACGTACAAAAGTAAGCGTGATCTCGACTTGTTTGTACTTTTGTGAATTCTATGAAACATTTAAAGGAATGTTAAAATCGCAATATTCTGATTGTCCAATAAACTATTTTTTAACATTGACGCTTAACCAAATTCAATTAAATTATTTTTCATTCAATCCAATTTTTTGTCGTCTATGTTGAACAAGATAAAAAGTGAATATTTTCACTCAAAGAAAGCAACCAAAAAATTGCTAGATTTTGAACGTACCGTACATGCAATCTTTTTTTGAGATAACAGACAAAACTCTATCCACATCGAAAAAATTATTTGACACGAAATTCTCGATGGACCCCTGAAAATTAGCTCTCGACTCCAACTTTACTGCGGAAGCAGCTCTTGATCTACGATTGGGCCAAAGCCCCCACGTTTCTGTCCACATGAAGAATAAAAAAACGGATAATTGCACTACAGTCCCTCCATATTGTTTCAATATCACTTAAATCCTCTCCAAAAAAACTTTTGCACTTTAATCCTTTTGACACCTTCCGATGAATTTTTAACACATTCCGATGAATTTTTGACACCTCCGACATACGCCCAACACCTTATATTTTGACACCTTTTAGTAAGTTTTTGACACCCTCTTGTTAATTTTTAACACCCTCCTGATAAAAAATAACACCTTAACACCTTTCTGATAACTTTTAATACCTTCTTGATAACTTTTGACACCCTCCGTGAAAGAACTTAACTGCAATTAAAATTTAGCCCAGGACCCAAATACAATGAAACTTACAACTTTGGACCCAAACGCAACTCACCCATAAAAAAAAAAACCTTCCATAAAGATCAGTATGAGTCCTCGAGGGCGTTTGTTAATTTTATCTCCTTGAGACATATATATATATATATATATATATATATAATATATATATATATATATATATATATATATGTATAACATAATAACGCAATAAATCCCTAGTCAAACTTCTTTACGGCGTAACATTTGAAATTTAACGCAAATTAAAATAAGTAGCTTGGATCTTCCAACTGCCATGGCAACCATGATTAGACACAATAACTGAGCCGTTTAGTCGAGAATCAATGTCGGCCATGAGCTTCGATTGCCGTCTTGGTGGGAATTGTGACATTTCGGTGCCTATACAATCTTTTTTCACCAAAGCTTGATATCGGTATATAACACAATCTCTATTGAAATTTATTATAATTTTTTAGGATATTTTAATCGCGGACATTTACTGCAAACCAAATTTAAACATGAAGTAGTAACTACAACATACACCAAAAAAAGTTCAAACCTTCTAAAATATATCTTAGTAAAAATCATATAATTGGACAAAAATAAATATGAATCCACATTTACAAAAATAAAATTATCTGAAGAATTTGACCAAAATAAAAGTTTGACTCATCTTAACAATTGAAGGGATAACTAAAGAGACAATAAACATTCTAATTATTCTAGATTTTGATTTCATCAATATCTAAAATGAGTAATATGACAGCAAATACTCCTTGTGCTAAATGATTCTTGAGCATAATGACGGTAATTAGCATGTGATTGTGCAATGTAGACATTACATTATTGTAGCGCTCGAAACATATAATTTTTAAACATGGTAACGGCACAAATATATATAATATACATGTTCTATGTTAAAACTAATAAATAAAGACGATCACCAACAGAACTTTACTTATCAAATTTCAAATATAAGATTCTCTTTACTGAGTGCCCAACACTGCTTGTTACACCAAAATCTTAACCCAAACATACTGGACTAAACATGCACCAATGTTGGAACATGGGCCTGAATTGCCACCCTTAAACCCAACAAAACTGCCATACTCATAGTGCTTAACCATAGGGCTGAGGAAAGTAGCCCAACATACAAGGTCCATGTTGATAGTAAAGCCGCTAAGCCAGATTAACGTCCTCAAATATTGGGCCCCAAATCATTATAATCCCCAATATGAAACCTAATAATAACCCAGCAAGCTGGTCCAAATAAATTGTGCGGCAGATAAAGATTGTGATAGGAAAGCGCATACGTGGAGGGTCGAGATGAATAGGTGAGAGACCGCATGGTGCGGTTATGTTCACCGTGCACGGATCAAGTGTCTGCTCCAGCCGGCACTTTTTCCTGCTCAGACAGACGTTATTATCCCCCTCGCTCTCGCTTTGCGTAGTAAAGACGGAGCCAGCAGACAGCCGCGCAACAAAACCAATAAAGAGAAAAAAAAAAAGAAAAAAAGAAAAAAAAAAGGAAAAGAGAAGCAATCACCTACCTATTCATATTTCGTACTAGCTGTGGGCCCGGTGGTGCACTCGCGCATCGCGTATCTGCGCCGCTACCATTCCGCTTGAAATGTTGATCCTGTACGCTGGTGCGAGTGAAATTTTGTTATAAATAAAAAAAATATTTGTGAATATTTTTTTTAAAAAATATTTGTGAATATTTTTTTTAAAAAATAATTTTAATTAACTTTTAATAAGATCTAAAATTTTTAATTAATTTTTTTTAAAAAATTAACATTTCTAATTAAAAGTTTTGGAACTCCAAACGAATTTGAAGTGAATTTTAAAATTCGTTTTAAACATGTTAAATTATTTTTTTTGAAAAAAAAAATAATATAAAAATTAAAAATCTTATTAAAATCTAAAATTTTTATATATTTTTTTTAAATAATCTCAGTTATTTTTTGAAAAACCCATACGGAATCAATTTCGTCCCGCTTGATCTTCAGATAATCGAAGTCAGTGCTCCGTATTTCAATGCTAATCCGTTCATATAACCATATAAGTGTTACTATTGCAATAGGCCGGGCGAGCAGTGCGGCCAACCGCTCATAAAGAATTAATCATGGATTCGATTTTTAAAGATATTTTGAAATAAAAAATATATTATTCGGCAAAATTTTCAGTCGAGTTAGCTAATAGGTGGTTACGTAATTTTGATGTTTCATGACTGATTTGTAGACGAACATTAGGCCGAAATTTTACTTACTGATTAGATACATAACTAAAAAAATTTGTTTCAAAAATAATACCGAATGAAATAATTTGATATATATTTTCAGAAATTTCGCCGCGACACATGCTGTATGATTGAAAATTTTCTACAATATCTCTATATATTCAATTGGACAATAAATATTTTGAATTGATACTAAATCTTAATTGATATCTATTATCTTCTCCCATTAAATTCATGTTTGAGGATTAGGAGTCTTGCTGCTTACTTATCATCCGTGAGGCGAATATGACTTTCAGCTTTTGTATATTCTCAGCATATTCTTATCACATCCTATATAATTTTCAGGTTTTTGTCAATAGTTTTTTTTTAATGAGTTTTGGAATTTAGCATATACTGTTTTTTATTATATGACTTCTTAAAAATTAATGGCAATAAATCACCCTTTTTTCTTAAAAGTTATATACCGTCCGATCATCTCGAATTTAGTATTGTTCTAAAACATTGAACATAGATCAACCCTTCTCCTCCCAGACTATGAAGTTAATTTCACCAGCTATATTTAAAACTTATCTTATATTTAATCTCTAAATTTATCTTATTATCTATCAATTCCTCTTTATCAAATGAGTGTATCATATATTAAATTATCACACCTTTTTAACCCATTTAAACAATAATTTAGAGATAAAACTGAGACGTAGATATATATTTTACTAGTTTAATTGCAATCATCACCTTGTTTAAATTAGAGTTGACCACAAAAAAAATATCCCAGATAGAGCAGCTTCGAGAGCCGCTAGCCGTTATGCCACGTGTACGGACGGCGCGTCGGCCGTCCCGCGCCTTTATTTGTTACCTCATGGTGTGGGGTCCTCGATAGCGCAACCAACCACCTCGTGACGGTATCTTCTTTTAAATTATCCGTCCGACATACTCGTCGAACGAATGTCCGATACTCTCTGATAAAATAAACACGCCCCAACGTTCAGCGAAATAACATAATTGCCATCGCCTTGTATAAGCCTCCTGTATTGGTAGAGCAACGTTTCTGACGCTGGATTCATAATTTTTGCTGGATCCGTCTCCTAATATTTTATTTCGACATCCTTGATCCAAACAAAAATATTTTGCAGAGTTGTAACTTGTAAGCAAGCTTTTAAATTTCGTGTCATGCCGAATTTTGATAAATTCCGAACTCGAAACATGCCGACCGTGTTGACTGTGTCGTGCCGATCATGCCAATAATAAAATATTATTTTTTAATTTTTTTAAATTTTATTACATTTTTAAAAAAATGAAGGTTTTAAACTTTTTTAAAAAATCAAAAAAACAAAAGGTGCGGGCGCGCGCTGGCGCACGACTGGCAGCTGCCGGTCGCCGCCCGCCCCTTAAAAAAAAAGGACGTTAGATGCCGGTCGCGCCGCGTGCGGGCGACCGTACCATCTTCCTACCCTACATAGAGAGTTGGACCAGAGACAGCTAAAATTCTTCTAAAAGATATAATCAATGTGATCTACCAACAGAATTTTTTCTTTAAGGTGCTAAGGTGCAAAGCGAAAACGAATTAGAAGGACTAGTCATGCTAGAAAAAAATATTACAAGTCCTGGAATGCAAACCTATCCTAGTTGGAGAAGGAGCCCACACCGCGTACGCGGGGGTCCCGGCTCTTTAAAATGCTTGCTGCTCACTCGCGAATCTCTTTCATCGGCTCTTCTCTCCCCCTTCTTTCTTCTTCTCCGAGATCCATCGTCGGCGGCGATGGAGTGGTGGGATCGCGTGGTTTTCATCCCTGCGAGACGCGTATGGACCAGCGTCACCTCCCGTCTCAATCTTCACCGCACAACCGGTAAGCTCTCTAGTCATTACCGTAGATTGGGTTTAGGATCTCTGAAGTTCATGAACACAGATAACTAGCCATGTGCTGGTGGTTTGATTGGCTGCAGGGTTACGGAAGTTGAGGCAGGAAGTGCGCACGTGCGAGTACGAGGATGTCCGCGTGATGTGGGAGATGCTCCGCCAGTCAGACGGCCGTCACCCGCCGGTGAATCCTGCCGCCGCTCGTCGCCGGAGAGTGAAGATACGTTTCTGGGCCGCCTTGGACTGGACCCGCAGCGGCGCGCCGTTGAATCTCTGCCGCAGCTTCTGAGGATCAACGATCGACTGCATGCCCTTCAATCTGGACCGTAAGATTTGACTAAATCATCGTATTTTTCTCGTACTGTCATATGTGTTACACGTGGCGCGCTGTGATGCGTTCTTTGTTCTGTAGTAGGGGAGTCTCGAATGTTTGGCTGTGTACATTGTACGTACGATTTATAATACTGCTACATAAACGCGAGAGAGCGCTGTAGATCTCCGCTTTGTGTATCCACCCGTTGGATTTTATTTTTTAACTTTTTTAGATTATTGTGGAATATGCAATGAGTGCACATTGCTATAAGAATTTTAAAATTACGAAAAATTTTCACGTCCAATTTCGATCGACGTTCTAAGATTTGAATACAGATCTTTCATTAACGGAGACTCATGTTACGAAGTACAGTTAATTTTTAAAAAATTTTGTGAGAGATTTCATCCTACTGGGATTCGAATTTGGATGGTAATGCTTTTTGAGGTGCCTCCAATCCAAAGTTGAGCCGTTGGATTTTATTACTTCTTTAGTTCCTTCAGCTGCCAGGTAGGTCCGGTGGTTGGACGCGTGGAGCGCTTCCGTGTTGAACACAATAAATCATATATTATTGTAGATTTTATCTAACAATATATATATATATATATATATATATATATATATATATTTGTTCATTATATTTTGATCCAGACTTAGCAAAGTTTCGAAGGAGAGTAGCCTCCTATAATTTTAATATTTTTCTTTAAATCTACTTACTAATTCACCATACTATAGAATTAAGAAGAGATTTTCTTTGTTTACTGTTAATGTCTGCGTATTCATACAGTCACTCTGATCACGGATATTTTTTATTCTTTTTTTTTTATTTATACTATTTTATTAAGGTTCCAGAATCGGGTTACGTGGCTGAATGGTCGGTGGCCAACTTCGGTAGTCTGATTTTGAGGATAACTTAAGGGGGGCAGAGGAGAGAAATAAGGAGGCAGGCAAGCGAAGTGAATCAAGGCAGTGGATTTTTATAATGACTCAGCTTTTGTCTTAGGTCAACATAGTTGTTCTATCTGTAACCTAGTTGTATTTCCCTTGATTCAAGAGTATCTGAGGTGCCGTTGGTCTTCTAGGGATAGGTGTTGTGATGAGATGGAACCTACTCTGCATAGTGTAATTAAATTCAATACCTACTGTTATAACTTTAGCGACTCGTGATAAAGTTGCGCTAAAGTGGAAAAAAAAAATTATAAATCTCACTCACTTGATTCTATGGATAGATGTTAAAAATAGCCTCAGTCTTAGTTATAAAAAATTTCTTTAAATTACGGAGATCACTCTTATTCAAATCTCGCTATTATAGATTTCGCTTGCTGTCTGTAGGCAACACAATCATTGTTACAAAAGTTGATCGAGTGAAATTCATGGGTTGAGTGGTCAACCCTGCTCTCAGCTTGCCATGTGGCATCCCATGTTCTAGCACAGTTGATTAGTGATACGCATTGCCTAACGTTTGAGTATTTGTGCCTTGTTTATTTGTTCTTTTTAGTCATTCTGTTTACGTGGCAACCTCGGCTCAATATGGACAGAGAAAAGCATAGGTCTCCACTGCCACAGAAGTCGGCGTCTTCTTGTTTGACACGTGGCCGGGTGGCATATGTGCAGTAATAATATCTACTATGTGTGATCATTTAGCAGTTCGTCATCTAGGGATAGGTTTTATTTGGGATAAAAAAAGGGATAATTTCAAATCATCCCCCTATTTCGAAATTGGATCCATATTAGCCCCTGAAAATACGTTTTCAGGGACTGATATGGCAGTTTTGAAATTACGGGGGCTGATTTGGAATTACCCCCTAAAAAAAAAGCATGCTAATGAGTGCATAAACCATTCCAGAATTGATTATTTTTAGATGTTCCAAACATGGGGAGATATGCTCCTAAAATATCCTTGCAGAGTTTATCGAAATCATGCTTGCTAAGCGATGAAATCAAAATCCTAAACATACGTTCTACTGTAAGTATCGAGCTCGTGTATTTTGCGGAACCGGATCAATACTTGTGCTAATACTCACATGTATTAATAATTTTTCAGTGATCTCTAGTGAACTCCTATAGGCTCCGTTCTGTAGCATATTCTTTGGATATATATATATATATATATATATATATATATATATATATATATATATATATATATATATATAGTTTCGGCTCTCAAGTGGCTCATCATAAAATTTTCACTATCAAATGTATTTATATGTATACGTTCTTTATGGGCTGCAATAGATGTTTATCTTATATGGGCCAAGTCCAAATGCTAATACTAAGATTAAGGCTCAATAGTCTCTTTAGATTAAAGAAGTACTTCTTCAGATTATAAATGTTTATCTTATATGGGCTGCAATAGATGCTTATGTTATGTGGGCCAAAATAAAGGAAGAGCATTGCTATATGTAGTAATAGATCCACCAATAAATTTATCAAATTTAGAATTTGTTAAATTAAAAAGTTTAAAAATAAATTTAGAGATATTTTTTGAAAAATTTAATATATGAAAGCAGTATGATTTATAAGATCTATTATTTTATTATTGAAATTCTTTTCAAATAAACTTTTGAATTGGTTGTCTTAGATTTTAATGAATTTATGGTGCATGTAAATACTATTTCTGAAATTCGTTTCAAAAGATTAAATTTTATAGTTTAAAATATTCATTTAAATTTTTCTTAAAACAGTATTAAAAAAAAAAGTTATACTGATCTAATTAATATAAAAAATTTATATATTTAAAAAAAATTTAATTATACGAATTATTATAGTTGATGCCTTATAACAACTAGCATTTCCTAAAGGAAAGGTCCCCAATCTGAAACATTGTCGATCACGTGCGAGACATTCCCCTTCCCCGGGGCCGGTGAGCACAGAAGTCAACGATTCCGGCGGCACAGTTAAGGCTGGACCCTTCCTCCTCGTTTCCGCCACCGTCGCACCGCCGCTGAGCCCACGTGCGTGATTCCGTCACTCTCGTGTCGGCACTCCCTTTCCTCTTCTCCATCTTGACATATCTTTCTGTAACGTTTTTATTTATTTATTTTAATTTCAGCTGAATATTTTCCGATTTAAACTCTTATTATTCACATGTTTTGTATCAAAATTGTATGGCCAACCAATTTTAAGAATAAAGGGTTAATGTTGTATCAATAAGTAATATACATCCAATATCTTACTCATAATCATAATAAAAAATTATTAAATTAAATATTTTCATATTTATGAAAAAAATTAATTGTTGCTTCAAACAGAAAATTTCTCTGTAGCTTCCTGAAGCTCCAACAGACGTTTCCCACTACTCGTGGCCCATGATGTATTGTGCTCATCAAAGTATATCAACCACCAACTTGAAGAGCCGCATATAAATATTACGCTCGACACGTGTCTATTCTCACTCGTACGTTCCAGACTAATTCACTACTTTTCCGTTTTGCAGGTTAGACAGTTTATAATTACTATGTACAATTGGACACCTCAATTTTTTTAATTATGATGTTTTTTTATTGCAATTGTTTTGAAAAACAATTTGTACAATTGGACTCGTACTAAGAAGTTTTCCAAACATTTTTAGTGACGTTCAATAAGCCGTGTTCGAAGATATTTTAAACAATTATGGACATTCATATACTCCATGAATGCCAAGGAATACTTACTCTTAACACCATTTGAACACCTGTTAATATTTATCCAATTTGATTAATAATTTGGATAATTTTCAGTTTGAGGTACAAATTAACAATATCCTCCTAACAAATTAATAATTTAGAATATTTATTCTTAACTAACCAACGTTGATCCAGTTGATTAACATAGTTTAATATTAAAAAAAAAACTAACGATATATTTTTAGTGAAGAATATAGAAGTTTAAATTTTAATAATAGTTGAAAGAATTTATTATTTATTATTCGAACGAAATATAGAATATTGGTCAATATTAAAAAAAGATTATACAATTATACAAACGATAACTATCCTGTCAAAAAATAATTAAGGAATCTGGTTGTGAAACTACAGTGATTTGCTCCAGATATTTAATCGGACGGCTAAGAAAGCACGAAGGAGGGACACCAGCCGCGGGGACACGGAGCCGCAACAGCGCCCACGACCTTGGAACTTTAACTTAAACTTAAACCACCGCCTTAACCTTTCTCTCGGGTTAACTTAACCCAACCCCCACTTGCACCGTCTATATAAACAACTTCCCGTCTTCCCCAACCCCGTTCCTCTTGTTCTTCGTCCTTGCTGTTACTGGATTAGCTAGTTAACTATACTTAAGGAATATGAGCTGCAATGGCTGCCGAGTGCTGCGTAAAGGCTGCAGCGACACGTGCGTTTTACGGCCATGCCTTCAGTGGATCGACGGCGCGGAATCGCAGGGCCACGCCACCGTCTTCGTCGCTAAGTTCTTCGGCCGCGCAGGCCTCATGTCCTTCATCTCCGCCGTCCCTCACTCCCAACGCCTGGTATTCATCTTCTTCTTCTTCTTTAACTTCACTAGCTATAATTGTAGTGTCTCAGAATTATTGCGTTTGGGTGTTAATTCTCATCAATTTTGTTTATGCAGCCTTGTTTCAGTCGCTGCTGTACGAGGCATGTGGGAGGACTATAAATCCTGTCGGAGGAGCGGTAGCGTTGCTCGCCGGAGGAAACTGGGACCTCTGTCAGATGGCGTGGAGACAGTTCTCCGCGGCGGTGCTCTGCGGCCGATATCCGGCGCTATCGACGGAACGGGAGGAGACTTGTACGACCGCCAGTGCTCCCTGTTCTCTTCGGCGAAGAAAGGAACGGCGGTGGAGATGGGCGGAGTAGCAGAAACACCGGCGGCGTTAACCGAACCGAGAAACAATTTGCAGCAGCTCTGCGAGCTTGAGTTGGGTCGCTGTACGATGACGTCAGCAGACGAGAAACGCAGTCAGCGGCGGCGGCCGGGGACGCCGAACTCGGAAGAATCTGGTACGTCGAGCGCAGAGAGCACGGCGGATCGAACGGTAGAGAGAAGAGTCCCGGAACTTTTAAATTTATTCGTCTAAAGAGTTTGCGAATGTGATTCATGATCTGTTAGCTCGTTGTTTGGGTTGACTTATTCGCAATCTCCGGCGTCGATTCTTGTTTTGGGAAGATGAGACCGCCGGCGCTAATCATGTACTAAGCCGGCAAATAAAAATTATATTTTTACTAAAAAAACCTGCTGTTTTCGCTCATGAAAATACGGATTTTTAGATAATTACGCTCACTTTACCTCGTAAACCGCTAACTTCGGTGTCAAAGTCTCGGTTTATTTACTATTATTTTTTAAGATAATGCTAAAATTCGTCGACATGAAGAGTTCGTAGATCATATGCTACCGAATTTTGGTCTAGATAAAACTATACGGGATAATTTGTAATTTCTATAGTGAGGACAATATAACACAACGCTGGGAGAAAGATTTTGTTTAGTTTAATAATAAATTAATAAAATTGTTTTAATAATTTTTAACTTCTGAATTTTAGAATAGAAGATCCGATTGGAATCTACACTATAATCAAATCAAACTAGGAAGATTTAATCTCGATTTAATCTGGAGATGGTTTTCATCAAGAAAAGATTTGATCGAGAAGGCAGAGAGACCCAGGCTTTTGGGGAAGCGGAAGAGGCACAATGAGATCGGCCAGAAATCCAAAATAATAATAATAAAATAACATAAAAATTTTATAATTAATAAGAAACAAAAAAAATAAGGGCAAATATCAAATCAGTGTGTAATTCTCCTTACTTATCCAAATCAACCTCTAGATTTTTAGATAATTACGCTCACTTTACCTCGTAAACCGCTAACTTCGGTGTCAAAGTCTCGGTTTATTTACTATTATTTTTTAAGATAATGCTAAAATTCGTCGACATGAAGAGTTCGTAGATCATATGCTACCGAATTTTGGTCTAGATAATACTATACGGGATAATTTGTAATTTCTATAGTGAGGATACTACAGCACACAACGCTGGGACAAAGATTTTTTTTAGTTTAATAATAAAATAATAAAATTGTTTTAATAATTTTTAACTTCTGAATTTTAGAATAGAACATCCGATTGGAATCTACACTATAATCAAATCAAACTAGAAAGATATTTAATCTCGATTTAATCTGGAGATGTTTCATCAAGAAAAGATTTGATCGAGAAGGCAGAGAGACCCAGGCTTTTGGGGAAGCGGAAGAGGCACGATGAGATCGGCCAGGAATCCAAAATAATAATAATTAAAACAAAATAATAATAATAAAATGACATTTTATAATTAATAAGAAACAAAAAAAATAAAGGCAAATATCAAATCAGTGTCTAATTCTCCTTACTCATCCAAATTAACATCTAAATTTTTATTTACTGTTTAAATTTTTAAAAAAAAATCTCTCAATATTCGTGCTAAATTATTTTGACCATTGTATAAATACTTTTTGAAAAAAATTATAATATAAAAATTATAGAATTTGATAGGATCTATAATTTTTATATTTAATATTTTTTAAATAAATATTTTGAAGTTTTAAAATCTTGGTGGATTTTAAAATTAATCCATTAACTACTGAACTTTGGATCTCAAAATATATATTTAGAAATATTTTTTAAATTTTTTTAAAAAAAATAAAAATTATAATTTTTATCAAAATAAATAATTTTTATGTTAATTTTTTTTAATAATATTTTTAACTAAAAATTTTAGGATGTAAAGTTTGTAAAAAAAGAGCGACTGATACGAGAGTCCCAAAAAAACCAATAAGAGAAAAGGTTGAAGGAGCAGATATCGCCAATCCCATGGGAGGAATTTGGAGTCTGATGCCATCGTCGTCCCTACGCCGCCTCCAAGAGCCACCAATTTTTACTTTTATAATTGTAGTGCACAGCCGCAATGCGCCACACCGAATCGAGTTCGTGCAGCTCCTCTTCAATCTCACCCAGGAGCGATCGATAGAGCGACTGGAGGAGCGACTCTCTCTCTCTCTCTCTCTCTCTCCAATGGGGACGTATGGATGTGTTGTAAAGTGGCCTCTGTTTTTCCATTTGCGTGCTCGCTCGCCGCATTCGCAGCTGTGGATCGCTCCACTACCTCCACTCCACCACCACTCACCACCATCACCGCTTCTATGCACCTTCTTTCTTTTCCCCCCCCAAAAAGGTTCGGATTTTTAAACATTTTTCACCTCTTTTCTTCATAATTACAATCCTATGCTTTCAGATATCTGTCTGTAAACGATGCTAGGGATCTAAAACTACAGTCTTTTAATAACACCAGATTTTTATTTGTTCCGGTTCAACTGGCCGGTTCAGTTGACCAGCTCAATCAGCCAGTTCAATCAATTGAACCAATAAATTGCACAAAAATAACATATCAGGTTGGTCCTGTTTCCAAAATGCTGATTTTTGTAGTTCATATTTACTAGATTTGGTGTTAATTTGTCGCGAGCTATACTTCCCCAAAAAATTTTGGGAGCAATAACCTTTTCTTTTGATGATTGTGTCGGTTGTATCAGAGGATTGTTCTTCAAGCTTTTACTTCACAAATATATATTTTCTCAAAATAGCTAATTAATTATAAAATCCACTTTTGGAATCAATAACGTTCGGGGTCTCATCCAACTAAGCATTTGGTCATCTATTTGCTAAGAGTAATACTATTCGGTCCGATTACATAATCCGAAAAAGTCCGATTTATATTATCTTGCGTCTAGGATGATTTACCAATTCCGAGATACGAAAAGATATTTTTCAAATTATTTTATCAGACCAAATAGCTTTTTTGATTTGCTAAAGTGGCAACGGCTGAATAGAATTGCCACCTAAGAATGGGATACTCGGCGAGGCTCCGAGCGTTATTGATTTGGAATTGGCATGTTATAGTAGAATTAGCATCTGATAGCAGAGTTAAGAGGCAATACCTATCTGGTCCCTTTCTAACCGACAGACATCAAAACTCTTTGAGCTCGGCCTGCGGTCATATAGTAAAACTTTACCGTAGCGTCCGTCTTTAGACTACTCAGTGGAGTAGCCATTGGACCCCCACTTTCGCAGGTTGAAGTTACTCTCACAAACTTCGTATTCCCATACCTGATTTGTAGTTATATGAATAACGTTTGAAAACTATAGAGTCATCTTGACGGAGTAGTGAGTCGATTGCGATGTTGTCCCCCCAACTTGTGCCGATGATGAAATCGACGGCCGCAGGTGGAAGATAACGATAGCTTAGAGAATCTGTGCAAGAAAGAAATTGAAGTCATATTCATAATTAAACACTTACAAGTTTTGAGTTCCTACGGCTGTAATATAGGATTTTTTTTTTTAAGTTTTCAGAATATTTTTTGAAGAGTTTGACAAATATATGTTTATAATCGCCAACCGTACATCTGAGTTTATTGTCTAAAAAGAAAAAAAAAAGGAACTATCCAATCTCTTAAGGATAAAAAGGGAGCAATTTCTTGCGTAATATACGCTACTTATCCAATTTTTATAACCGTCGTCTTAAAAAAAAAAACAAAAGAAAGAAAGAAAAAAATTGACAGGCAGTGGAAATCTTTAGTTAGAAAATGTCGGCAAATTGCATGCACTCATTGGCGACGCACATTTGCTCAATTATTGATTGCGTCGTCTAAATTGATTGGCGGGTTTTTGTTGCCCCCAAAGATAAGCTTGTTTATTCACATGCACCATAACAAAATAAACTATAATTGAGGAAAAATTATGCAGTTAAATAAGAAAATATTATTATTCTCATAAAGAGCTTGGCTGCACCACGTGGTATTTTATTAGGATTTTAATTAGGGAATCACTTTGTATGATCTTATCCTGTTGTATAAGTTATTCACGATGAGGTTTTACGAACAAAACCGTATTCGGAATATGACTGTCTACATCTTATCTTTCTAGATTCCACTTGGGCGGGACTTATCACCCAATTGTTATTGTTGTTTTGGAAGGTGCACTGGTCGGGGCACCATTTGGGTGTGAAGATAATATTTATTTGCGCCGCTTTGCTGCAATTAAAGCTCTTTCAACAAATACGGACCTTAATCACAAGAATCTGCCAAGAGAATAGTTATAATTTACATATATACGCAAAAGATAATCCATGAATGCTACGCCGATCTTTTGCAATCTCACCTTTTTCTTTATGTTGCTTTTGATCATTCAATTTCATGTCCGTCTCTATCTTCTCCTTTGCATTGTGCGTGGAGAAAGCTGGATTCCAATTGCTAGTCTTTATATAAACATGCATGAAAAATGCTAGCGACTATCCTATATATCCCTCTACTTAGCGCATTCCCACAATACCCATCCCCAAACTCATGAACCGTACCCATCGTACCGTACACGTGCCCGCCGTGCGTTATATGGGGTGATAGAGGTGCAAGCAACCTTGTGAGTTGCAAAGGGCTGCTCTTTCAGGGAACTCAGAGCCATATTTCTAGTTATTATCATAATTTAATTTAGTAGCTATCTGCATGAGAAATAGTGAAAATACCCTGACTTAAAAAAAAGGGAAGCTCATATAACTATCTAAAGAACTAATTTTTGTTTAAATCCAATTATCGAATTATATAAATGTATTAGATTAAGTTATGCGGTGCTTTTCATCCCATTTTTATATCTACAATGACCGATGTTATTAGAGTTACATCACGTTATCAAGCATTTCAGCTAGTTATTGCCACCTTTTATGTCTTTAAAGCGGAGGCATATTACATGTTGACAAAGTGCAACAATATGCTTTTCAGAAATACCATTCTTCAATGATCACAACCACACGCAGTGCATTATCTATGTGGTACACTGCATGTGATTCTGATTACATCAGCATTTTTAATATCCCTGCTGGATAGAAGTGCTCTATGCTTTTAAAGTTCATCATCTATTCAGCAATCATAGCTGGGTTGCAAGTCTGATTTGGGATACCAAGATCCAACGCCCTTGCCGGGCAGAAAACTGGTATGGTTCCAATAATTGTGTTTATGAATTCTCATATTATTCCTAATCCAAACTTTATTTTCAATTTTAACACGATAAAGAAGATACTGATTAAGGATCTAGGTGTGGCGCTGAGAAACTTACTTTTCAGAAGGATCAATCACCGGATCACGATGCCTATGTGAAGGGACTGTCTTGTCTTTCTTATCTCGGTCATATGTTTCAACATACCAACCACCGATATCATGTATACTGCACCAACGCTCGAAGAACCAAAACCTATAAGAATTGAATTTGCGTAATCAGGTGTCATAACAAATAATTCCACGTCGCTTGCATCAAAGGAATCTAAGTTTAATGCAAAATGTGCAGTAAAGAACATGATTAAAAAGGCAGTGCTGTGACCTCGTATCAATTGTACGTTAATCTTTCGGACAAAGAATACTATGCTTTGATGTTTCAGCGGCATTGCAACAGTTTCAGGTGCACATTAAGAAACATATGCGAGTTATACATATTGCTTACATTAGACAATGCTCCAAAAATTTATCAGCATATTCAGAACTTATATATCAAATTTATTAAACCCAAACTGAAACTTATACAAAGGATGACCCCACATAAGCTCATCATCCATGCTTTTGATACAGTTTCTTAATTTGATGCAAGGTTTTCTGTGCCGAGCCGAGTCGAGTTTCGGTAAACTTAGATCCCGGCACGTGCCGAGAGTGCCGTGCTGATATATATTTATTTGTTATTTTTAAAAAATAAAAAAAAAATAATTTAAAAATTCAAATATAAGATTTTGACACGTGATGTGCCGACAGCTGTCGGAACAAGCACGTGCCGCCCGGCACCGAAAACCATGATTTGATGACTCCTACTAATCAGCAGTTGATCAACAGTTATGCTGAGGTACCTTTTGAATGTCGTCGTTAAACCAATAAACAAATTCGAGTTAGAAGCGCAAAACTTATAACGTATATTCATATAAATACAGCAGGAAGAACAAAGGAGAGCAACATAACAAAATGTGCACTGTCTATTTGCTAAAAGGATTAGTGTTGATAAATCAATTCAAACAGAATTTCAAGGTACTATCCATCAAACCTGCTAGGTGGAAACCAAGTCTAGTTCATCTGCATATACAAGCTGATACTTCATCCATACGTTCCACAAATTCAGATGTTCCACCTGAAAGATATTTTCAATCTACATAAGAGAATGAGTAAACTCCAGTGATGTATAATTACAAGCTATAGGAACATCAAGTAACTCGAGCAATGTGAATGCTACATTTCATTGTATGACCCTACAGCTAGACTGATAAAAAGAACGATCGATTTTTAACAGAAAGAAAATAGTTGATATTTCTAAATAAGGTTAGTTTCATGAACTCCCAGTCTGCAATTTACTGCCTCCAGAAAAATAAATGGCATCTACTTGCATAGTAGAAATTAGTAATACACAGACACATGACGAAGCAAATGCATAAGCCACAAAGCCAATATTGAAAACCATTGTTACAATCATTGTCCACTTTTCGAATTTGATGAACTTACCAATTTAAGCCGTCAAAAAAGTAGAAGTTACCAATCTAATCCGTTCAATAGAAACGATCATCTTTCATGTGAAAATATTGCCGATGCCATTTTCATACGTAAAATAATTTACCTCAGTACTAAAAAAGAAACACAAGAATTTAACAGCTACATTCATCTTAAGGGTGCATTCATCTTTTAGCTTAGCTTGTACCCAAATTTAGCTTGATTAGCTTATGGGAACCCACTACAAACTGTCCCCATCTATTAGACTGTATCTTCCATTTACTCATGAATCACAGCTATTAACTCAAATTTAGCTTGTTCTACAATCGACCATATACAAAATATTCAAATGACTGCAACTGAACACATGCCAAAGAATCGAATAATTCTCTTTGTGAAGCCAAAGTCAGAAGATATAGCCTACTAAACATGACTAATTCCAACCAACTCAACACCAATACTAACTCATACAAGCCCCACCTAAGTCCTACATAAATCAAACCTTTGGAAAATGAATGATTACTATAATAGCACCTCTAAGCTGCGAGAATCTGGAGGAACGGAAGAGAGGAGGAGGACGCGGTGGCGAGTTCGGGATGAGTCTACTTCGCGAGCTTGTGAAAGACTTGATCCCGGCGGCGTAGCAATTCTCGGACAAACAGCACAACGTATGCGCTCTTCACGTAGAACTCGAAGCCTGCAGCATCCACCGCCGTGCTAATCGATTTCACGGCGGCGGCGGTGGGGTTCGCATCACGTGCACGGGAACTGCGTTCAATCGCCGGTCAGAACGCCATCCGAGGCAGCTGATTTGAATTCACGAGTGCGTTGCGATTTGGGATCGAATATTCGTGCCGGTACTCGCTAGCGAGGGAGTTTAACAATACCGCCGAAATCGTCCGACAAAGTCACGACTTAACTAGCGAGGGGAGATTTCTGAAAGCGGCCAGTAACAGACTCTCTTTGGGCCCAGGCCCAGGCCTATAGCCAGGCCCAGAAAGAGTGTAAAACCTCTATATGGTCCACAGGTCCAGGCCTAGAAGACTAAAACTAGGTTGTGTATAGACTTTCAAATAGGCCATATTTCCATGCGTTTTTCTTGATAATTTTTAATATGATCCGTGTTACACATTTCTGAAATTTATCTTATTTATAATACTAAAGTGTAAGAGACGAATTTGATGATGTATCCCAATATATTTATTTAACAGTTAAAGTAATTTTAAAATATATATAATAGTTATTATTAATATTATAATTTATATTCCGTAAAAAGTTATAAAATCGTCCATTTTTTTCTCCCTATAGCCTTTATATATTTTTTATATTATATTTTTATTTTTTATATCTATTTTTTTCTCTTTAGAAAAAAATATGATATACAATATATTAGTATAATTGAGATAATTAAAATTATTTTATATAAATTATAAATTTTACTAATTATAAAATTTAAAATAATTTTTAGTTTTTTTGGCACATATATTGCAGTTGCGCTATCCGCTAGTTTCTATTAAATTACCATACTAACAAGATAGATATATGAAAAAAATAAGGGTGCATAACAATTTTGTTTTGATATAAGTCAATCTAACACATGCAGCAAGGTGGGCGAGCGGCTAGCGGCTAAAGCGTCGGTCGTGAGTCGAAGCCCCATGTCACCCCACAAGTAGCTACATGTGCTTGTGAGCTCGTTCGTCGGATACGGGAAGCTTATGCTAAGATAAGAAACGAATGAGTAGAAAAAGATGGTGGCTAACACTTTTCAATAAAGGGAATTACTTTTGATCTAATGGATTTGCATAAAATGCTTTTAAAGGGAATCTAAAATACTTTTGATTTAAGTATTACTTGGCATGTTCCAAGTTAGGTTAGTGTCAGCTTAACCGATCGAGAATCTTGATAAAGTTGCGAGTCCGCGTCAAAAATCTAAGTTATTCCAGAAAAGACCCACAAAAAGAACCAGTATTCGGCACTGTCATTAAATATCCATGTAAAAAATATTTCTCCATCGGACTTAGGGTCAACCGATGGCATAACAACCCAATTGTGCGAATGTGAGCCCGTAAGCGTATAAAAATACTCTATGAAGATAGACGGAATTCAAATCGAGCTTTGTAGTGAGAAATTCATCCAAAAAGTAACTTTGTAAACTTTGGTTGAACTACATCTTAGAACATAATTAATTTTATTAGACAGTTGTACTGTAGTCCTACTATATTATTTCAGCATCACTTAATTCTTTTTAAAATATTTTTTACATTTTGATCATTTGACGCTTTTTAATATATTTATAATATATTTTAATGAGTTTCTGACATCTTCGGCATCTTAATATTACGATACCTCTGACGTTAACTTTTGGCACATTTGTATGAACTTTTAACATTTTCGTGTAGAAAAATAATACTATAATATATTTTTGATAGCTCATGACACTTTCTTGATAACTTCGGGCATCCTCTTCTGAATCACTTAAGTGTAAAATATTTATATCTAAATGCAAAGATTTTTTAAAAGTAGACCTAACTGCAATTTGTTTATATATTTTGGACATTATTGCAAATCTCCCAAACTTTATTGGCATGATCAATTAAAAATTGCTTCCTCATCATTTGGATGAGCAGGTCAATAAGATTCCCTGTGAATCTATACCTAACACATGAAAAAAAGGAACCAGTCATGATTCTTTTTTTCTTTTACTTTATCTTTAAAATTTTGTGTTTTTTTCTAAAAATTTTTAAAGTACTATGAGGTGGTATTCCTTTTTCTTTCTTTTTGGTAATTTTTAAAGGTTATAATGTTTTTTTTAGATTATAATATAACAATTATGTTCTTAATAGGTTTGCAGTTTATGACCGACATAATAGATAAATTCGTTGATAATTGTTTTCATATTCTATCAACAAAAAAAAAGTTTAGTATTTCGGTTGTATAAAAAAACAATGAATATAAAATTTATAAAATTTAAAACAACTGAAATCTTAATCTTGCTAACCTGTTCAATAAATAACATATCAAAAATTGTTTTCAGTGAAATCCTTTATTTGTTATTTGTCCTAGAAAAGAGTATTGATGTATCTTTACAAATGTTCTTATATATTTTTTATATAATATAATTTTAGCCTGCCACGTATCAGTCTAACAGACGCCACGTGACGATGGAGCTGGCTGCATGACATGGATTGAGGCCGAGCATGTACGATGACGAGTAAGTACAAAGTTAAATAGATACAAGGCTCGGATATAAATAAGATCGCCAGACAGTGTAAGGATTCAACAAGAATCGGTCAACAGTAACCACAATGTGGTTGAGGGACTACACGCGGAGCACATCGCATTAGACGAAGAATGTGGGGCGCCGCATAGTGAGCTATAGACGCGTCGACAAGGCAACGCGTATATAAATAGCCACTTGAAGGCAGAAAATCTTGAAGCAGCTACGAGAGATAGAGGGAACTCTTAAAATTAGGACAGATGCTCATACTTAGCTCGGAAAGAATATGCGAAAAATATGTAATTCATACCACTTTTCTAATTCATATATTTTCAAATCTCGATAGCTTAAGACTTGCGGTTTTATCTTCGACCAAGCTAAATTTTTTTATGTAAAAAAGTTGTGTTATTTTTTAGTGTGTTATTATTTTTCAAGCCTCATGACATTTTTGCTCATTTAATATCGGTCAAGGTCAAGCATCAATCAGTTTTTATATTTTTAAAAGAGAGAATTGCATATCAGTCCCCGTCTTTTAAAAATTATATATCAATTTCTGAAAATCGGAAAAACGTCCGACGTGATAGCACGCACTGTCGCGCGCATTTTTCTATTTTTAGGAACTAATTTATAACAATCTTTGAAAATAGAGGGCTGGTATGTAATTTTCGTTTTTTTAAAAGGGCTAAAATATATGGATGACAATTTAATTCTCACATTTTCAACTTGATAATGCAGGGTATCCATCCAATCACTGACTTGTTTATGCGGCTCATTAAATCTCTTCCTCTTCTAATATATATATATATATATAATATATATATATATATATATAAAATCTAAACTGTTACTACATATAATATTTAAAATATATATATATAAGAGTGTATTTCAATTAATTAAAATTTCAAAAATTATTTAAGTAATTTAAAATCTAAGAAATGTAATATTAAAACTAAATAAACATATTAATTTAATATAAACAATAATTAATTTTTAAAAAATAATCTAAATATATACATAAATATAATATAAAAAGACTTATATTATATAATATAAGTATATAAATACAAGTGTCATGACGGGGTGAAAAAATTCTGTCTATAATCGGTTCTTTTCGAACGACCGTCGTAACAGATAAATTCACGAATCACACCGATCTATTTTCCACCATTCGAGAAGTTAATAGACTCTAATATATACCTCCGAAAGTACATCAAAATAGAGCACATTCTACTCTTCACGATATAAGAGGTTTTTGAACCCCACACCTTTTTTCTAATTTCATGTGAGTAATTATTGACTGTGCGGTCAGCATTTTCGCCTATAACTTGCCAAAAATAGATCTGCAACATTTGCTGATATGTATATAAATGGAATACAGCGGGACAACATCTGTGATCCACATACGACAAGGAATCATCAGAACTCAACCTCCAGAGCTTGATCTCTTATGCGTGACAAATTATTGGACGCATCCGATGCACCATATCGTCCGTACACTAAATGCACCTATAAATTTTATTTTTAAAAAATTTTAAAATAAAAGTTATAGAATTTTAGAATAAATATAATTTATATGTAGAAGGTTTTTTTGAATAGATATTTCTAAATAGATATTTTAGATTAAAAAAATTTAGCGTTAAAAAATCTTCTTTAGAGTCTTAAAACACCTATTTAAAAATATTTTTGACAAAAAAAATTTAAATAAAAATTATATATTTTATTAAAAGTTATAACTTTTATATGAAATTTTTTTCAAAAAACATTGTAAATAAATACGATGTATGAAAATAACGTGATAAATATGGTGCGCGCAATAATTTATCCTTGCGTTCGCATATCTGAACAAATCTTTGCCTGCTGTAATCATCTTTGTCCATATCTCGAGGAGCTGAGATGTGCAAACCATGCAGCTACCAGATGTAGACATGGGCACTCTACAATACTTCAGTTTTGGAGGCATAAACAAGGTTTTTTTTTTTTTAGGAAAACTAATGTTTTGTAAATTCTGTCAAAAAGCCCTTTATTTTTAAAAATTACAACATCAGTCCAAACTATATAAGATCCCCTAGATAAATCGTGAACCATTGGATTAAATCGTGATCCAACAGTTCAAATCATACCTTTCCAGTATATGCTCTACACTTTTATGAAGACGTGATCTGAACCGTTGCCCAAGATCAATATGTTCGATCTTTCCAACGGTCCACGTCTCATCTTACGAATTTAATTCTCATATCGACATTAAAATAGCCAATATATATATATATATATATATATAATATATATATATATATATATATATATATGTGTGTGTGTGTGTGTGTAAGTATTTTTTTTTAAAAAAAAATGTTAGTATATTTATAATTTATTAATTTCTAAATAAATATTGATGAGATTTTTAAATTATTATAATCAAAAAAAGTTTCAGAGTTTAAAAAATATTATTTAAAATTAATTTAAAAAATAATCTTAAAATTAGCATTGATGGGCATATCAAACTTAGGCTACACGCTTCTATAGCATTTTAAGGTTCGGGATTAGTCAAAAATCAGTGGACCGCGGAGCAACAGACAGCATGTACTGTTCTAATAATCAAACAACCCCGGTGGGTCTTAAACTGTACTGTTCTCTTTTGCTTCCAGAAAAAAAATATATTTAGGTATCAATATATTATTTTTTTCTTTTTAACAGTAACGAAGATAATTGCACCTTCTCGATTATTAAATAATATATATATATATAGATAAATTTCATTTTAGAGAAGCCTCCAATCCAAATATTTTAAAAATTATAGATTGTTAAATGAGATAAATTTCCAAATATTTTGGAAATTGTTGAAGCAACGCCGACGGATATGAAATGAGTGCTCGGTTTCATTTAACGTACGAATCGAGATATTCGTAAATCTCAATACTCGGTGGAATACGTATTAATTAGGACCACAAATAAGCTGACGAAAATTTTAGACGGTGTCTCAAAATAGGTGTTAAGTATGATGGACGGCATGAATTATGGGTGCAGCGGATGGGTGCAGGGGAGGGTTGCAGGCGATCCGGATCCGTGGAATACGTATTAATTAGGACCACAATTATGAATATTAGTACTAGCTGAGTATATATATCATTATCAAAACTTTATAATCTGTCCGAGAATCAAATAAAGTGTTCAAACTAGAACTAAAATAGCTGACGACGATCTATGCATGGGTGCGCGTCAATTATGAGACTACACATAATTGTTTTATATTCATTTAATTTAATTTATATATGTTATGAGAAATAGACTAATCTCCACTCGACAGGAGTTCGGCTCGCTCCTATCGACTCCGTAGCCGTTGGATCGCGGCGATCCGAAGGCTGAAATCCGACCCGAGCTCTTCAAAAATACGCGCGTGATGTCATCCGTCGGAGGCGATCCGACGGCTAAAACCGACCCAAACTCTTCCAAAACACGCGCGTAATCGCCGATGTCGAATCGCCGCGATCCGATGGCTGCGGAGTCGACAGGAGCGAGCTGTGCTCCTGTCGAGTGGAGATTAGTATATCTCTATGTTATGATTTAATGATTGAGTAATTTGGACCCATTCTCTACTTTATTTATGTGGCTACATAAAGTGGACGAGCCAGATTTTCTGGCCGGAGAGAACTAAAAAAGGTCCGTAACATTTGCTCAAATTTTCTTTTCGAAAAATTAAAATGTGAAAAATCACAAGATAGTTTAGATTAAATGAAAGAAATTTAAAATTGCAGAATATGAAAAAAAAAATGATAGATCGATCTGTATAATAGATAAGATCTATTGTTGGATTTTCATAATAGGACTGCTAGTAGATTCTTTGATTAATTATATACAACGAAATGTTATTTAAATCTTCCATAAACTCTAAATTCAAGGCTAAAAACAACAAACCGTACAATTCACTATTTTTAAAATATTTAAATTATAAAAATATAATATTTAAAATAAATTATATTTAAGTATAATTATTTAAAATCAAATTTTAAAAATTTTAAAAAAAATGGCCGCGTTCGTGATTCAAATCGTGACCCGTTATCTATAGACGGTTCATCGTCCTCACCTGCGAGGGTAAAAAAGATGAACAATGTTATATATATATATATATATATATATTATATATATATATATATATATATAAAGTAAAGCTGTAAAGGTCAGCGGTCTGCGGCCGCGCCGAGCACGGCTGGCCCCCCTACACCCCATGCTAGGGGAAGGTTTGCATACTGTAGGGGATGGGGGGTGGGGGAGCTGCTCATGACAGCCGACGGAGAGCTGTCCCAGGCAGCCGGTCAGGGAGCCGTTCCGTGTGGTCGGGTGGGCTATGGTAGACATCTGCCCATACATGCTCCGCCCGTGGCTACTTAGGCGATATAAAGGTGATTATGAGCAATGTTATAAACCTATATAATTTATCTAAATTTATTTATTAATAAATCTTTTCTTTTTTCCAATCTGCCTTTTATCAATATCAACTATCAAATAATTTCATAATTTATTCCATTTAATTAACAAAAACTTCTGAAGATGCAAAATGTATTTTAGGAAATGAATTTATTTCGTTGAGAAGGTAGCAGATTGCTGTCACAAACCAATAAAGTGATTAAAGAGAGAAGATGTGGATTTCCGGAATTGAAAGTAGAATTGGAATTGTTAGGTCGGATTTTATTCATTTTTTAATATTAAAATATTTGCTATTATTTATAATATGAATTTTTAATTTTATTAATTAATGTAAATTTCATGTGAATTTTTAGAATAAAAATAAATACTATATAAATATTAAATTTTTTTAAAAGGATTTCCTCTCTTAAAAAAAAAGGAAAAAAAAAGGAGAAGATTTAATTGGATGGAGACCTGTGTGAATTACGAAAGTGCCCCACAAGATAGCAGCACTTCAACCAACAAGAAAAATTAAAAATAAATTAAATGCATACTTATCATTGATTCAAGGGACAATGACCATGACATTATTATATTTTCATTTGAAATCTTATATCCAACATCCGTCAAATATTTTTTTTAATTGTTATGGTCGAATTGAGCGCACGTTTAATCCTACTTGTTATTATGAAATTCGAGTATATATTTTTCATTAAATGAGTTTTTACCATAAAATATACAAAATATTTTTAAAAAAAATCATACGAAAGATTTTATTCCAAACAGACTCGAGTTCGGATGGTAATATTTTCTGAGGTATTCCCAACCGATTAAGCTAACTGTAGTTCATATTGCACACGACGAACTCGAACCCAAGGGCTCTTGCCACGATGAACTTAGCCGCCTCTATTTATAGTCGAATGTTCATATTGCACACGCATAATACAACTTCAAATCTATCAACACGTAGAAATCAAACTCAATGATTAAAAAATAATATTTATACAGAAATAGAATTTATGAGTATCATAAAATAATTCAAAATAAAGAATCATAATACCAAAAGTAGTATTATACTTAAGAAATAATTAAATAATCTTTAAAACAAAAGTTGATAATTGCTTGACAACTGCATTATACAAACACAGAGGAATGCAAGGAGGGACACAAGTCGCTTTCTTTTCGTGAACCACTTAAAATAAAGCAAAAGATAAAGGGATTATACCATATCAGCCCCCAAAGATTTCAAAAGTACCAAATCAACCTCCCATTTCAAAAATCTGCCAAATCAGCCCCTCAAACACTGTTTAAATTTTTTTCGGACAAAAATATCTCTATACTCGTTAACAGTTCGGACATCAAAAATATCTATCTAAACGTATTTTTTGGAAAAAATTTGAACATGAAAGTTGTAGAGATCGTCAAGATCTCTAACTTTCATGTTGAACATTTTTCCAAAAAATACTTTAAAATAGGTGTTTTTGAGATCCGAAGTGTAACTAGCTCGACCCAAAATCGCTGAAACAGTTTATACGCCGAAAACACCTAAATATACAACTTTCATGTTCAAAATGTTTCCAAAAAATACTTCTAAATAGGTGGTCTCGGTCTCGGCGAAACGAAGGTATTTTTGTCTGAAAAAAATTCGAGACAGTAACGGAGGAGCTGATCTGTTCATTTTTTAAATAGAGTGGCTGATCTGTCCAAATAATTCAAAATGGAGGGCTGATATGTCATTATCCCAAAGATAAAAATATACTCCAATTTATTTATGTGAAATTTACCCAAAATAGCATTAAATTCGATCGTTATTTTTTAAAAATAATTTTCTATATTCGTAATTTAAATTTACATATAATTCCATTCCCACGAATCCCTGTTGGTGCATCTATTATTTCGCGCTACGGAATAATGAGTACACGTGGCAGTCTCTCATCACTCGCGTTTATGAAACGCTCGACTTTGATTGGTTGGTCTGAAATGGGAACTGGTTAGTTCCGTTCTGTAGCCGCACAGTCACGTCCCACGTAATCGTAACGCTTTGGGTTGCGTGCATGGCGCGCACGCACGCACGCTCTTTCATGGTGCGGTTCGGACTCCCACTCACTACACAGCGGAAATATAATCAACCACATGTAGACGAAATGGTCACCCATGTGAACTTATATAACGCACCTCTGGCCCTCATCTTCTTCTTCGTGTTCTCCACTGCCTCTCTCTCTCTCTCTCTCTCTCTCTCTCTCCTCTCTGTAAATTCTTTGGACGCAATCATTCGTGTCACGAAACCTTAACCACCGACGAACTCAGTCCCCTCTATTTATGGTTTATGAAAGGTGTGAGAGTGAGAGCAACTCCAAAATGGTGAGGCTCTTTAACTTGTTCCCCATGGCTGCGGCGCTGCTTCTGCTTCTTCTCGTGACGTGTTCGGCGGCGGAGATTGGAGAGAAAAAGACTTTTATAGTTCGGATGGCGAAGTCGCAGATGCCGGCGAGCTTTTCCGAGCACCGCCACTGGTACGACGCGTCTCTGAAAGCGGTTTCCGATTCCGCGGAGCTTCTGTACGAGTACAACCTGGTGTCCCACGGCTTCTCGGCCCGGCTTACTGAACCGGAGGCGGCGGCGCTGGCGGAGAGGTCCGGCGTGCTTGGGGTTATTCCAGAGATGCGCTACGAGCTCCACACGACACGCACGCCGGAATTTCTCGGCCTCGACCGTGGCGGCGATGGGCTTTTGCCGGAGTCCAACACCGTCGCAGATGTTGTTCTCGGTGTGTTAGATACTGGAGTTTGGCCGGAGCGCAAGAGCTTCGACGACACCGGCATGGGCCCGGTGCCCGCGGGATGGCGCGGTGCGTGCGAGTCTGGTACCAACTTCAACGCGTCCGCGTGCAACCGCAAGCTCGTCGGGGCGCGCTTCTTTTCGAAAGGTTATGAGGCGAGCATGGGGCCTGTGGACGAGACGCGTGAATCTCGCTCACCACGTGACGACGACGGTCACGGGACCCACACCTCCTCCACCGCCGCCGGTTCCGCCGTGCCGGACGCCAGTCTCCTCAACTACGCCTCCGGCACGGCACGCGGCATGGCCTTGCGTGCGCGCGTCGCTGTTTACAAAGTCTGCTGGCTCGGCGGCTGCCTCAGCTCCGATATTCTGGCCGCCATGGACAAGGCGGTCGACGACGGGTGCCACGTGCTGTCTCTATCCCTTGGCGGGGGAATGTCGGACTACTATCGAGACAGCGTGGCCATCGGAGCGTTCAACGCCATGGAGCACGGCGTGTTGGTCTCTTGCTCGGCTGGGAACGCCGGCCCCGGCGCGACGTCACTATCGAACGTCGCTCCGTGGATTACGACCGTCGGCGCCGGTACCCTCGACCGCGACTTCCCGGCGTACGTCGTACTTGGGAACGGTAAAAACTACACAGGCGTATCCCTCTACGCCGGCAAGCCGCTGCCGGCCACTCCTATCCCCTTCATCTACGCTGGCAACGCGTCAAACACCACCAACGGCAAACTTTGCATGCAGGGGACTCTCAACCCTGCTGCAGCGGCCGGTAAAATTGTTCTCTGCGAACGCGGGATTAACGCCAGGGTTCAGAAAGGACAAGTAGTAAAAGACGCCGGCGGCGTCGGTATGGTACTTGTCAACACCGCCTCCAACGGCGAGGAGCTCGTCGCCGACGCTCACCTCCTCCCCGCCGCTGCCGTCGGAGAAAATGCTGGCGACATTATCAAATCCTACGTGCTCTCCGATCCAAAACCTACCGCTACCATCGTCTTCGGCGGCACCAAGGTGAATATTCAACCGTCACCAGTAGTAGCAGCATTCTCTTCCCGTGGGCCCAACGGTATAACACCAGACATTCTTAAGCCCGACTTGATCGCTCCCGGCGTCAACATCCTCGCCGGTTGGACGGGAGCCGTCGGACCGACGGGTTTGGCGGTGGATACACGCCACACGGAGTTCAATATTATCTCTGGCACCTCAATGTCTTGCCCCCACGTCAGCGGCTTGGCGGCGCTTATCAAAGGTGCTCACCCGGACTGGAGTTCCGCCGCCGTTAAGTCTGCCCTTATGACCACATCGTACGCCACCTACCCTAACGGCAACGCTATCCTTGACGTCGCCAGCGGCCGCACTGCCACGCCGTTCGACTTCGGCGCCGGACACGTGGATCCCGTGAAAGCGCTGGATCCGGGGCTCGTTTATGACGTGAGCGTAGAGGATTATCTCGACTTCCTCTGCGCGCTCAACTATACGAAATTGCAGATCTCGAGTATGACGAAGAGGGGTTCGAATTTCTCCTGCGGCGCGAAGACATACGCGGTTTCGCAGTTGAATTACCCGTCGTTCGCGGTGGCGCACGCGACGGCCAGCGGAATAGGCGGCGGAAGCGGCGGCGCCAACACTGTGACGCACAGCAGGACGCTTACGAACGTCGGCGCGCCGGGGACGTACAAGGCGTCGGTTAGCTCGCCGGCGGGGGTGAAAATAACAGTGAACCCTGAGGTGTTGGTGTTCAAGCAACAAGGCGAGAAACAGAGTTACAGCGTCAGTTTCACCGCGGCTTCGCAGCCGTCGGGATCAGCTGCGTTCGGACGATTACAGTGGTCCGACGGGAGACACGTCGTCGCTAGTCCGATAGCTTTCACCTGGACATGAAGTTAAATTCATAAACTGTGAGGGTGATAAAAAAAAAAAAGAAAAGAAATAATAGTTTGCCAAACTGAAGATGGTGCAAAATTGTGCAATCTTAGTTGAAGATGAAGGAATGAATTAAGAGTTGTAGTAATCTGACATGAATGAAAGCTTGCTTGGTGAAGAATCGGAAGGAAAAAATGGCCACGAAATGATAAGTATGATTTCAGCTATTTATTTCTTTTATTGGGGGCCGATGGATTATGATTATAAAACGGTGTTTTCAGTAATATTAAAAGTTGGTGCACTGAAAAGATTTTAATCTATTATCTAAAAAATTTTTAGCTATTTATTTCACAAATTCATCGTTTGGTAAATGAAGGTGCAACAAGTATTCCTTGTTGGTATAGAATTCTAAACTCTCCGTATAGCTTCATTCATTAAGTTCGATGAAGAAACCAAATACATAGCAAAATGTTAAGAGCTAAATGCCAAATAAAAATTAAAATATAATAGCAATATAATTAAACTTGTAATTTCATAATAAATATACCTCTAAACTGATATATATTTTTACTGAAGCAATAATTCATCCAAAACGAGTAGTGAGAAGTATTTCTCTGATGGGTTCATTTTTTTTTTTTTTCTTATTTTGAAATATTCCAGCATTGTTCTCTTTCGAACAACAACAATAAAAGGATTACATCCCAATCTAATATTGTTTGTAATATTATTGATAATATTCCAAGCTCTTAAGCATTGCTTGTCACTAAGTGCTCGTCTTTAACATTGCGTGCTAATGCTACATGCGGCCCATTACTAAAAGTGGCCCAAAATGATTAGTTATTTAAAAATAAATAAATAATATAATATATATATATATATAATATTTTTATTTAGTCTAAAAAATTATGATTAGTTATTAAAATAAAAAATATGCTTTTCTTTTGAACAATAAAATTGTTAAGACTAAATAAATAAAATAAATATCTTAAATAAATAATTAATTTATAAAAAATATTTAGATTTAGACAAAAATGTTTTTAATTAAAGTATATATTATATAATAAAAATAAATAAATTTATGCCGTTTCAAATATATTTATGATATAAATGATAATAATTTAATGAATATAGTATATACAAAATTTCACTTTTTGTATTATATATATATATATATATATATATATATATATAAATTAATATCCAAATACCATTTTGGACAAACCTATAATATATTAATTATCGTTCTTTATCTAATTAGTTAAAGCAGTAACTACATATCAGTTCTTCAACCCAAACTATTTATAAAAATTCAACCCCCTATCTATCAACATCACCAAATCAGCACCCCAGCCTATTTTTTTTTGGGACAAAAATGTTATTGTTTTTTTCTACGTTTTATATTTCACGCCGCAAAATATCTAGAAGTATTTGAAAAAAAAAAATTAAAAAAAATTAAAAAATAGATATTTTAGAATTTCAAAAATCTAATGTGAAATTACTTAATTTTAAAGAGTTTTTGTTGTTATTTTTGACACCTAGAAATAATCATGAAGATATATTTTTTAGAAAAATTTTGACATTAAAATTATAGATTTTAATGAGATTTATTATTTTGATATAAAATTTTTTTCCTAAAATATTTGTAGATAATTATTTTGAAGTATTAAAATTATAATATTTGTAAGAGATATTTTTGTTCCCAAATTTAAAATTGGAGGCTAAAATAACAGAATTGTCTGAGGAGGCTGAAATGGAAGAGGAAAAAATAGGAGGACTGATTAGTAAATTGAAATTTTTTGAGAGCTTATTTGTAGTTTTCTTTTGGTTAAACCATCGAGGTACCCATCATACTATTATTTAACTAACTAATTTTGCTGTTTGTTTGCTAGAAATTTCAGCGCCACCTGTTCATCCACCAAACTTCCGAGTTGACCTTGTCCGAGCGTCCGACACCACAGAATAGCATCTCCATCATTTCCGTTAATGCTCGGGCTCTTCATTTATCTCTTTCTCATGTCGGAATGATTCGGTTTAACAATTTCGGCAATTTAGCCTATTATCTTATGGTCAACGATTTCTCGGGATTCTCGTCTTCGTGAAGCATCTTCCACGCTGCTTGTTGAACACACCACCTTTTTCACAAGTGCGCCCAAATAGTTTGAAATTACTGATAAACAAGGTATTAAATTCGAATTTCTAACGCCTCCAAAAAGGCATAAAAACGATTTAATTTCATTAATTGTAGTATATGAAAGTAAAATTATGCAATATAGTTATATATATTCAAAGTTACAACCTTTTCTATTTTTGAAATTATTATTTACTGATCGAGCAAACGACGTCTTCCCGCCGACGTGCCAGCAGCAGCAGCTGCTAGTAACTTCTGTTGAACGCTACCCTTTTTCCCCCACCACATCACAGTCTCCGCCTCACCCACCTACCAACTTCTCTTTCCATTTTAATATTCTTTATCTTTTACTCTATATTGCTCTCGAAGAGGAATATCTCACTCCTTTTTCTATCTCTACTTCATCTTCTTCATGCTAAAGGAGTCAGAGAGTTAGTGGAGTGAAACTACGAGAGAGAGAGAGAGAGAGAGAGAGAGAGAGAGAGTGGTAAGGTCCAGCTAGCTGGGACCATTATGACGATAGCTTCGAGGCTGTTGTTCTCCCGGAGGCCGCGGGCTGGCCGGAGCTCCGAAGCGGATGTAGACGCGGGTGAGCTCGACTACAGCGACCGTGATGCTCATCATGCTCGCAGCTCGCGTCACCGAAACCGCGACGGGAAGGTGGAGCGTGATGCTACTCGGCCTCGCTCCAACGCTGCTCGACATGTCTGCCACCGTCTCCAGCCGCACACGGTGAGCAAGCTACAGTGCACGAAATTTTCTGAGTTATGTTCGAAGTTCGGATTTTTTTGGCTTTTTTTTTTTTTTTTTTTTTTTGAACTTCTGGACGAAACGTTGTCTAAATTGTTTTCGAGTACTATATTGATGTTTATTTTTTTTAAAAAAAATTATTGTTAAATAATTTTACTATTAATCGGACTATTTTTTATACAATTTCGGGTGCCACAGACTATCTTCATCAGTGTTAATATTTTAATTTGGGAAGATCGGAAAATTCGTGTTATCAGTCTACATAGAATTCACAATTACAGGGTTGACTTAGTTGAACCATAGAAGAGCTCATTTTCTTGATTAAGATTGCTTGATGTTGAATTTCTGGATTACTAAAATTTGTAATGATTTCCCCCATTCGAGTTCAAACATTTCTACACCCCTTCAAATACTTCCAGGAAAAATGTATTTGCTATATATATATATATATATAACTGAGGCATTCCTTACCTCAGTTTTCCTCAAAAAAAAAAAAAAAAAAAAAAAAAGAAAAAAAGAAGAAGAAGAAATGGTATGCCTTACATTTATTTTATCGATTATTCTTGAAAATTCTATTTAGTCTGAAACAGGTCATTGAAAATTTGGTATTAGATGTATTGTTGTCTTCAGGTGGAGAAAATATGAGAGATATAGAATTTCAGTTTCAGGTTTTAGGTTCTATGAATTAGTTGTATTTTTCTTTTTCTAGGGCAATTTATTTCCATCTTGCATTTGGTGAATTATTTCCTGCTTTTCTTGGGAACATTTAAGAGTATTAATTCGTCCGTGATCTCCTTGAGAATTTGTTCAATCCGTAGAATTGTAGCTATTGAAATTTTATTAAAATTTTAAAACAATTATAGTGTTTTTTTTTATTTTGACCGCCAAATTTAGTTGATATCTTACATATCGACCGAAAACAAACTAAAGCTAGCGAATATGGATTTTGCAGGAAAATGTTAGCGAATCTGGTATAGATGATCGTACCGATCCCCATATAATCGATCATGGAGCATGTAGATTAAGTCTTGCTAGAAATGATCGCCTTCCCGCGGCTGTTCTTCAGGCTCGTGCAAGGCTTCTTCAACGTCTCAGATGTGTTTCTCCTAGCAGGTCTATACTTAAAGAGCACTGCTATTCATCGTAACCATTGAAATTCCTGATGTAATTAAAACCACGCATGATGTATGGGAATGTGTGGTACACATGCCGATGGACTAAGTGTCGTTTTGATTGTAGGGATGTGCATTACCCGACCTACACGAAAAATCGAACCGAACCGATTCCGACAAAGCCAAAATTTTGGATTTGTCTCCTGTCGGGTTCGGTTTGGGTCGGCATTTTAATAATCGGGTCTATATAATTCGGTCGGGTTCGATGGTCGAATTTTGGATTGGTTCGGGGTGGACCCGAATTATTCGCGCAAGTCATGTTACTTTTCGTTGGTTTTTATGTGCTAATTTTTTCTTTTTAAACAAAATATTTATGTACAATCTATTCTGCTCGACCTGAACCGATCCGAATTCGAATTAGTGTTGAATAAAAATAATTTGTACCGTTATTCGGGTCAAAATCCGAACCAACCCAAATTAACCCGAATTCTAGTCGGTTCGGATCTGTTCGGGTTGAAATGAAATTCGGGTCTGTTCGGATCTGAAGATATTAGGTTCGGATCGGCTTTAAGAATTTCGGATCGGATTGGTGACCCGATTGCTCAGCCCTACCATCAGGTCTCTGAAGAATGTTATTTCTGATATATTTGTGTAACTTGTTTTTTCAGGCAACGAATACCAGCTGCGAGCATCTCTCTAAATGAGCCGGCAAACGGTGAAGTCTTTCAACACATAAACCCTACAGGACACGAAGCTTTGACAAACTGGCTCAACGACGGCGGAAACCTGCTAAACCTAGACTCCGATGAACGCCTGAGAATATCGAAACTTTCTGGCCTTAGCTGGGAGGCTTTCTCCAATCTTCAGCAAGAGATCTTCGATAATGCGGATCAACCCGACCGAAACTCGGGAGCTATTCTGGAGTGTTGCATCTGTCTGGAGAAATTTGAGCAAGGGGACAATCTAGTCAAGCTGCGTTGCGGGCATCGGTTTCATCCGGTCTGCTTGAAGCCGTGGGTACGTATTTGTGCCGACTGTCCGTATTGTCGGGCTAGCTTGATCTGCTGACCCTTGTATCGATAACAAATGGTTAAATTACGGATCGTTCTCAGCTTGACTTATGTTTTGAGGCCGTCTGACGAAGCCGAAAACTGATCGTACGTTTCCTAACATCCGCCGATCATGAAACTAATACTACTATCTACGATATCTTCATACTTCTACGATTTTACCTTACTTGTTGATTGATTAGAGGAAACAGGTTGTAAGTTCAAATTACTAGAAATCGGGCTTGTTACGTTCACTACGTTCGTAGTTAGAGCACTTCACCAAATATTTTTTCATACTAATAGTACTAATTTTAGAGTCCGCAGTATATATCCGACCACAATAGTTGCATGTAGCTCAAGTCTCGTGTATTACCGGATCCTACTGTTTGGTGAAATATGACCTAACCTCGGCCTTTTTATTCATCTTTCTATTCCTTATTCAAGTGGAAGGTACAGTTTGTAAACTTACTGTTGACGGTTGAGTTAATGGCTGAGCATGTCAATTTGGTGCTCGAGTCTCCGCTATCAGTTCCTCTAGTAGCATTTAGGGATAAAACACTACTCGCACGACGCTCGGATATATATGCAACAGATAATTTGTATCTAACCCGACCCAACAAGAATTTTGACCATTAAAACTCAAACTGAATTATGCCAACCGAACTTTTAAATGACGACCCGAACCGAAGCCAAACCGAACCAAATCCGTTCTGAATAAAAAATTTTGGATTTGTTCGAGTCGGTTTGGGCCAGTTTTTCAAGTAAGTTTGGACAATCTCAACCCCTAACTACTTATATTACTTTCACCACTTCCATTATCACCATATTTCTAAAGTCTATGAGGGATGTATATAAATGGTCGTTCTTGCCTCCAATTGCTGTCCTATAGCGTACCATACATAAAACCTAATTTGGGACCCATATTAAAATATTTCACGGGTACTTTGTTTATTACGCACTATAATAAATATATATATTAGAAGGTTCGAAGTATTATTCTTTTGCTCAGAAATGAGAGTTTAATAACCAAAATGGGAATGCTGAGAACAGTACGTTTAAATGGAAGATTTGGGTCCCATCACAACCAATAAAATGAATTAACCAGAAATATGACGTGATTAATAAAACGAGTTAAACCAACGAGTATAGATTCAGTTGGTTAACATAATTAAATACCGATAGAAAATTATAGATGTCAAGTTATAATAAAAATGACGAAATTGTTCTTATCAAGTTAACTGTTCTCGTTTAAGTACAATTTGTCATCTTATAAAAATAAGACGATAACATATTATTTTAAATTAAATAAAAATATTTAATAATTTTTAATAATGTGAGGCATATTTTGGCAAACATTTCAAAAAATAATAATAAATTAAAAAATTAGAAAAAAAGGAGTTAAAAAAAAGAAAAGAAAAGTACAAATCACAAAAAGTGAAAGTGGTAAAGTGGTGGTGTGGCAGTCACAATTGTCAAACTCCATCACAACCATATTTCTACTTTTTTTCTTCTTCTAATCCACCACTTCACTTTGTCCTTCTCGTCGGAGGCTGCAAGTGCGCTCACGCTCTCATCATGAACCCCATTTACACCACGTCCCCAAACACCTCCAACATCCATCATCATCAATAAAGCTCCCTCACCTCCCTTTCCTTTCACAGATGAAACAATCAACTTAAGCAAAACAAGGGCTTTTATTAAAAAAAAGACTTTTTTTTTTTTGCATATTTTTGTCATATAATCTCTTATTTTTGTATTTACAATTTTTTTGTAACTAAATATGTTTAGATTCCAAAATTTTTATAACAAATAAAAAATTTGAAGATAAAAATACTTATTTAAAAATATTAAAATTTATTTTTGGTGTTATTTTTTTAAAAAATAATAATATATATTTTTTAATTTAATTTAATAATATTAAAAATGAATTATCAAACAGACCGTACAAAAGAAGTGGCGGATTTGACATTATCCCAAAACTAAGAAACAACAGAAGAAGTGGCGGATTTGATATTATCCCAAAAAAAGAAAAGAAAGAACACAGCTCTAGAAAATCATCAGTACATAACATGAAAACATGAAATGAAGCATGAAAAACTAAAGCTACTATGACTAAAGTTTATCCAACCATTCAAACGTTCTACTGGCATGGCGTGATGATGATGATGACGATGATGATGATGATTTCTTCTTCTTTTCAGTAACCACAATCCCTGAGCTCGCCGTCTGCACGGAATCCGGCGAGCATTTGCACCCGGAGAAAACTAATTGCACCACCTTCACCTTGTTTTGATCATCACTGATTATTTTGCTTGTTTTTCTCGACTTCAAACTGTTGATCTCGATCTCCGGCGTCTTGACGAGCCCAAGCCTGAACAGTCCCCACCACGAGCTGCTACTCTTCGGCATTGCTTGGTGCAATGGACCTTGCTTCTTAATTCTGGAGAAAATCTGGGGGCTGGGGCTGGGGTGAGTGTAGAACTGATTCGAAACTGACCGGCGAGGTTGGTCATAACTCGAGACGCTCTTGGCCGACTGGCTCCGACTCACCGAGCTAATGCAGCTGCTGCTCCTGCTGCTGCTAAAATCTAACACCTGGCTTGAGCTGGAAAAGGAGAAGCGATCCATGGAGTCTGATCTCGAATTGCACTTGCTCGATTCTCTGCTGGAAGACGAAGGTAACGACGGCCGCTGCCGGAGAGGGAGCAGTTGGCCTTTGAAGAAGACCTCGTCGGCGACGCACATTTCATTATCGAGACTTGCACCTCCTTCTACAACTCGAAACTCGAAATCTTCCATCTCGGCCTTCTTCTCTCCTTTATCGTCGTCGTCGTCGTCGTCGAAGGTTACCCATTTGAGCTCACCAGTAGCCATGGCTATTAGAGAGAGTAATTAGACAGAGAGGGTTGTCTGTATTAGAATAGTGAAGTAGTCTGAGATAGAGATCTAGAGAGACATGTGGAGAGAAGAGGGAAATGGCAGGCTCGCCATTGATAGTGCCCTGGACATCACTCAACATATATATATATATATATATATATATATATATATATATATATATACTAATCTTCACTCGACAGGAGTTCGGTCCGCTCCTGTCGAGTCCGTAGCCGTTGGATCGCGGCGATCCGACGGCTGAAATTCGATCCGAGCTCTTCAAAAATACGCGCGTGATGTCATCCGTCGGATCGCCGAGGTGATCCGACGGCTGAAATCGATCCGAGCTCTTACAAAACACGCGCGTGATCTCAGCCGTCGGATCGTCGCGATCCGACGGCTGCTGAGTCGACATGAGCGATTTGTGCTTCTGTCGAGTGGAGATTAGTTTATGGGGGCGGGCCATTGATGATTTTAAGTGAACATGTTTGGCTTTGGAGGGTTTAGTGACATACATTTCTCATGTCAGGTGCTGGTCTAAAGCCAACATGTCAATGATTTGCTTTATATGTAATGTTATTGGACTCGACTATTTAATTTTAAAAATTAATTTTAATAGTATTTTTTATATATATTTTTTATGTTTTTATCGATTTCGAGATTAGAAAAAACGTCATTCGAAATATTTTTCCAAGCTTAATAATTTTTTCTTTATTTTTTTTTCGATGCAAACAATCTCAACATAATTTTATTTATTTATGACTTTTTAATATTTTCCAAAGCTTTTATTCGAATAAACATGCGGTAGTTAAATAACATTTTTATATTAACCTTTTATAAAAAAACACGTCGTATTATGAGAATAAAATGCTTTATGCTCCAAAGACCTGGCGTTCTTAAAACAAGTTAAATATAAAGTGGTAAATAATATTTTACTTCAAAAAACAAGTTAGAGGGACTGAAATATAATTTTTTTATATTTTTTAATGCATTCACGAGAATGAAGGATACATTTATCAGTAGAATGCTTAGGACGAAAGCACGGCCTCCATCTAATAAAGATTTGCATTTTTATACTTTTATAATTTAAAATTATATTTTTATGTTTTATTAATTCAAAAATAATATTATACCTTTTAACTATATAAAAGAATAAAGAGAAATGCTATTCTTCAGGGTCATTTTGACCCTGAAGAAATCAGGGCTGATGTGGCGTTGTCCACATCAGCCCAAATATTTAATAAAATAGTTGGAAAGTGTGCACATCAGTCCAAGCATTTAATAAAATAGTTGAAAAATGATTATTCTCACATCTCAATGTTTTGGAAATACTCATTTTACACTTATCGAAAAAGTCACATTAAATGCGCTTCTTTTCAAAACATTAAATATCAAAAAATAATAAATGATGGGCTGACGTGGCGCTGACGTGGACAATTCCACATCAGCCCTGATTTCTTCAGGGTCAAAATGACCCTGAAGAATAGCATTTCTCAAGAATAAAACTACTCTTATTATATTTTTTAAAAGATGAGGGTCATTAATTTTATAAGGATATTTATATCATTCCATATAATAAATAGAGGCATAGAAATACTATTTTAAATTATTAGGAGCATATTTTTATCTAAAATATAAAAATACAAATACTTTTATAAAAAACACTTGCGAACCTGTCTATATTGACATGCTAGAACAAGTTGTTGTCAGAATAGAGATCGAAATTATTTCTACTAAGTTACTAAATACAGACTATACAAACTGGACTCATATTTCGTATTTATATTATTTTTATTTATTTTTAAGAATATTTAATTTTTTTAAGAAAAGTAAAATATTATATATATAACCGCATAAAACAGTAAGTAATATAATGATGTATTCAGATATTATTTTTTTATATAATTAGATTTTTACTATCTTAATATAAAAATATAAAATATTATATTAAAATTTTATTATTGAGTATTATTGTATTTTTAGATAATTAAAAAATTAATACTAGTTATTTTTTATTTTTAATTGTCGGGACGAACTATATTCTTGTTCTTTATTTAAAAAATTTCGTATCTCATATGCGTATTATAACGTTTTTTTTATACCTATATTTATATCCTACTTGCTAGGCCCTCACCAATATGCTTTTTTATATTTTCTAATGGCCAAATCAGCTTATGCTGAGGTGGCAACGAACAAAAATTGTCTAATTGATTTGGCAGAATTTTAAAACGAAAATTGTATATCAGCCCACGCTTTTTAAAAAGTTACATATCAACCTCTGAAAATTAAAAAAAAAAAGCACGACGTGACAGCACGCACGCGCTACTTTGTCGTACTTTTTTTATTTTCAGAAACTGATTTATAATAATTTATAAAAATAGGAAGCTGATACATAATTTTTCAATTTTAAAATACAATGGTTGATTTACCAAAACTCTATAAAAACTATATTAATTTTATAGGTGAAATAGTTATCAATCTACTGCATTGACCGGTGAAATAGTGATCAATCTACTCAATATTCTAAAAGTTGGGTCACCAGAAATAACCTATAAATTACCTATAAATTTTCATATAAAAAAAAGAAATAACCTAGAAATACCGAGCTAATGACATCTGATGTCACAAAGTCAACAAATATAAAGACCGTTGACCACTTAGTCAGTTTATTTCATTAGCATGATACAGATAGATTTTTGGATATAACCATTATACCACGTTAATATTGACGTTGCTTTCATTATCATGATACAGAGGCATTCATGATATAACTGGTCAAATTTTCGAATTTGATTATGAACATCTTGCTGCTATGTTGTATAGAAGATATTTGAATGCACGAACCAAAATACGGAGAAAATTACACGCGCATTTTTCCATACGAAAAATATGTTTTTTTAAAGATTTTTTGTGCCGAGCTGAGCCGAGTTTCGGTAAACTCAGATCTCGGCACGTGCAGACCGTGCCGACCGGACCGATATATATTTATTTGTTATTTTTTGACACGTACTGTGTCGCTAATTGCCAGAACAGACACGTACTGTCCGGCACCGAAAATCATGATTTTCCTTCATTGTGAAATACATTTTCCGTATGAAAAAATACACGTGCATGATTTCTTCCGTTTTTCGGTCCGTGACAAGAAGCATTTTCCCTGTTATGTAGGTTCATGATCTCTTTGAATGAGCTCATGTTACAGTGCAAGCGAGTCCGATATCAAATCAACTTCGAACGCCAAAATAAATAAGGTTCGAATGACGTGCCGATATCGAGTCAAGCTCAGACACAAATCATTGTTATCGGGTCGAGTTCGAACTCGACTTGTCGAGCTCGAGAGTAAGTTCGGGCTGACGAATTCGGGGTAGTGGTGTTCGACTTGAGCTTAATTTTCTGCTCTTAGTCCTAGCCAAAGGCAATGGATGTAAGCACCTAATAGAGCATCCCCACACTTGATTATTGCCTGTGTTTGAATTCGGGTATGGCTTATCGGGTCGGATATGAACCCATTGCAAGATATTTTACGGGTCGGATATGATCTATTATTTTTACGTACTAAAATGTCTATTCAGAACTTTTTTTTAAACTTTCAAATAAAAAATTATAGTTTATATCAAAATTATTTTTTTATTCAATTTCTTTTTAAAAAAGACTTCTAAATATTTTTTTTTTTTTTTTTTTTTTTGAGATTCAAAAGTTTAAGCAGAATAACGGATTAGTTTTTAAACCATCAAGACTTTGGAGCTTTAAAAGATTTATTTAGAAGTATTTTTCTAAAAAATTGAATATAAAAATTATAGACTATATAAAATATTTTTTATTCAAATTTTATCTAAAAAAATATTATATAATAAAGAAAATACTCTTATCACAAATTTTGAGATGAGGGCATTTTTTGTAAATATTTTAAAGTTAGTGATTGATTTATATAGAATTTTAAAATCTGCAATTTTCCTTTTTTTTTCCCGTATTTTAAATTTTGTATTTGAATTCGGGTATGGCTTATTGGGTCGGGTATGGACCCGTTGTGAGATATTTTACTAATTAAATTAAGGTGGAGGACCACCACAAAAAACTAACCCAAAAAGACGCTTTTTTTACAGCGAAAATCCACACCCGTTGCTTACGTTACGACCAAACCAAAACCGAAACAAACAAATCCGCTGCTCTCTCTCTCTCTCTCTCCTACGCGTTCGCAACACGAATCAGGAGTCTTTGTTCTTCGTCTCTTCTGTTCTTCGTCAATCTATTTCTTCTGGTAAACAAACGCGCAATCCTCCCATATAATTCAAAACTTCACTTCTCGTAGAAAAAGAGAAAGGAAGACTAGCAGAGTTTTTTCCAATAATGCTGAGGACGTGTTTAAGGCCACTGGAGCGGTTCGTCGGGCGGCGGAGCGACGGGTTGATGTGGCACACAGATCTCCGGCAGCATGCTTCCGGGGACTTCTCCATCGCCGTGGTGCAGGCGAACTCAGCCCTCGAAGACCAATGCCAAGTCTTGACCTCCCCCTCCGCCACCCTCGTCGGCGTCTACGATGGCCACGGCGGCCCTGAAGCTTCTAGATTCTTGTCGTCCCGCCTTTTCCCTCATCTCCATCGTACGTACAAAACCCATATCTCTCTCTCTCTCTCTCTCTCTTTTTAAAAAAGATATCTTGGCCTGACCAAGTTCAGGTGGCGTTTTTCGTGCTCCGCCGTCAGCCCCAGCTTCATTTATTTTATATCTGTAGATATTTCGACAACCAGGGCCATTTTATGAGCTTGGCAACACGACATGTGGTCGCTTGGGAGATTCTATCGATAGTATCTAAGTACTGCATCCCAAAGAAACACTGGGGATTATAAACATAGAAATTTTCGCTTGCTGGCAAATGACTGTTCCAACCTATCTTCACAGTAGAATTGGTTTTAATTCTTTATGTCATCAGGAATTGCGTCGGAACAAGGAGGAATGTCGACGGAGGTTATAAAGAAGGCGTTCGACACGACGGAGGAGGAATTTTTGCACTTAGTGAAGAGAGTGTGGCCGGCGCGGCCGCAGATCGCCTCGGTGGGATCGTGCTGCCTCGTCGGCGCCATCACCGGCGACACTCTGTACGTCGCGAATCTCGGCGACTCACGGGCGGTGCTTGGCCGTCGCGCCGGCCCCGGCGAGGGAAGGCGGGTGGTCGCCGAGCGGCTGTCTAACGATCACAATGTTGCAGTGGAAGAGGTCAGGAAGGAGCTTGCGAGGCTCCACCCTGACGACGCTCATATTGTAGTTCATACCCACGGTGTCTGGCGAGTGAAAGGGATTATTCAGGTGAGCAAATTCTAGAACTTCTCTAAATTTGTCCCTAAATATCTCCCAAAATCATTAATGCATTGAAGTTATGCTGCTTAAGATTGAAGGTTATGAGATTCGAAGTGGACTTGATTGTTTTTTAGCTAAATTTTTTGCATCACTATGTAATTTCACTCATAATTTAGTTAATTTCAGGTCGGCGGGGTCTACAGCCGCCAAATAATTCTCCAAAATTTTGTAAAAAAAATCATGCATGAATTGAACTATGTGCTGCTCAGAGTGGGTCTAATTTTCAAACAGAACTTGATATTTTGCGGTTGAAAATTTTGACGCTCTAGCGTTGCTTTATTCTCATTTACCAAAAACTTAGTATTAGTTTACTTATGTAGCGTATAAAGGACCTTTGTTAAGCATTTTTATGAAAAATTTTGAATTACAAAATTGTAGATTTTGATACGATTTATAACTTTTTAGTTGAAATTTTTTTGAGAAAATGTCAAACAATGTGTCGTAATGATGATCAACAAAAATCTACAAATTTGTAGTACAAAATTTTTCATAAAAATGCTTAACAATAGGTCAAATGAGTCGATGAAAGTTTTATATTAAATCTCGTAATTCGTGCGAACCAGATGGACGGTCTGAATCCTCCAGCACAAGGAATAGTCTGTGCTAAGAAGCACATACGATCCCATCTCGGTCTAGTATGTGATTTCTCCATATAATGACATTAAAATGCTGATTTTTCATATCATGTGAAACAAAGTCTACTCTAGATGCTGATTTGTTCTGATGATTCCTTGCTGAGATTATGGGTACAATTTTTAGACCCACTTGTGTTCTTTTGTCAAGATGCCAATCTTTCTACATGACATGAGGCATATTATGTAGGAAAAAGCCACCATAATTGCATGACTTTATTCTCTAATTATTTCTGTTTTTCTTTTATTCCTTCCTTATATTCCAAGGCAGGTCATTTCAGATAATCTTAGTTAAATTTCATTAAAAAGTCGACCGTTAAGGCTCATTTTTCTCCTCCTCGCTCCGTTTAGCTCTGTTTAGTTTAGTCGTGTAGAAAGTCTAATCTTTGCTTCTGTCTTTTGAAATAAAACGAACGGCAACGAACGGCACTATCAACTGCTGAGTCACTAAATAAGCGTCGGAAATTGAAATAAAACTAATGGCAAACTATTCTGCGATGGTTGACTTAGTTTTTTCCCACAAATGTTTAAAGAAAAATACATCAAAAAAATTCTCCAATGGTAAACTAATTTGCCATTGTTTATTGTCAACAAGTTTATATTAAATTCCCAATAATTTTTTTCGAAAACTCAGTAAATTTAAAATATTTCTATCTGCAAGTGTATCTTTTTACACTTATTGTCTGGTTAGGAGTACTCATATGATTTATGGTGTATTTTTGCAATGAACATTTTTGTATCTATAAGTATTAATGATATTTATTCTTAAAATGTTGATTTGTTAATTTGCTTAGGTATCGAGATCGATAGGAGATGTATACTTGAAGAAGCCTGAAATCAGTAGAGACCCATTGTTCCAACAATTCGTTTCTCATGTTCCCTTGAAGAGACCAGTCTTAACATCTGAGCCTTCGGTTCGAGTTCGTAAGCTCAAACCTCAGGATTTGTTTCTAATTTTTGGTTCAGATGGGCTTTGGGAGCAGTTGAGTGACCAAGCGGTCGTCGATATCGTATTTAAGAGCCCAAGAACAGTGAGTTCTGCTATCAAAATCTTTTTCCCCGATAATTTTCATCCGAATAATTCTAGCAAAATCTAAAACACCTCTAACTGATAAAATTTCTCCTCATAGGGCATTGCGAAAAGACTAGTACAAGCTGCACTGGCCGAGGCTGCTAAGAAAAGAGAAATGAGATACGACGAAGTTAAGAGAATAGAGAAGGGAATAAGGCGGCGTTTGCATGATGACATCACCTGTATAGTCGTCTATCTCGATCATCACAAGCAAAGCATAGCTCCAAAAATGAATGGAAATTCTGCGATCAGCTGTACGAGTGCACCTGTTGACATCTTCTCTTTTAACTCCGACGAACCTGATATTTCTCTTGACCACGACGAATCTCTTCTGTAGGTTATTATACGGCAAGTTAGCATATATAGTCTTCTTGGTGAAGGATGTATATCTGTAATACAAGATAATTTGGCGTATTGTGTACATAAACGGATCGGTCGAAACACATAAGCTCTTTGATCCTGAGCAAAATTTAAATAGTCATCTGTTCTTTTTCCATTTTGATTTTGTATGCGCATTCCTTCTCGTCCTCCATTCTACTTATGCTGCGGAATTTCCATTTTCCTCGCATTCAATTTTTATTTGAAGGTGTATATAATAAGATAAGCACAAGTATTGATATTTATTAGGCCCTTTTTGGCCCTTATTTTCATTAATCATGGTTTTAAGTCCTAAGAGATAAAATTTGGTTGGCTTTCATTCACTTCACCCATTGGAACCATGTGACTCTTTGTAAGACCTTCCACCAAATACGGTCAAAATCGGGAACACGCGTCACGTACAACTTTATTAATCTTAAACCGAAGCCAATGGTAGGGATGTCAACGGGACGGGGAATAGACGGGGGACTATTCCCCATCCCCATCTCCGAATTTGATCTCCGTTTCCCATCCCCGACCCCATACCCGTCGGGGAGGAAAATTTCTTCCCCATCCCCGCCCCGTCGGGTCCCCGACGGGGACGGGGAATCCCCAACCCTTACTAATTGAAATTATTTTTTTATGATATGTAATAGTATTCTAGACAACTAAAATAGAAATTTATAATATTTTTTCTTCATTATTCCTGTCCATTGCACGATAATATTTCAGTAATATACTAAAATATCATTACTAAACATCATTACTAGAAATATCATTTCGGATTTTAGAGCGGGTCGGGGCGGGGCGGGGGTATAGTCCCCATCCCCTACCCCGAAACAAATGGAGAATTATTTTATTCCCCGTCCCCGAACCCGACGGGGAATCCCCAACCCCAAACCCGATTTTTTCGGGGCGGAAATCGGATTCTCCGTCGGGTCCGGGGTAAATTGACATCCCTAGCCAATGGCATCAAAAGCATATGACGCGCCTCCGGCAAAGGTTGAGCTGGACAATAAAACCCTATCCGACAATTATGTTTTTTTTTTTTTTTTTTTTTTTTTTTTTTTTTTTGTGAGATAACGAGGCGAAACCTCTCCGCTAACTCGTAGACCACAGAGAGTAAAATTTCGGCCTAAAGTCCGTCCCCGGACAAGACATGAAGTACTGGGAGTTACCTAGCCACTAGCTTCCCCGCAATCGCTGTAAACTCGCGGCCACGGGCACATCCGCATTTCAGCCACCCGTGGGGTTCCAATCCGAACGCTCGCTTCCTGAGGTGAGCATCCCGGCCTACTGACCCACGGGCGGAGGACTATCCGGCAATTATGTTAAATGTACACCTCCATGCAGACGTCAACACGCCATACAAGATTCCTGTGCTTTAGCAAAGTCTCTGGTTTAAACTTTGGGCCCATCTAACCATTGTAATTAACCTCAAGCTAAGGTGATTTCCCTTAGGATTAAACTGGGCTTCAACCGCCAGTGGGCCCATTAGTTCTGTCGCAGCACCATTTTCCACCGTCCGATCTAGATCGAACTGAGGACGTGCAGGTAGCGTCGAGTCGTCCTCACTCGGTCATTCCCCCCACTTTCCACGTGCAGGTCACGTGCCTTGCTGCCGAGCGAGTTGGTTAATTCGCGATTACGAAAACAGCATTCCCAATTGTCTTCTTCCTCGCAGTTTCTCTCTTCTGCTTTCTATCTCTCTTCCGGTTCCTCCCGGCGGAGGGGATGGCGACGGCAGTGGCGGAGCGGCGAGAACTGGCGAAGCTCTGCGGCGCGAAGAACTGGTCTAAGGCTATCCGCGTCCTGGACAAGCTCCTCGAGCAGTCTCCTTCTATCCAAGACATATGGTACAGATCCAGTTTCCCCCTATCTTACTCATCTTAGTCGAAGTTTGTTAGATATTAATCACGAATGTTTCGTTGATTTTGTTTGGATCTCAGCAACCGAGCATTCTGCTACAGCCAGTTGGAGCTCCATAAACATGTGATCAAGGACTGTGACAGGGCCCTTGAACGTGATTCCACCGTTCTTCAGGCATACATTCTTAAAGGTTGCCTTTAATTGATCATCGTTCATGTACGTATTTGAAAGTAGTATTCATACATATACTTGTTTTATTAGGAAATGCATTGTCAGCGTTGGGTAGGAATGATGAAGCTATTCTTGTTTTGGAGCAAGGTTATTATCATGCACTTCGTCAATCAACTGATTTGAGACAGTTGTTGGAGCTTGAAAAACTAGTAGCTGGTGCAAAAGATAAGCCCGTTAATAGTGATGAGCATGCTGTAGAATCTTCCACAGCGGAGATTACAGCGTCAGAGATAGATAATACATTAGATGTTATGTCCAATGTAGATATAGGATCGAAGACCAACAATAAAGCAGCAGACGAATCAAATGACATTATCAGTTCCAACGTTCATAGCAAAGAAAATGATAGCAGTGTCATCAGTAACCAGCGTAGTGATACAAATGAAGTTTGCTATTTGCCAGATGAACTAGCTAAATTAAGTAAGAAGCTTTTCGTCACCAGAAGAAATTCAAAGACCAGGTCGATAAGTGTTGATTTTCGTCTGTCAAGAGGAATAGCACAGGTATGAGATATGCTGAGGATAATGACTCTTTTTTCCTTTTGTTGCAGTTTTTGTTGTTAAAGTAAGTTAGATTCATACAGACAATAAAGCTTGGGTGATTTTATGCACTTCATCAGTGATGATTAATTTGATTCAAAACTATGATGATAATTGTAATGATTGATGCCCTTGTGACCAAAACCTTCTTGCATTGGAGTCCCCTGAAGTATTCCTTTACTATTGCAATAGGTATTTTCTTCTGGTTGTGATTAGATTACTTGGGCTTACTAATATCTTCTGAATTTTAAGCTTCATTAGCATTTGAGGAAGTTAGACGACTTCCGTGATTTCTAATGACATTTGTACTGCAAAAGGTGTGTGGCTGTGAATTTACACAAATTAGACCTTGCGACACAAGCCTAAAAAATCTGTTCTTCTTAGGAAGATCTGTAGATTATTATTTTCTATTCAGGATATGCTGAATAAAGCACCCTCAACTTCAGCTGTTTTGTCTTGATAGCTTTTACTTAATCATTATACTGATTCTTATATTAACAAATGCCCAAATATAGGTAAATGACGGGAACTATGACGAAGCCATATCAATTTTTAATCAGGTATGACGTCTTCATTGCATAATATTGGGTTCTTGCTGTCCTATAAAACGTTTTTATCGTTCATGTGTCTTTAAATAATATGCAGGTATTAAGAGAAAATCCTTCTTATCCAGAAGCCTTAATCGGAAGAGGTACAGCTTTTGCATTTCAAAGAGTACTTGATGCTGCTGTTTCTGACTTTACGAAGGTATACTCGGATTATAGCCAACAGTTCAACTTTTTTTTGGAAGCTAGTAACCTATAGATCTTTATAGGCCATTCAATTAAATCCTGAAGCGGGTGAGGCATGGAAACGGCGGGGCCAGGCTCGTGCTGCCATGGGAGAATTTGAAGAAGTAAGAAACTTCGGCATATACAATTGCTCTCTATTTTTGAAAATAGGTTTGGGTTATTTATTTTTCAAAATTTCAAGTATTATCTTAGTACTTTGTTATGAACCAACTCGGATCGGCTGAAGTCGGCGGCCCGGACGCGGCGAGGGTAAACACCGGCGGCCCGGTGGCGGCTCTACAAACTAATTCTACAACTAAAATATCTAAAAATACTAATTTTCTTCCATAATTCAAAAAATAGTTACATTGTCTATTTATAGAGACTATCTCTATAGACTCCACCATATATTTCTCCTAAATATTTCCTAATAATACTTTCCTAATATAACTCATTTCTAATATAATAATTTCTTTATTTTTCTACTTTCCTACTAATAGAATAGTGCCTATTATATAGCACTTTCCAACTAATATAATATTTTCTATTACATAACATTCCATCCCTCTCGAAAACAACCTTATCCGCAAGGTTGGCAATTTGGCATGCTTAGATACTCCCGAATGTTGATGTCGTCCAAACCATAAAAATAAATATGTCGAGTAAACCTGAAGTGGTTGTGACCGATAAAATAGGGGATGGATGCATGCATAAGAACGTGTAACCATTGAAGTGTAGTGCCAGCAGCTGTAGGAATTTATCGGCTTATATCTTGTATCTTCTCATTCCGATCATCTTTAATGTCTTCAAAATACCCACTTAGACGTAGCTCGACAGATAAGGCCCTTCAATAAACAAAAAGTAGTGTAGTGCAAAAAGTACTGGCTTGCTTCAATTCCCGTTGAATATCACTGTCGAGACCATCGATGAATATGTTGATAATCTGTTGTTCGGATTCGAAGCGAATATCAGCTTTATGTTTCGTAAATTTGATCCAATATTGTGCCACTGAATCAACTTGTCGAATAGTGCGGAGGTTTTGAAGGAGCGAATTATTCCTTTCGACATCTTGTTACTCAACCAATTTTCTCAAGAGTTTTTCATTGTCTTTAAACATTTCTTCCAATTTGTTTTGTATTTTCTCACATACAGTAGATAGTAAGTCATGAAGCTGATCTGTTGTATGAGATGTTGGCTGCATCTGATGATGAGTATCTTGCAGTTGCAATGTATGAAGTTCGGGAGGAGAATCATAGCTCTGTGGTGATGGGGATTGATTGTAACCCCACTGCGGTGGTAAGTGAACATATGGTGATTAGTAAGCAGACCAATATGGTGGAGATGACTGCTGGTAATAAGTCTGCGGAGGTTCTGGTGGCAATGGATAAGACGTATAGGATGGATACCAGTGCGATGAGGGTGTAGGTTGTAGTGTGTCCCAGTATGATGCCATTGTTATAAGGGTGGTGGTGGTGAGTGAATCGGCGGCAGCTTCGGCGAGGGTGGATCGTTGGCTCTGATACCAATTGTTATGAACCGACTCGGATCGGCTGACGTTGGCGGTCCGGACGCGGCGAGGGTAAACACCGGCGGCCCGGTGGCGGCTCTACAAACTAATTCTACAACTAAAATATCTAAAAAGACTAATTTTCTTCCATAATTCAAAGAAGGGTTATATTATCTATATATAGAGACTATTCCTATAAACTCTACCATATATTTTTCCTAAATATTTCCTAATAATACTCTCATAATATAACTCATTTCTAATACAAGAATTTTATTATTTTTCTACTTTCCTACTAATAGAATAGTGCCTATTATATAGCACTTTCCAACTAATATAATATTTCCTATTACATAATATACTTCTTTTGGACTCTAGTACTTTGGGCTGTCAATAATTGTTCAAATCATTATCTTAGTAGTTCTTTTGGACTTTCCACTTTCCAGTACTTTTGGCTATTAGGCAGATAGATAATTCTCTTCCCTTCGTCTGCATCACTTGCATATCAATAGTAGCACGTCATACCAGCATCGCAACAGCATTTGTAGCTTCAAGTACAATGTCATGTATCAGAAAAATCTCAGCACCAAAATACTTGAAAAGTAGCTACTTCTGTTGCCTCATAACCAAAAGATGGATACCCAATGAGGGTAGTTCCTTTTTGTCATGTAATGAAGCAGTTTTTTTTCCCTAATATATATTAATTGAATGCTCAGTTATTAAAACCTGAATAGTATGCTGAACTACCTTGAAGTTAATTTCTTTTTGGATGCAGATAAATGACTTGTATTCTTTTACATCTTGTGCAACTTTATTTAATTATTGAAATATTCATGGAACTTTTTCAGACTAGATTATTGGTTTTCAGGCTATTGAAGACTTGACAAAAGCTCTGGAATTTGAGCCTGATTCGCCAGACATATTACATGAAAGAGGTCTTATCATACCCTAGCTTCTAGAATGTCTCGGAAGTTTGCTATAGTGGCGGTTTACAGGTCTCATGTGTGTTTCACCAAAACGTAAAAATAAATAAATAAAATAATAAAAGAAAAAGAAGACCCAAAAAGTCATGTATGCGTCGCATCCATCTTCCCCCAAGTCATATTTGTAGTATTCCTCGATGAAGAAATCAACTCGTGTTTGGTGTTCTGCTCTGCACATTGTGTGATGACTTGTTAGTCATAGATTATGTACGAACTAGAGTTAGCCTGTACTTAGCTCTGTATGTAATGGCAGCATTTTATGTATCATAAGATACATAAGTCAATAGATTCTGACTTTAAGTCATTGTTCATCTTCTTAGCTGGTCTTTAATAATTTTAACAGTGTTTGAGAACCAATTGACTCACGCAACAACTAGAAAGCCGAACCCAGTGGTCCAACTGTTTTGACTATTTTCACTAGTTGAACCTTTTGAACCAGCCATTGTGTATGTTAAACCGTGAGCCGGTGGCCAAACTAGTTTGAATCGGTTTTCCTTTTTAAAATAATGTAATTTAGAAGGCTTTTACTAGATGAATACCCTTAATTTTTAGATGTATAATATTGCAGGTATTGTTAATTACAAGTTTAAGGATTATGCTGCTGCTGTAGAAGACCTTACTGCATGCGTTTTGCAAGATAAGAGAAATAAATCCGCCTATACTTACTTGGTGAGTCTTTCTCTTTCTGAAAAACCCATGTCTTCTAAAATATCGCTGAAGGCTTATGTTATGATTATGAAACAAACTAGCTACAAAAGAAGCAGCATTGGATAACAAATGTCCAACAAGAGTAGATGGGCAAATGTCTACATCATACTGCCTTTCTTTTCGTACAAGCTCATACAAGGAAGACTCCCTATCAATCAGAAACCACCGAAGCCTAATTTGTGGGTGCCACCCTGCCTCCATCTCATGTGCCTAGATACCATTTACCATTCACTACTATCCTTTTTGCTTGTTGCCCTTCCTTCAGATTATTTACTTAAATCCACAAGAAAGGTTGGACAACATCTCATGTGCCTAGATACCATTTACCATTCACTACTATCCTTTTTGCTTGTTGCCCTACCTTCAGATTATTTTCTTAAATCCACAAGAAAGGTTGGACAATTGCCCTCTCTCTCTCTCTCTCTCTCTCTCTCTCTCTCTCTCTCTCTCTCTCTCTCTCTCTCTCTCTCTCTCTCTCTCTCAGCTCACACGCACAAGTAGCATGGCATTTCCTTTCATACCCTTGGCATTAATAATCACTTCTACTATACTTGGTTGTTTGACTGTTATTGAGATTCCATGTTCTTACTTCTCTTTTCACCGTTATTTTGTATGTGCAGCCTTTCCTAGTTTCATAGAGTTGGATCTCAAAGCATGTCCACGTTAAATGTTGGTCATATTATCTTTTCTAGTTGCCCCTGTTCTCTCTCTCTCTCTCTCTCTCTCTCACACACACACACACACACACACACACAAGTATCGTGGCATTCCTTTTATACCCTTGTCTTTGTTAATCACATCTCTACTATACTTGGTTGTTTGACTGTTTCCATGTTCTCACTTTTATTTTAACCATTATTTTGAAAGTGCAGCCTTTCCTAGGTTCATAGTCGGATCTCAAAGCATATTCAGGTTAAATGTTGGTCATATTATCTTTTCTAGTTGCCCTATCCTATTAATTTTCTAATTTCTAAGTGGACTAGGTCCCTTGAGAACATGTTTTTACGTGCAGAGGGAAAAGTATGTACCTACCCACTGCAGCCGTCACCGCTGTTATTACCTCCACTGCTGCCACTTTATCTTTTTCCATTTTTTTCATCTTTTCTTTTTTTTAACTATCTCCCAGCTGAGGCTGAAAGAGCCGAGAGAGATCTATGAGAGAGAGAGTAATCTTTTCTTTTTTTTAACCATCTCTCAGCTGAGGCTGAAAGAGCCGAGAGAGATCTATGAGAGAGAGAGAGAGAGAGAGAGAGAGAGAGAGAGTTAACGCAGGCATGTGACCTTATTTTTATTTTTTAAAAAGTTACAGATATTAAATATTATGTGTTTATCATTGTCTGCACGGCATGCTCGGTATGCACCAAGTTTGAAATTTACTGGCTTTTGGCTCGGAATGGTACGATGAACCTTGCTTACGAAGCGACATTATTTTATCTGACAATTACATGTTATTTTGCATGTCTCTCTGTTTCTCAAAATCAGCTATATTTTAATTCAGATTTTTGCACATCAGCATATTGTGAATGTGGATGCAGGGTCTAGCTTTATCGTCTGTTGGTGAGTACAAGCAAGCTGAGGAAGCACATCTAAAAGCTATAAAAATTGATAAGACCTATCTGGAAGGCTGGACCCATCTTGTCCAGGTATTTACATTGAAACTGCCACCTTTTGCCTTTCTTGGGGCACTTATTCCAGATAACTTTTAAATCTTAAACCTTCTCCTCTTTTTATCTTGCATTGGTTCTCCAATGGTGTAAAATCTGATTTCTACTTGTATGATTTTCGTATTATAATCTGTTTGGTTACATATGTTCACTACCAACTTAAGTAAACTTGTTAAGTAGGTTTGAGATGTTTGTATTCGATGTGCTTTTGTCGAATATGCAGTTGCTTGCCTTAAAGAATTCTTAGTAGAATGTTAAAAAGTTTTTATTTATTATTAAAATATTTTGACTGATGGGTATATGCATTCTTTTCTGCCTTCCAGTTCTATGAAGATTTGGCCAATGTGGAGAAGGCTATCACTTGTCTCCAACAGGTTCTACTTATTGATGAAAGGTTCTTTTGCTCAAGTTTTTAAATGTCTTCTCTATTTTTGTTTAATCCATACATATTTACATCTTCCTATATTTGTTATGATATAGATCTCCGAAGGCATATCACCTAAGAGGTCTACTTCATCATGGGATGGGACAACACAAGTTCTGTAACTTTACTTCTTTATCCTTTGTCTTTATTGTTTACTCCAACTTTTATGTAAATTCATTTCAGCGTGTTCATATGCCTTCTACTTTGTACACCCGTAAGATGTGGTTCATTATTGATGGCCTAGTATCTAAACATCCTTCTTACCTTTTTCTGCAATGATCATCGACATATCGAATTGATTAGATGCTGGTGTTGCAGGACTGCAATTAACGACCTGTCTGTTGCGATCAGTATTGAAAGTACGAACATTGAATGTCTATACTTGCGCGCCTCATGCTACCATGCAATTGGAGAATACATAAATGCGGTACTTTTCCTTTTCCCAAGCTGTTCATCACATGCAGAAATGTAGTACTCGAACTCTTTTCTGAAAAGAAAAGTCGTATGCCTTTATACCTGCCTAGAAGCTCTGGAATACAAATGTAACAATGTTTTTTGGGTACAAATAGACTAAGACTTGTTTCTTGATATTGTCTTTAAGTCTGTTGTTCCTTTTATAGGCATAGATACTCATCACCCTAACTATGGCTGGTACTCACCCCCTAGTTACAATTAGTTTTTGTGTATTTATGACTAATAAACAGTATGTAGTTAGTGATACTAACTAACCAAGACATTTGCTCACAGCTCCGCTTTAGCTTGTTTCCAACTCTTTTTTCTTCTTTCTTTTTAAGGTCAAGCTGCTGTGGGTTGAAAGCTTGACATTGATTGCATAGTCATTTGATTTCTAGTGTTACCTCGAACTAGCTAGTGCAACAAGAAGTCAGGCCTGAATATGATGGGCTGGTTCTAGTCCTAGTTTTTGCCTTTCTATAAGAGATTTTGAATAGTTTCTCCTCAGCACGGTAAAGCCCCTCCCGACAGTTTCGACTGTATAAATTATAAAAGCGTTGAAGTGGGGGGGGGGTGTCTTAGGTTTTGGTCTGCTGGCACAGGGTGCTGTAGTACATATTAAGGATTAAAACTTTTAGATTTAGATATCTGATACTTTTAGCTACTCTTGGAGCTTAAGCTGCTCCAGGTCATGTATTGACGGTTGTTCTGAGCTCAAGCTGGTTATCTTGACTCAGCTTGTTTACATTGTTTTTATAATAATGTCATGCATGCTCTCATGTAGTCTGTTTAAGATGATTTCTTTAGTGCATGACAAATAAAAAAAAATGTTTCGGATATGTTTGATTAGGAGGTTTAAAGTACCTGAGATTAAAAATGAATTGCAATACCGGATTGAGTCTTAACATGCGGTGATACAATTCTTTAATGTCCAACCCTTGTTATATACTTCAATCTTTTATAGGCTTAACATATGTTAGAAAGTATGGATGCAACTTTTGGTTCTGGTTACCATACTCATTATTTAAGCTAATATTGAACCTTGTTCTGGATTTTTTATAGCCTAGGTTTAAGTTAGTTTGAGGTTTTAGTGACACGAAAATTTTGAAGGTATGCTTTTTCAGTTCTTGAATTGGCATAAGATGTAAATGCCTAAGGTATTACTTTCTTTTAGAGATAAACGTAAACCTTCCTGCATGTGTAGCTAAAACTGTATGGCAGCCAACTTTTATTCTCACAAACATGGAAATAAGTATGCCATCGGAGTTATTGTTTTCTAGTAGCAACTTGATATGATTTAAAATGCAACTACAGAAGAGTCTCTAACTATAAGTGATTGGAGATAGAAAAGCTGTTCAGTTTAAAGGTGCAATGTAGAATTCCTTGGTTATATGTCGTCATATAAGTTGTTTTTAATCTTTACTCATTTAGCACCTATAAGTTGCTCAAAAACAAGTGTGCACTTTGTGTTGTGCTTGTGATGTTCCCATAAGTTCTTATCCTTTTTCTTTTCTTTTTCTAAAAGGTGAAGGACTACGATGGCGTCCTGGATGTTGAACTTGATTCCATGGACAAATTTGTTATTCAGTGCTTAGCTTTCTATCAGGTATCACATTCTTTGCTTTTAATGAACTTGTGTTTTGTCCCCAGTTGTGCCTTCTTTGATAATATTGATTAGGCTGATGAACTTCAAAGATGAATAATTATACACACACACACTATGTACTTGGTAAATTAATTTCTGGAACGTATGAAGCTCGTTAAGTCGATTATATTAGCTTATGGCCACATTCTATGTTAAGTCAATTAATTTCAGGTAATGGCCACATGCCGTAAAAACTTAAGCTTATTAATTAAGTCAATGTAAAATTGAGAATGAACCCATTCTTAGATGCATTCAGTTTATACTTTCATCTATTTATTATAATAAAGCATTCAACATTCTTGCTGTCGTTACTTGTCTATGAAAAAAACTGAGTTCACTTGAACTTTTTCCTCATATTTATCTTGGTTGCTCCGAAAAATAGAAATTAAGATTTGTAAGATTATTTGCTTGATATCAACTACTTCTGCAAAATTTTTTGTTAATATCTTAAGCACATTTGGATCTTAATTTGTTTTTATGTTTAATTCTTTCAAAAGTGATTATGTCTTTAGACCAACACGTTTTCATCTATATGCCTTATTGTAATTCAACATGAGGTTAGTTTCTGGTACTTCTTATTTTATTCGAATCTATTTATCCGACTATACTTCACCTTAGTCATACTTCCCTTTCTCTTTAAAATCTGATGCAGAAGGAAATTGCTTTGTACACAGCTTCAAAGATCAATTCCGGCTTCTGTTCGTTTGATATTGATCTCGACATTGATCCCCTATTTAAGGTACATGCTGCCTTTGGTATTTGTTCATCTTCATTGCTGATCTTGTTCTTTCAAGTATCATTGTGACCTTCAGCACAATCATCAAGCCATCATTATTAGCATCATATATTTGCTGCTGCTGTTTGAATTTTAGGTATTAACACTACACCTGGTAAGAAACAGAAGGCTTAGATTTTGGCTTTTAGAAGTTGTTTGTAGCAGATTCTTTTTAGGATGTTTGCATAGCCATTAACAAATATACAAATTCAAGACTACGGAATGTTGATTCAAAGATGCAAGTTGCTATGTGATTTTCAGCTTGAAAACTACCAGGAGAAACAAGAAGAACCTGAACTCTTAAGTTTTGTTTATAGTTTTGGATACTGTTTGGTACTTGTTAAGATATAAATATTTTTGCCTAGATTTCCTATGTTCATCAGCTTTTGCATGAGCGCTCTCTATTAGTGATTTAGTTTCTTTTCTTTAGTTCCCTAGAGCTTGCTTTGTGGCCTTTTTGCAGGTATATTGGTGCAAAAGACTACACCCAAAGTATGTATGTGAAAGAGTCTTTAGGCAGCCTTCTTTGAAGTCTTCAATAAAGAAGGGTCATCTCAAAAAGCTAGAATTTGGTATTACTAAGCATAAAGCTAGCCTTCTGCAAGCAGCAGATTTTATTGGGCAGAAGATCCAATATAGCTGTCCTGGCTTCTTTCCAAATAGACGCCAGGTGGGTATGATTATATATTTATCATTTTCTGCTTCATAATAAGTCAATCCATTGCATGGTTTTATGTGCCGGTTTGCACGTCCTGTGCCTGGGGGCATGTGCGGTTCCACAAGTTATCGGCACCACATGGACCAGTACGGAACGTGTAAAATTTGTATTTTTTAGTTATTTAATTGTATTTTGTATTTTTTTGCTTTACTTTGGAAAAGTAAAAATGAATGTTCATCGACACGGTCAACACATGTTGGGCATTTGAATTTACCGAAAGTCGCTCAGCTTGGCGCTGAAAGCCTTGAGTTTGGATAGGTTCATTATGCTAGTGCTTTCTGTATGAACGGAGTAGAGTCAACTTTGTCTCACACACTTATGTTATTGGACATGGGAATCGAATCTGTTGGAGTTAAATAAGAAAGAAATACATATTTGGCTACTTGAAAAAGTTAGCATAGGACTCCCATGATTGGTAGGTACAACCTTGTATATATCATTTCTTGTTTTAATTGATTTCAACAACTTCAAATATGTTATAGCAATAGCTGAGGAAAGATTGTTTGATGCATTGCTATCTATATTCGACTTCTCTTTCACATGTTGTAACTTCCATGATTTATGTATTATTTGCCTATACTTGATATGGATCTATGAACTGTCTTATCTAGTTTTTTCCTGGCTAATCTCTATATGCAAATTATTTCTGTGACCAGCTAATTAATTGAATTTGTGCATTTTTTCTTGAAATACTTGAAGCATCGAATGGCTGGATTGGCTGCAATAGAGATTGCCCAGAAGGTATCAAGGGCATGGAGATCTCTTAAATTTTCTAATAAAAATGGTAAGAAAGCCAGAAGAAAGGAAAAACTTGGCTTGCAGAGCCAGAATAGAGGCGGTGCTGGTTGTAGCACTAGCACCAACCCTGAATCCCCAGGTTCTTCTGGACTTGAAGATAGATCTGCATCTGGCCATTTCTTATCTTGGCAAGAAGTTTATTCTATAGCTGTTAAATGGAGGCAGATATCTGAGCCTTGTGATCCAGTAGTTTGGGTTAACAAGCTAGGGTAAGTGATATATGCTTGCACCCTTTGGAGCCTGTGAATTTTTATCATAAGTGCATGTTTATTTGTTTATTTTTGTAATCAATTGGTGCATCTTCCATGTCTAGTCCTTGATCTCTTTATGTAGTCTATTGTTTTTTTTAAATCAGTGAAGAGTTCAAATCTGGATTTGGTTCTCATACTCCCATGCTTCTTGGACAATCCAAAGTAGTTCGCTATTTTCCCAACTACCAAAGGTACTCTCTTATCTTCTCTCGTGCTCTTAATTTACTGGAAACAGGGTTCATTCTTTTAGTGATTATGCTTGCAGAACGCTGAACATGGCAAAGTCTTTGATGTGGGTCAGAAAATGCGTGAACAATGCAGAAGATAAAGTAATTGATCTTTCTGAACCTGGAAAACTTCAGAAGGTAAGATATATAAAAACATGCAATATTTAGTCATTTAGCATCAGTATCTCAGACTCCATGGAGCTAAAAGATTGAACCACTGAGTACATACATGGACAAAATGCTGTATACAAATTAATCTGTTTGTATGAAGTTGGGTAAGCATGCTTAGACATTTAAAAATAAAGGGCTAGTTGTTGGATAGCTAAATCGCAACCTAGATACAAAGTGCTACTACCACATAACATAGTTTGCATGTGGAACAGTTCAAATGTTTCTAGGTTGTGGCTTAACTAGTTGTTCCTAGCTATTAGTTTTTATATGTATTTTTAGCTAATGACTATTCTTTCATGAAAGACTACTACATTTGAGTTATTAATCATTGGATGTTTTGTTACAAGCTGGTGTATGTTTTTATTTGGAAATTTTGCATATTTTTTCCTTTAGATTTTCTCACTCACCAGATTTCTGGCAGATAGTGCATGCGTCATCATGCTCTGAGCTTTATGATATTGTTGGTGAGAACTTCTGGGTGGCCACGACTTGCGATAGTGTAGCATGCGAAGGGTAATGTGATAATTTATCATAGCGAGGCTTAAGTAATTGTTCTATGAATATGACCTTCATACTAATGGAAAATTTCCCATTAGTTGTATTCTCTGACAAGTTTCCGCCTTAATTATTATATTTCAGGGAACGACTTGAAGGGACAAGAATTACTATGCAAAAAATGTACTATCCTCTCTCACTAAAACCTGTACTTTTTGGCTGTTATAACCACTGTTATGAGTGACTGCATGTATACTTGCAGGGATAAGAGAGGATTTGACTTTGCAATTAGAACACCATGCACACCACCTAGATGGTCTGCGTATGATTTAGAGATGGCAACAGCATGGGAGGTAATTAGGTCAAGTTGAATATTCGAATCTTCAGTGTCTCTACAACCCTTGTTATATTGCAGTGGAGTGAAGTGGGTTTTTTTTTTTGGATTATCGTGGGGAAACTCTGCCCTTAACCGTCCATTTTGGTGCAACCATCGTAACAGACAAAACTTAGGGTTGGCAATGACCCATAGTCACCACCAAACAAGAAGTCCCAGCCTTTCGGGGTGGGGGGGATGAAATTTTTTACCATTTTGTTAAGGTTAGTATTTGGAAGATCCAGTATCTGTGTCCAAGAGCTCTGCTCACTGCTTCTCGGGGAGCAAGAGCTTTTGTTCCCTGAGTGATATATTTCCAGCATTTGAAATGTCATAACCAGTTCCAGTTTTTCCATGTGCCTTCAATTGTCCTACTAGATTTTTTGCTATTGGAGTCCACAAGCTTGTAACTTAAGTTACCTACAAAAATTATCATTAAGTTTCTAACAAATAAGCTTCTGATACCTGATTTCCTCTGCCAAAACCTTTCTTTTTTGGGTGATTCTTATACTTACTATATATATATATATATATATATATATAGAGAGAGAGAGAGAGAGAGAGAGAGATTTCTTGTTGCTGATTGGAAATTGCATCTCCATGCTGAGTTGGCTAAATAATAGCGATTGTCTAGTCTTCTATATCTCTAAACCCTTCCATGTCTAAATGCAGACTCTATGCAATGCCTATACGAGCGATGTATATGGATCACAAGATTTCAACAGTCTTGAGGATGTGAGGGATGCCATCCTAAGAATGACGTATTACTGGTAATTGTTCAAACAAATGGCATTCTATTTTTATAGTTTTTGTCTTCTTTAATATTTAAACAATCGGTTGAAATTGAAATTACTTTTTCCGAGAAAAAGTTAGATGACCCTAACTTTTGATACAAAACCGTAAAAAATGTGTCTTGGCATGAGCGAAGACTGTGTTCGTTGGATTAAACCTTGTAACTTCCATTGCCTTTTTTGGGTCCAAATTTACTGGGTCGTCTAGCATCGTTTACGTATTTATTTATTTATTATTTAAAAAAACATGGGCATTGCCCTTATTTTCAATGTGTCGTATATATAATCTAATTATTGTATTTTTCTACTTGTAGGTACAACTTCATGCCACTCTCAAGGGGCTCAGCTGTCGTTGGGTACGTCGTTATGCTCGGGTTGATGCTCGCAGCTAATATGGAGGTAACTGGAGCTATTCCTCCAGGAGTGCAGGTGGACTGGGAGGCGATCCTGACCCCCAGCCCGGATGCTTTCGTTGACACCGTGAAAGGTTGGATCGATCCAACAATCAAAATTAGCACTTCATGGAAAGATTTGCCCGATGTGGCGTCAAACTTGAGTACAACTGGATCTGTCATTGCAGCATTGAGCAATTACGATGCGGACGCTGTGAAGCCCGGCCCACCCACGAAGTGATGCTAATTTTTCATGTATTTTTCACTTTTATTTATAATTTTTTTGGAAACTGAGCCTGCTTCTTCGCCTTAGTTCAATATATAAAAGTTTTACAATATATAAAATGTATTTTTTTCATACCAGAATACTGTACAAATTCAACATATATAATGCTGTTAACAATCTAGGGTCACAGAATCATATCAAACCAATTATTCAACGGGAATTTGATTCAAATAATTTTCAGGACGCAAACCAACTGTATACTTTTTATTTTAATTATAACAAATAACTGAACTTTTTTTATTCCTTGTCGAATCTCTGGTTTTCTTTGGACTTAAACAAGGGGAAACGGTCTCCTCTTGCTTCCCTTCTTGATTTTGTTTCCTAAAATGTCATTCTGGTATGCTGCTCTTGTATATGAAGCTGCTAATTTTTTGCACTCTTTTAGGTGGTCAACTTAGTGCCCAGGGCGTCTACGGCAGCAGATTTTGAGGATTCTATTTCATGAAGTGAATATCTAAACTTCCAAATTCACTTGGAGTACTTTTTTTTTATTACTTCTAGAATATAATACAAATTTTCTGATTTATTCATACTGCTAGGCTGAGACTTTTTGTTTGTTGGAATATAAATCGGTGTGATTTATTAATTTATTTTTTATGGTAGTCTCACAAAAATGGATCTATTATGAACAAAAATTTTCTACGCTAATCTCAAAAAGAAGAGTCAATTTAGTTAACTTCCTTATCCATCACAATGATCATAGTTTTTTGGATTTGACAAAGATTAACTTGGCACTAGATAAAAATTAATGGCTAATTACATTTCAACCCCTCTCTGTCAACCCCGTCGACATTTCAAACCCTAGAAATGAAAAAGTACGCTGAGAAATACTAATCAGCATTGGTCCAGTTAGTTAGTAAATCTAGATTTTGATAGGAATTCACGACCTATCTCTCGTGAATGATAGATCGGGAGTTCGACATCTGATTGGGATGATATATTATTATCGTTCAGTATTCGGTCGAAATGTACAATAAAAATCGAACTTGACGGTCAATATTTTTTTTAAAAAAAGAGAGAAACAAAAAGAGCATATTGGGGGTCCAAATGATTTTTTTTTTCGCAAGCATTGTCGGATCATTTATTTACATTATTACTACAAAAGTAGTAGCTAAATTGTCTCCTAATTTTACGATGCCTGGGCCATGTAGGGCATATAATAAGACTTCCATCTCATAAAACACATATTTCTGATTTGAATTTCACAAACACTACATGCAAAATACTTAAAATTTATCAATTATATATCTCGTAAAGGGTAAGTAACTCCGAACCTCTCCACATTGAAGACTAAAAAAGGCTTATCGGTTGCTGAAATATGATCAATGCCATTATAAGATTACATGACATAATAGTGCTATAAAGTGGATGGATATGTATATAACTGAATCGCCATTCATATTAACAAGTTTATATATATATATATATATATATATATATATATATATATATATATATATATATATATATATATATATATTATTTTTAATTTTGTTTTTAGGGGAAACTATTGAAAGATTTGAGAGGCATAGATAAAAAGAAGCAAGGCTGGAAAGTCTAAGGATATGGATATGATAAAAATAGTTTATTGTCATGGTGGGATTCCCTGATGATGAAAGCCAGCCACAGAACAAAACACAGCTGCATTATCTCATCGTACAAAGAATGTCGGAATCCAGTTCTCTATTATTATTATTATTATTATACATTATACGATATTTATATATATTATCCATATACTTTATGCTGCTGAAATCAGATATTATTCTCTAGCACAAATTCTTTTTATTTTCCACCAAGAATTTTGGAAATTACATGATTTATACAAAAAAAAAAGCCCTTATTATAATAGAGTATCATGAATTGTCAAGATGGTAACTTATGAATAAGCCCCTAAAACTTAATAATTTTCAAAATAAAAATATTAACTTTCTTTTTAAATTGCCTATATCGGTGTAATATCTCATGTACGCGCTCATACCTGCACCTGAGAAGATGATTGAAACCTATATTCATAAAAGGACTATACTGTTTAAAAGAGTGGCAAGGTCACCAATATATTTAAGACTGTTTAGACGACCATTCACTAAATCCAGCAGCAATTGGAGGTTCTTAGGTATGGAATTTGTCTATTATAATAATTGTTATAAGGAATCGGTTACGGACAAAATTTTTCACGATAATTAAAAAAAAAAAAAAAAAAAAGGGGATGAAGGGCAGCAAAAGACCAAAGAAGTAGACATGATGTAAAATACGGCAAAGGGAAAAAGATGTTATCAGATCAGATATAATTATGTGTGTCATGAAAAATTAGAGTAGGATATCAGAGAAGAACATGAGTTCCTTTGAAAACTGTACTTGTTGTAGTGTGTAATAAGATAAGATACAGAGAGGAGTACAATGTCCCTGGGAAATCAATCTGAGGAGTACAATCCTCATCCAGTAGATCAAGATCACCTTTTTTTTTTTTTTAGGAAATTTACTGTTCAGCCCCCCTAATTTTGGAGTATCGCGATTCAGCCCTCCGAAACGCCACGTGGCGACACGCGCGCGCCGCCACGTCGGCGGGGAAACGCGTTTCGGAGGGCTGAACAGTCAAAAACGGGAAACGGGGGGCTGAACAGTAATTTTTCCTTTTTTTTTTGTCCCAAAACATATTTCTCAAGACAGATTTTTTGGTATAACGATTACAATACGTCAGGGTCTCAAAAAAATCTATTTAAAAGTATTTTTTTAAAAAAAAATTATACATCAAAATTGTGGATTTTGACGAGATATATAATTTTATTTTAAAAATTTTTCAAAAAAATATTTTTAAAAATATGTTTTAGAATTCTAAAATTTAACAGATTTGAAGCAGGCTTAAAAACTGTTTTAAAATCCGTTAAACTTTGAAAGCCTAAAACATCTATTTGGAAGAATTTTTTTGGAAAAGTTTTGAACATAAAAATTATAAATCTAATCAAAATTTACAAGTTTTATTTTAAATTTTTTTCTAAAAAATGATAATAAAATTAATTTTTTTTATTTAAACATAAAAGGAATATATATTGGCGTAGTATAAACGTTTTATTGTAGAATTTTGTATTTTCCAAACGCAAGAAGTGGAGGTCGCTAACCACCAAACCGCATGCTTTAGTGATGCCTAGTCCACTACGTATCTCAAGAAATGGAGGTCGTATGTTAGAATCTCGTAAATGCCGCATGTAAAATTTATCTATTCCGTATTTCTTAGATAGTAATATGGAATTCCGCATGTAGTCAGATACAAAGTGTGACGGATAATGACATAAATTTTCCATTAAAACTAAAAAAAAAAGCTATTTTTAATGGGAAATCCCACTCTTGATCTACGACGGAGACCACACCGTCGTAGGCGGCTGCGACAGTTTTATTGCACCATCTTCCCTCATTGAAGGGTGTATTAAAAGACTTCTGAGAAGATGATGATGGAGTTTTATTTATATTTATGCCATTTTGCTGAAGATCTGGACCTTGGTTTCAAAACAATGGCCTCGAAATAATTAACACCTGCTGCTGCAAACGAAGGCAGAGACCATCAATGTGTTTGACTTGGAGAGCTAGACATACATAATAAACTACACTCTTTTTTTTATTTTTAATGTGGGTGTTTCAACGTGGCGACAAGTAAAAGGGCAACAGAGATTTTTAGGTGTAGAATTTGATATAACGGTCTAAAAAATATATTTATAAATATTTTTAAATAATTTTGTCGAAATTTATAATTTTTAAATTTAAATTTTTTAAAAAGTGCTTCTAAAAATGTGTTTTGGTATTTCAAAATTTAACGGACTTGAACCGGATTTAAAAATTGTTCTAAAATCTATTGAATTGTTAAACTTTGGAGTTTCAAAATATTTGTTTAGAAGTATTTTTTAAAATTTTTTTAATATAAAAATTTAATATCTCATCAAAATCTAAGTTTTTATTTAGAAAGTTTTTCAAATAAATGATCGTAAATTTTTTATTTTATTTTAAACACAATAAAGATATATGCTAACGTGGCGTAACTGTTTCATTATAGAACTTTTCAAACGGCAAATATCGTATCAATTCATATCTTTATCAGTATCATACTGAGCTGCCACATCAGTCTCGGCGATAACTAATACAACAACTTGCATGGTAACAAGTTTTGAGCTTCTATCTCATAAAGTATAGACCTAGATATTGAATTCCGCAATGATGCAACACATTCATCTCATATATACCTATAGAAGATAACACAATTTTCTGACTTGTCAAAATTGAAAAACTTAAGAGTCCTCTTATAGTATAATACAGATTGATACTATTTGTAAATTTATATGTTACGATAATTATACAGAAATAAATTTTTTACGAATATAATTTTTTTATGAGGATCCAGATTTGGTTATTTATATTAAGACGGATATGACAATTAGCCATTAGACTCTATCCAGATCTGGCAGCACAACATCATTTAATACGTAGTATTAATGCAAATTGATACCAAATTAGCTTTTTGGCCAGTAGATGATTACAGTAAATAATAATGTCAATGGGTGATGTAAGTAGGCAGTAAAGTGGTGATTTTACATTCATTATGTCAAAACTAAACTACCTGAAATAAAGTTTTAAAAAAAAAAAAAAAAAAAGTGATGCAAAGCAGGCAAGTTAATTGAGAAATGGGCCCTCTAAAACCCCCATGCCTTGGACTCATTATGGTTTCAGACATCCCCTTTCCCAGTGTCATATTTTACCACATTGATCAAGTTTAAGCTTCAAATTTTATTTTTTATTTATTTTTTAAATAACGAGATAAAATATTTTCGATACACCAACATCTGATATTACTGAAAAAATTATTTTCTAATCACCATCCATCAACTTGCATCCATCAACTTGCATTAGACCGAAACTGCAGTAAAAAAATAAAACACCGATCTGACGTGCGTTGCAAGTCAGACATGAAATATTAGCGCCATGCCCAACCACAACATTAGCAACCCGACTAAAATTACCTATTTTTCATTTTATTTCACGTGGGCCTCAGCTTCAATATTTATTTCAAATTGAACGTAAATAAGCTTTCAAGGTATTATACTAATTTATTTAAAAAAAAAAAGTAATGGGGATCCATATCCTGGATCAAATATGAAATTTCATGTGGGTGAGAAAAATAAAAGATTTTGAGCTGCTTACACATGCATCCACATTGTGACTGCCCTCACTGATGAACAGTAAAATATTCCACTACCGACCACGAACCATCCAAAGATGACAGTGTGGACCCCCCCCACCCTGCTACCATCCAAAGATTAACATGTAGTGCACCAACACAGCTCCAAATTAAATATTATAACAGGAAAAAACTTTGAAAATATTATAACTCCTATGTTTGCATATAAACAAACTTCGGGAGAAAATTCGGGACAGAAACTCAGTTAGCAAAGTAAAAAAACCATTCAATAAAGATAGAAAATACAAAGAGAAGTTTGCTTACAAAACAAAGATCGATCGAACAAACCCGAACCAACATCCCCCGCAATCTAAAACTCGATTCGGGGTAGTTGTTATGGGAGTAATATAATATGAGATTACACACTCCCTTTTCCATAAACACTTACTTAACAACTCATAACAGTATTATCATATCAACAAACAAATATGATCAAAGCCAACTAAATATGACGGGAGAATCCGATGTCATTATCCTTCGAGCACGAAGGCAGCTTCTCAGAAAAACTTTGAGAAAATAAACCCCACTACAGCAATCATAAAACCGATTAATTAGTATAGCCGATATAATTAACCTACCGCTTATCGTCCCTATTTACATAGGATTCGGTCCGGTCTGTCGATTTCTCGGAATTAGTATGAACTGTGAACTAACCTACGATACTTAGTCAGTAATTAAGCCTAAAGAATACCTAAAACTGTATAAACATTTAGTATCTCTCTCTCTCTCTCTCTCTCTCTCTCTCTCTCTCTCTCTCTCTCTCTCTCTCTCTCTCTCTCTCTCTCTCATGAGTTTTAGTTCATGGAAATCTTCACAACCTCCTACAGCTACTACTAGAATTATACTTGCATTCCTTTAATGCTCCAGATAATGCTATCGTCGACATCAACATGATCATCCTGTTTCTCAAGAGCTGCAACCTTAGCTCTATGATTCCCGTAAGAATTAGATCTCCCAATCTCTTCTTTGGGGAGATCGGAAGCTTCACTAACAGAACCAATTTTTAAATCCGCAGGAGGAATGAAACAGTCTAAAGATAGCCCGGGCACATCGAAAGCTACTTCTTCGATGGTCCATTCCTCGATCATCCTAGTCTTAGTGTGACTCATTGCTGTCTCACCAAACCTAAAAAGAGTTACGATTGACCGGCCCGAATGGGCGATCATGATGCCCTCGACAGGGCGATAGTCCTCAAGAGATGAACTAACAGTTGTCTCCCAGTAAACAGCATCGCCTCCTTCGTTGGACTGAATTCGGGTCAAGTGTGAATCCTCCATGTGGATCAGAAGCCCTGTTTTCTGGCTGAAATAGCCGAACAGGACATGGCGGATGATCTCCGCCGGACCCTCGCTCCTCGACTTCAGTGTCTCGGGATCAGCGCACAGCTTCAGGATGAAACAGTCCTCGCCGTTCACTTTCTTCTCGCCGATGCACCGGGCATCAGCGAACATGCTCGCCGTTGTAAAAGGATCAAGACCCTGTTTAAACAACAATTTTGAATTTAGTTGGTTGTCAACATCACTCCTTCACTATGAATCTAACCAATTTACCTGTAGGGAGCGGCGGAGAGGGCGAACGGGGCCCTTGGCGGCGTGGGCGCCGAGCCAGGGAGTGTGGCGCCACACGAGCTTGCCGTTGCATCCGGCGTGGACTTTGCTGCCGGCGACGGCGAGCTCCACGTACCACATGTCCGGCGCCATCTGCCAGAGAACGAATCCACCGGACTCTGCCGTTCTCGCCGGGTTCCGGTTCTTAACAACACGCGTCGCTGTCTCAAACTCCGAGACTACCATCCGCAGCCTCCCCATCGCGTACGCGTTCTTCACTGCTCCCTGCAGCTTCATCCTCCCGACGCTGCTGTGTATTGCTGTAGAATATACTGCGCCGACGATGTCTCCTGTACAAATTAATCAAATCATATTTCATCCAACTAACCAAAATCAGAGAGAAGCACAATGTCTTCGTTATTACAATGGGGGTGTCTTTGATGCTGAGAAGGGGAAGAGGATTGGCGGAGGAGACATGGAAGGGAGCGAGAGGGGCGCCCATCACGCCGAGGAGAAGACGGAGGTCGGAGCGTCGGTACGACGACGACGACAATGACGTCAGCGACGGAGCTCGGGAGAGTTGTCCGCGGACCCACTGGGTCCAGCCTTCGCGCCGTCTTGCCTCCGCCTCCCCTGCCGCCGCCGTGCCTGGATCGGGGCCCTCAATCAGCGGTGCGAGGCCCGATCTAGCTTCCGGTTGACAATGGTGAAGGCGACGGCGGCGGCGCCGCCGTGAGAGTAACAGCCCCTCCGACGGTTTGTCCGATCGTCCTCTCGCCGGAGAGAGCTCCCGCAGCGCCGAGAAGAACCCTTGCTTTCGCTCCATAGCTGATAATTTCAGAGAAGTAAAAGCTTATTTTCAGTAGAACTGCGTGGACTGAATTGCAGAGAATATGTAGAGAGCTATGGAGGTGGAGAATGAGATTCTTTATTCTTCCAAGGGGGTTCATAGAAAAGTCGGATAGATGGTTGTTAAACAAGAAAAAGGGGCAGCTAGAGAATATTTGTAAAAAGAAGGTGGGAATAGAAAAAGTGGTCACTCTTGGTAATGCCGCCAAAGCCTGTGAAAGCGAAATATGACAGTAGCACGGTGCGGTCACTCTCAGGTGAACATAAGATAACGCTCGTCTTGAATTTGGTGTATCCTGGACTGAGTGGCATAGCCGCATAGCTGTACGAGTTTCGGCGGAACTAACGGCGCCGTCATCGAAGGTTCGGAAAGTTGGTGGCGTTTCGGCGACGGACAAGGGACGGCCGTTAGTGAAGGCATAGTACAGTACGCGCCGATGAACACTATAATTACAGAAAAATGATTAGGGTATATGAGGTATAATTATACGAATAAAAATTTTGATACAGTAGTTTTAATATTTGATACTGAACCAAACAGATGATGATGATGGTAGGTTTCATGCACTTCTTATTCAAAAGGATAATTACATATTATCCTTATTTTTTAATATATATTGTATAAATTAATTTTTTTTAAAAATATATATTGATGTGATTGTACATGCACTATTATATAATTTATATCAATATTTTTTTTATTTTAAAGAATAATTTAGAGGACTAATATAAGCATTTTTCCATTAAAAATTTGAGTAACTTTTTCTAACCTATTGTTGCTAAATATAGTAATTAATATTGAAAATTGCTATACATCTTTAAATACAAATTCTAATTTTTTTAAAAAAAATTATTGCAGTAGAATCTGTAATACTATCGCATGTTTCCGTATGGACATCAAACTCGTAAAAAATTCTCACGTCCAGTTCCGACCGATACCGCTACGAGATATATGAAATTTTTCTTCAGAATTTAATATATATTTTTTTATTAACAAAGGCTCATATCATAATATACAGGGGATTATTTTTGGAATTCTGAATTTAATTTGATGAGGTTTAACTTTGGCCATCCATCTTCAGCTACCCACCCACAACCCAAGGGTACTACTGCTACCTCCAGAAGGGAATGACCTTAAACTTTGAGCTATAACTTCATTTTTTGGCATGGGAAGAGCTAGGTTTTTCGTTCCGTATCGAGTCGAATTTCGATAAATTTAAATTTTAAAATATACTGATGTGCATCGATAATAAACTATTATTTTTATATATTTTTTAAAGTAAAAATTAAAAATACTTGCAATACCGAACCCGACATCGTGCTGGCTTGCTCAACAATATTTTTGTGCATCATCCCTACGATCCGGCACGTGATAAGCCGCATCGGTCGTACTGTCCGGCACATAATACGTCAGTGTAGACATCTATATTCTTCTTTTCTGAACTAGGATCATATAGTTGATCATAATTTTATTTTTTGACTGTGGCCAAAGTATAAAAATTGTATTCCATGTCATAGTTAGAAAATTGCCTCTATGAAAATTGTTATGCTTTGTTAAAAAAAAAAAAAAAATTGTTCGGCCCAAATACTTTTAACCTCAAAACAGTGTATTTGCGCTCCTCAAAATCGATCAATTTACCATTTTACTGAGAATCACAAACATATATTCGAACTATTTTTCAGATTATTTGATCAGACCGAATAATAGTAAGGATAACTGCATATCAGCCCTCCCAAAATCAACAGTCACGTATTTCAGCCTCCGGAAATCGAAAACGCGCGACGTGGCGGCGTGGGAGCACGCCATATTAGCTCAAAAACGAATTTTCAGATGCTAAAATATAAGAGTGAAATTGTAGAAGAGAGGGGGCTGATATGCAATTATCCCATAATATTATCCCAAAAAAAAAAATTCATCCGGTTATTTTAAAAAAAAAAATCTATAAAATAGGCTGTACTGAATCCCGGAGCATGGTTTCACCATTATTTTATATAAGTGCTCCTTTAATATTTGTTCATAATAAATAATAATAGGATTTGACGCGGAGGAATATTTGAAATTAATACGAATAATAATTGATTAAAGATCTCGCCGTTGATTGCGGGGGAAAGAAATTGAAGACGATCTGATTCTCTCACTTCCCAAACGTGGGCACTGTGAACCCATGTGCCTCACCTTCCACCCAAAAAAATAATTAATTAATTAATTAAAAATAATTAAAAATGAAAATAATAAAAAAAAAGACCTCCAATTTCATTGTTGTTTTGAAAACGACCACTATATTAAATAAATTAGAGCACTGCTATTTATCAGACTATCCTAATTACTAATATAATTAGAATTACATTCGATATATTATATACAGATTCGATGTCCGGCACCTAATTATAGTAGTAAAAATCATGTAATGCTTTACTTCGGATGCCTCGGACATTTTTCAATAGAGTTAATAAATAATTAGGATCAATGCCCTCTATTTTGATAAAATCCTAGCAATTTTAAAAAAAAAAAAAAAACAATACTAGTAATAAGTTATAAATACCTATAAAAAATGTATATCAATAGCTGATTTTAATCCGGCTTAGCCGCTCTCTTTTTAACTTACAAATCAGCCTTTCGACGTGGACTAGATCAGCAATAAGAGAGACTGATTTGTTAATATCAATCATTCTATATATTGTATTTATTCTTTTTTTTCCTTAAATTATTATAGTGAAATTCGTTATACGAACACACGTCTCCGTAGAAATCTCGCTCGCGAAAAATCTCTATGTTCAGTCCTGATCCATATTCTGAAATTTAAGTACAAACCTTTTATAAATACACGTTCCTGTTACGGAATACAAAATTATTTTTAGAAAGTCTTGTGACGAATTTTACTCCATACGGATCCGAATCTAGTAATAATACTTTCTGAGGCACCTTCCATCCAGTCGAGCTATCGTGGTCGGCTGTATTTATTTTTATAATTATAGGAGATTTAGAAAGCATATTAGCAAGACGACAAGCATGCAAATCTAAATTAGTAGTATAGTTCATTAATTGTCGTCTTGTTAATTGTCAAAGTGTTTATTTGTTTTAAAAGATCGAGTTGTTAATGATATAAATACAGATAAATGTCAAAGGGGTCCAAATCAAACCTTTTGATGGAACAGAAAATATCTGGTCTCATCTGCCAAACATTTTAATTTACTTTTTTATATTATATAGATATTTATTTATTTATTTATTTATTATATACTAAATACAAGTGAGAAGTTTAGTGTATAAGATATTAGTTATATAACTTTATATCATATTTTGAGCTAAGCCGAATATTTTTTGATTTAACACTTATCATGAAATACTAAAATATCTGATAACAAGTTTATATATTTTTCTCCTCCTTAACTATCAGTACCGATTTCCTCTTTCTCTCTCTCTCTTCATCTGTTCTTTATGCCCATTTCATTTTATTCATCCGTTCTCTCTTTCTCTCCTACTCTCTCTTCGTCTGTTAATCGTTGTCTTCGGTTTTGAAATGTGATGACTCCGGCTTCAAAAGAAATTATCCTTGCCTTTTACGCCGCCACGGTGATAAGTTCATATCCAATTTATTATTTCAATTCTTCTTCAAAAGTAATTTAGTGTGCTTGATTGACCCCAATGGCTATATAGTAGATTCGATCATATTGGATGGCAATTTATTTTTTGTATTCTATTATTTTTTAAAAAAATCTATTGTCTATAATTTTTATTATTATTTAGTTTTGTTATTATTTTTGTTATTTGGCACACATATCGCGGATAAGTCATCTGCTGATATATAATATTAAAAGATTAGAAAGGATTTGTGGTGTTTCATATCCTTCCATTATTATTTAATAATTAAAAAAGTTTAAGTTATATATTCATTATGACATTTAATAGGAGTCATAAAACCATCAACTTCACCGTATTACAAATGTTGGGTTATTGATATCTTTCTCTCCCTCAACCAGCACCTCTCTCTCTCTCTCTCTCTCTCTCCTCTCTCTCTCTTCATCAGTTAATTGTGCTGCTTTCAGCTATGCAAAGTATATATCCCCGTTCTCTCTCTCCATCAAGTTTATTTTTAATTTATTATTTAGACTTTTTCTTCAAAAATAATTAAGTAGGCTCGATAGATTCAGTGGTTATATATCGGATAAAATACTTATTTTAAAATTATTTTTTAAAAAATTAACATAAAAATTTTAAAATTTAATATTAAAACTTTTTTTAAAAAAAAATAAAATCTAAATATATCTTTTTCTAAGATCAACCCTACCTGATCAAAGGCACCAGTGGAACAGTGCTCTTTGGTAAATATCAGGGAGCAAAAGAATTCCCACTTGATCCTGATGTTGACGGACCACCCGTCCACCGTGCGCAGGAACAGTATAGCGTTGGCCTTCTTTATTGCACCGAGCAGATGCAGCACCGACCATGGAGAACACGGATCCCAAGACACATCTCTCTCTCTCTCTCTCTCTCTCTCTCTCTCTCTCTCTCTCTCTTCAATACGTAGTCCTGTTTATAAATAGGCTTTGGTTACTGGACTTTGGATCATACACCAATAATACCTTCTTTTTCCTGTTCTTTCTTTATTTTTCCCATGTGTATAGCAATAGGAGATAAAACGAATGGGCTTTGCTATACATCTCCAAAAAATCACAATAAAAAATTATATATGTTGACGTGGCACAATTATGACCACACATCACAATGGATATATATGTAATTTTGATATTTTTAATGGATTACGAGATACGTGTGCGGTGGAGATTGATTGTATGTAGTTTCCATGCGTCCCTAATAATAAGTAATAGAAGCATTACTACAACAAAGGGTCCTATTATTGCGCCATTTAATGGACTCCCATTCGTGTACGGCGAGAATGAGTGTAGTTCAGATCTCGGCATTTTTGTGAGAAATGTGTGAGATTTTGAAAGGTACATACATGCTATCAAGTAACGATCTTAATTGAGCATTATCGAGCACGCTAGATAAGAAACTACGCGCTATATCGTCCCTTATTTAGATATGTTAAGAAGTCCGTGGCCCGATGTCCGCACGAACAGTTTAGGCCAAGTTCCGCAGCACAAAAATTAGTACGGTTCGAGTTCAGCCCTTATCATATAAGCTAATCGACCCGAGTCTCAAATTTCAGCCACAAAAGCAGTGCAGACCGGACCAGACCTACCGGCGTTGATTTTTTATTTTTATTTTTTAATATACTGTACGCGGGCGGTGGGTGGGACCGGCCTGCACCATATTGGCCCACCTAACAGTCTTATATCTACTATCTTTTCCCATGGAAAGTAATAAAAAGATTTGCTTGAGTTTAAAGCAAAATTAACTTTTTGTTCCTTATAACGTGCTCAATAGTGTTTCTTCTATCCTGACCCTCTTTAACCAATTTTAGGTCCATAAAAATGAGAGGTCCTGATAAGGAATTCTCTTCTGGTATATACAATTTAGTGCTTCTAAGGAATCCACTTCTTGAATTGTTGGTCTCGGGATCGAATCCCGCAAAAAATCACTTGCAGGGTGTAAAATGCTTCTCTTATCATAGTCCGTAGAAGATAACATAGATATTCGGAACTGTCAAAATCGCAATACTTGGACTCCTTAATGGACAGATTCTATCTTTGAATATATATATATATATAATGGCATGTAATATAGTGGCTTTAGTGTGCTCTAACTTTTTATAGATATTTTAAAGGGGATTTACATATCGCCCCTTAATATTTTTAACTTTGCAAATAAATCTCTTATTCTATTTGTTAATTTTAACATTTTAAAACACTTATTTAGAAATATTTTTTTGGAGAAATATATAACATAAAATTATAAATTTGATGAAATCTACTATGTTAAATTTTTTTTTCAAAAATAATTTTAAATAGGTATTTTGGTGCTCCAAAATTTAGCTGGTTAATAAATTAATTTTAAAATTTACTAAACTTTTAAAGTCTCAAAATACTTATTTGGATATATTTTTTAAAATAATATTAAATATAAAAATTATAGATCTCATCTAAATCTATACTTTTTTATATTAATTTTTTTTAAAAAAAATACTTATATAATAATCAAAATAGCTCCGGTATAAATATTAAAATAGAGAGTTTAGGAAAAATACCAAATCAGCCCCCCCCCCTTTTCAATTCCCATACCATATGAGCCCCTCCTCTCCAAAACAGCCCAAATCAGCCCCCTATTCACTGTTTACCCTTTTTTTTGGACAAAACTGCCCTTTTGTTGCCGACACCGAGATCACCTATTTAGAAATATTTTTTGAAAAAATGTTGAACATAAAAGTTATAGATCTCGCCGAGATCTAGAACTTTTATGTTCAAAATTTTTCCAACAAATGCTTCTAGGTAGTTGTTTTCGATATCCGAACTATTTGTAGCAATTTCGGGTCGGGTCCGGTCGACCCGTTATGCTTCCGACCTCAAAAACATAACTTTTGAAGTATTTTTTTGAAAAAATTTCAACATGAAAGTTGTATTTCTTTCCGAGATCTACAACTTTCATGTTCAAAGTTTTTTCTGACGTCGCTTCTAAATGGATGATATCGGTGTCCGAAGTGTTAACGGGTATAGGAATAATTTCGTCCGAAAAATTTGCAAACAGTGACGCAGGGACTGATCCGACGCAAATTCAAAATGGGGAGTTGATTCGGCACGTTTTAAACAGTAAAGGGGCTGATATGGTAGTATCCTTTTTTTTGTAAGTTTAAATATTAATTAGAGAATCTAGGAATTAATTTGTATAAGCAGAAATTATAATTATCCTTATTTTAAAGCTCACGTTTTTTTTTGGTTAAAAAAAGCTCACGTTTTAAGTACACGTAAATGAATAGTTTAAAAAATAAATATCAATGTGCACTACATGTAAAAAATAAAAGGTACTATTTTATTACAGTGGTCGCTTGTCATAAATGAACCGTACGTGTAGTTCCAAACCTCCCTAATAATTAATAGAACGCTACAAAGTTTTTATTTACGCTTATTTAGAGTCCTTACAAATTAGAAAATGGTATAATTGTGATTCATAGATCGCAAAATATATGAGATTTTAGGAGGCTGAAACGCGCGCAAAGGGAGAACAAAGGGAGAATTGCATTTCAGCCCCGTTTATCATACAGTTTGTATTTCAGTATCTCAAAACGCGTTTATTCGCCACCATTTGACGCATTTCAGTGTTTCGGAAGTTAAAACACGCGACAGTTAAAATAAGGAGCTGAAATGTAATTATCCTAAAAATATATTGCTGATATGCTAGATGAGAACACCCCATCTCCACCAATATGATACGGCTCAGTTGGCTTGTAAGATTGTGTTAAACGATTTTCTGGCCTCCGCATGGTCGGAGGTCAGAATCCGCACAAATACACTCGTTAGGAGGAAAAAAAAAAAAGAAAAAATTATAGTTGCTCTACTCTCCGAACGAGTTTAATCTCATCCCGATAGAATAAGAATACTCGTTGAGAGGAAACAAAAAAAAAGCGACAAAGAACACGGGCCTTCCCCTATTGTCCATACAACACTATCATAGACCCGTGGAAAGTAAACAAATGAAATATATAGAGATTTGCTTGAATTCGAAGCAAAAAAGTAACCTTTTGGACCTTATAAAAGTATTTCTATATTGACCCAATTTAGCTCCATTATTATATATTAAGAGGCCCTCATAAAGAGACTGCATTGCATGGGAAGGTACATAAAACAACTCACTTTGGTGGAGCACATGTAATTACTGGTGTGCTTCAAGAGAACATGCTTGATCTGCCCCATTTTTGCCCATATAAATAAATAAATAAATAAATAAATATATATATATATATATATATATATATATTATATATATATATATATATATATATATATATATATATATATATATATATATATAAAGAGAGAGAGAGAGAGAGATTTTCGTGGTGAAATTCGAAACGCGAGCGCACGTCCCCGAGGAACCTCAAACTCGCGGATAAACTTCCACGGATGGTCATGTCCTCAATCCCGCTAACTGAGGAGCGGATGGAGGCACTCCACAGGGTGCGCACCCATAAATGTGCCATGAAGGATTCAAAATTGGATGGGATGCACGCTTTCCGAGGTGCAACACCCCATCTAGACGGCCCAAGCCGGTCGACTGAAAATCTCTGGTTGGGCGCGGATTGGGCTTTTAATGGGCTGCGCGCGGGAATTGACCGGTGTGACACCCCGGATTTTCGGACGGGATCGGCACAAGAGTGTGCGATCTGCGCGATTACCGGTCGATCGGAAACTCCGACCGGTCGACAGAAAGTTGTTGGTTGGGCGCGGATTGGGCTGGATTTGGGCCGCGCGCGCGAGATTTCGAGATTCAATCCCATACCAGCTGGGTAGGAACGGAAATTCAAGTTTATTAGGGTGGGAGGCCTTAGCCTATCACCTATCATAGGGATCCCCCTTTTCGGGTCGGAGAAAAGGGCCCAGCCGTGTGGTGCGGCCGGGGCATGGGGGCGGGGCCCGGGGCGGGAGCGGGCGTGGGGCCATATAAAAATTATTTTATTGTCTACTTTCTATAAAAGTAAAGGCATGGTGGCCAAGAGAACTATTTGCATTTGAAGCAAGAACTAACCTTTTTGGACTATTAATTGCTTCTTTATTTTTATTTTATTCTTTTTTTTTTTTTTTGAGATATCATGAGAAATCTTAGCCGTCGAGCCCGCTCGCGATCTTATCGCACTATTAAAACTTTATGTTAAGCTCAAATGTAGATGAGCATCCGAGATTTATGACAAACCACCTTGAAAGAAAGCCAAAAACTTGGACAGTGCAATAAGTTTTCCTGTCTACCAAGTCGAATTCGATAAATTTAAAATCAAGACGTGTCGAACGTGCCGAGCGTATCATCAAATTTTATATTTAAAATATTTTAATAATTTATAAAAAATAAATTAGTAAAAAAATAACTAAGGGTCACAGTTAGTCGTCAATGCAACTCGTTGAATAGTGCCCACTAAAAGGTATTGTTCATCTTCCCTCAGGCGAGAAAGATGAAAAATACCTATCTCTTAAAAAAATTGTTCGTCGGCACGTCTCCGGCTCCGTGCCGAATCTGCCATGTGGATCCGACATTGTGGGCATCTTATAACTTCCCCAAATAGCACCAAAAAAATTGTGCACCACTTGCTTGAAAGTGCACCAATGGCAAATACCACCCAGAGGAACTGTTCTTCAAATCTCCACAAAGTGTCATGGTGGTTTTATGGGTACCATTATTTCTTGGGTAGTTGTATGTCAGCCCTCTACTATTTACTTTTTACAGATTAGCCCTTCTATTTTTAATCAATTAATTTTTTAAATTTTAAAATATGTATTTAAAAATATTTTAAAAATTCCGTAAATATGAAAGCTATATATCTCATCAAAATTTATAATTTTTATTTTTGTAGTGATTCCAAAAAATTCATTTAAATAGATATTATAAGATTTTGAAGTTTTAACAGGTTAATGAATAATCCGTTAAGACTGAGAAATCTTATAACACATTTTTAGAAATATATTTTCAAAAAACTTACAAAATAAAAATTTAGATTTCATTAAAATCTGTAATTTTAATATTAATTTTTTTTAAAATATTTATATACTAGTCAAAATATTTACGCACGAATTATGAGAGATGTTGATTTATAAAAATTTTAAGAGAGGGACTAATTTGTGACAGATTTTAAAAGTAGGGTGTGGGTCTAGCATTTTTCCTTGTTTCTTTGTATAAATGGGCCACAGACTCTTTATTTCTTACATTACTTATATTATGCATGGTACCATTTTAAACTTGTATATTTAGGATGAATTTATTGAATATTATATAAATGAATATGATGGCTTACTTACTGGACCTATCAGTGTTAGTCTCACATAAGTTATTTTGTAATTTTTTTAAAAAAATATTAACTATTATAGATATAATTTATTTTTGAGAAAAAAAAATATTATAGATATACTTACTGATTTCTAAAAAGAAAGTAGTATTGATAAAATATATCCATTGTAATAGTGGTAATATATTTATTAGAATAAAAAAGTTTACCTAGAAAGGATAGTAGAAGAACAAAAAACAGAGAAATACAAACTAATGACCCAACAATTTTAGAAAAATAACAATTGGATTTATATTTTCTGCAAATAATAATTATAGGGTGCAACAACAGAAATAATTTATAAGCCTACAAAGGTCTGACCTTCTTATATTAGTCTTTTCAAAGAACTTCCTGCATTGTCTAATAAAACTATTTTATTTTATTTTATTTTAGTTTTGCTCATGCAACCAATTCTCTTTGAGCAATGCTAGCAGCACTTACAAATTCACCGATCTGTATGATTAAAAAATAAATTTTAAAACTATTTTTTGAAAAACTACCAAAATAAAAATAAAAAATTTTGATGAGATTTATATTTTTTATGATAAAACTTTATCCAAAAAATATTTTAAATAAATGTTCTGGACTTCAAAATTTAATGATTTTTAAAAATAGCTTTAAAATCCGTTTCAAAAATGTTTGAATCCCCAAAACACATATTAAAAGTATTTTTTTTAAAAAAAATTCAGCATAAACATTATAAATCTCATTAAAATTTATAACTTTTATATTAATTTTTTTTTAAAAAAAATTAATTCCAAAGTTTTTTTTAATTATTTGGATCGGTGGATTTTGGAGGTAACAAGCATTTTTCTTCACTTTATAAACCATCTGTTCCAAAAAGATGCTTTTGATGGAACACGAAGAGGTGCGTCTGTCATGAAATTCAATGCTCTTCATCTTTTAGGAAGCGAATAGGCAATTTTGATCAGAAATTGACCAATGCCTCTCTATGTTTACATGTTATGACAGTTGTACAAAATTGAAAATTATTGACAAGTTTTGTTCAAGAGTATCTCAAAAATAAATAAATAAATAAAAAGAGAAAGAAGAAATAAAAGATTTTGATTGGAGATGAAGAGGTGCATCTCTCTATCTCCACCCTCAATCTTTACAACCATCACTGCTTTTAATACATGAAATATAGCTACATTTTTTAAAAGTCTCAATACATAATTACTTGTACATATACAGCAATTATATTCAACCAAACTCAGGAAGCAAAGAACTCAAGTCATGTTAGAGAAGTACCTGCACATCCAAGCCCAAAATCTTGTATGCTAAAAAGAAAAGGATTGCGACAATTTGAGCAATCAAATGAGACCAATAGGAAAAACAAAGATTCCTTGCGCAAAAAAGTTACGGGCGAAGTAGCCAAGCTGTTTTTTTTTCCTGCATGTACATGTTATTCAAGCTATATCAATTACAAGCTTTCCGACAACTGGAATTTGTTATTGTTTCTAAATGTATAACCCGGATTTATATTATTTGTTCGACAATTGCGTATAAACACAACTCTACAACAAAATCACGGTCAGCTTTATGAAACGCTTGCCACCGGATGCTATCCACCGAGGCCAGAACTCTTCCATGGTTATACAATAAATTATACGGCATTATTGGCTTCTGCAGCTCCTACGGAGGACATTGATGGTCTTTCCGTGGGTGCAGAAGGATTCCTCAATCAGGTAATGTACACCAGCAATTCATGTTCAATTGAAAATGGGGGTCTTCTGTTGTTTCTGTTAAGGATCTCAGAGTCTCATATATCATCGTTAATAAATTTCTTGCGAATTGTTGCTGCAAGCTGAAGTGGTAGATCACTACCCCGGCAGATGAGATAAATTATGAATGAAACGTAAAGTATAATGACGACACAAACAATTGAACCAAACATTACTCCTCGCGCCTCAGAAGAAAGGAATTCGAACAGTAAGTATCCATTGATAAGTATCAGCAGAGCAGCAACGGCCCAAGTGACAATCTGCATCATAATCAAAACTTACTGAAGTCAAACTCGAAGAAATGTCCAGAAAAATTTGTAAATAACCCTTACCAGGTCAATGAAGTTAAATTGTTCATTGAAGACACAGAATAGAAAATCTGGTTATAACGGACCTCTCTCTCTCTCTCTCTACGACGGTTGCGGAGTCAACAGGAGCGGGCTACGCTCCTGTCGAGTGGAGATTAGCCTCTGTGTGTGTGTGTGTGTGTGTGTATGTGTATATATATATATATATATATATCCTTTGCTTGCAAACATAAGAAGATTTGCAAAAATGACTTAGTAGAGTAGTACTTTTAATGCATTAGTCAATCGAATTAACAAACCATCTATGATCATATTCCACCACAAGAACGTGCGAATTTGTTCAACAAAAGATGATATTTCGACATGTTCTAGAATGACCATATAAGGTATAGGCATTACTATAATGTTTAAAGATGTGTAAACACTAAACAGAAGGGAGCACTTGCCAGATCACTTTGTAATGCAATACTAGCATCGTATGACAGTTGAAGGAATCAAAACTAGAATAGATCATAGAATAGCAGCTGATGACTTACCCTTGTAATATTTCCTATCTTAAATACTCCCATAACTTGTTCACTTGAAACCAAAGTGAGAAGTGGAATCAGAGCAAATGGAATTTGGACCGACTGTAGCACATTAAGCCACTCATTTAATACATCTAATGCTGAATCTGATGTGTCAAAGAAAAGAGCAACAACTATTGTAGGCACAATTGCAAAACTTCTAGTGATTAGTGATCTGACCCACTTCTTCAAACGAAGATCAAGAAATCCACCCATGATGAACTGTCCAGCATAGGTGCCTGTAATTGTACTACTTTGTCCGGCAGCTAGCAATCCGATTCCCCATATATATAGAATTGGGAACATCCCTTTTCCATACTTGGCCTGTAAAAACTGGCCAGCATTTTCAAGGCCTATGCTCTCAGCTTCTTTGGTACCATAAAATCCTTTTGCAAAAATTGTCGTGACATATAAATTAATCATGAATGAAATAGCTAGTGCTGCAGTTGACTCGATTGAATAATATTTTAGAGCTTCTTGAACGTGAGTAGTTTTGGAAGGGTCAACTTTTCTCGACTGTACAAGAGCGGAATGCAAAAAAACATTATGGGGCATAATCACACATCCCACTACCCCTACAGCTTGCCTGATAGTTTTTGAGCTGAGTTTTGGAACCAAAAGACCTGAATTGAACATTAAAATTAGTCAATATGAAGAGGGGTGTTTTACTCAAATTAACAACGTATACCTACTCAAACCAAGAAAAGATATATCAGAAAAATTTATAATTACCAATTAATAGCTCTCGTCCACTGGGCTTGGTTTCACCAAACATAATAGCAAAGGAAATAGCCATCGTTACAATCAGGACAGCAAAGAAACCTTCCAACTTCCTCACTCCATAGTTCTCAAGAAAAAGAAAAATGAAGCTGAAAAATGCATAAGCATTATTTATGAGGTGAAAAACCTACGAAAAAGGAAAGATATGCCTAAATTTAAAATGAATCTCAAAAAGATAAGCCTAAATTTAAAATGAATCTCAAACCAGCATACACAGTTCTTCACGGAATCAGAAATACTTACAGCTACCAAAACAAATCATGAATGAAACCAATTGTTCAGCTTTCTGAATTCTTTCAACGGAAAAAACTGGTGACACTCATCGAAATCAAATAAACTAAATCTAAGCTTATAGCCTTATAGGTATAATAAAGAGTGCAAAACCAATCTCAACTCTACGAGAGGCAATTAAGATAAAATTCCTCCAGCAGACTTCTCTAACATTCTACATCAAATGGAATTCAATATGCCAAGTATAAGCCTAAAGACATACCAGAAAGACAACAAACACAACAGCCGACTGAATAAAGAACAAAAAAAAGAACATGACAAATATATGAGTAATTGTCGCTCCAGATAGACATCTCAAGATAACAAATACAATTGGCCGGCAATCCCACAAACATATTTCTAAGTGCCAGATAAAGAAAGCCTCGATCAACATAGAATGGAGAAAAATTGCTGATTTAAGCATCTAGATGCACATAAAATCCACCAATCGGCCATAGACCTCCAAAATAAACTTTTAATAGATAAAAGCAACAACTCTTCTTAAAATAACCCTTTTAATAAATAGAGGCACTAATGACAACAACAGGTGCAGCAATGACAACATCAGAAAGTTAAACTGGACGTAACAGACTTCTAGTTTAGAATATAGTAAGCAAACAAAATTCTATGATTCAATCAGCCAATGACCCATTAAAGACTAGCTTAATTACCCAAAAACAAGGGAAGTGCAGATCTAACGTATCTAAATGCAATCAAACTAATTCAGTTGAACGAAGGTGCCTAAAAATTCTAGAAAGGGGAAAAACTATGGAAGTACTATCAAAGCAACAACAAACCCCGAAAATACTTCATACGTAAATAAAGCAAAATGAAAGCAACAAGTGGTTATACCAGACAATAGATTTCAAGTATAGAATCCAGTAAGCAACCAAATTCAATCAGCTAATGACCCACCAATGAATCTAGCTTAGCTAAATTACCTAGGACATGGAAAGTGCATATCTGAAATACTTGAACACAATCAAATCAAACAAATTCAGTTGATTTCAATGTACCCTAAATATTATTCTTTTAAAAGGTCGAAAACAAATTTGAACTAATAGATAAAAAGAAATGCTACCACCACAAAATCCACAAGTTAGGCCCAAAGTTCATTTGCTGGCCAAACTAATAGATAAAGTTCAACGTTTTTTTTCTTCGGAACTTGGGGCTTAACTTCATGTGTAACTCCGGCGCACGACAACATTTCTGAAAGATAACAACTACAAAAACTTCTAAAATAATTAATTAGACAAATTGAAGGAGCAATGAATGACAACAACAGCAAGTTATCTAAAGGCAAGGTGACAATCATTTTGCATAGGGGGTTAAGAAATTATTTTACCAGTCCAAAGCGGTGATGATGACGCCAGCCCAGAGCGGAAGCGCGCCACCACTGAGAATTTTTATGGCGATCGCGCTGCCGATGACCTCCTGTATGTCGGCGCCGATGAGTGCCAGCTCAGCCATCGCCCAGAGAGCGAACTTCGCCCACCGCGGGTACTCTTCGCGACAAAGCTCAGCTAAATGTCTCCCTGTCGTGACGCCCAGCCGCGCCGACAACATCTGGATCAACAATCCCATCGCTGTAGCCAACAATAATAGCCAGAGAAGCGAGTATCCCGCGACAGCCCCGGCTTGAAGATCCCCCTCGAGGTTGCCGGGATCAAGAAAAGCGATGCTCATTAGAAATCCCGGACCAGTGAATAACCAGAGCTTCCGCCATGAGAAGGGGGGGACAACGGAGCCGTCTAGGTCCACGTCCGACGCGCCGCCGGCGAGGGAGATGATGATTTTCTCGTTGGCTTCGTACGCGTGCTCGGACTCGTAGGAGGAGTCGCGTACGGGAAGGAGAGTGCTCTCCTCCTCGTCTCCATCGACGGCCAGCGGCGGAGACATGGCGGCGGAGAGGACGCGGAGTGGAAGAGCGGCGGCCGCGGGGGTGGAGGGAGATTTACGGAAGTCGAGATCTGCAGCTGCTAGCATCGTTGAGCTCTTTTTCCTCAGTTTCGGATTCTGAATTTTACGGATTCTTGATTTTGCCAGTGAGAGTACGGTAAGGTAAATTAGTGAATACGGATATAAAAATAAAATTATATATATATATATATATATAAGGTACAATTTGTTTTAAAAAAAGCATAACTATAATTTGGATACGATAACAAAAATTAACTTAAATAATTTTATATTAATATGTTACTATCTAAAATATAATACATTTAATAGTAAAATTACTAATAATATATTTTTAAAAAGTTTTAAGTAATAAAAATTTAAATTTATCGGTAAAAATTTTAATATATATTAAGTAAATTAATTATATAACATACTATTAATATTATATAATATAATTTTTTTAAATAATTAAAACTAAATTTTAAAAATAATAAAATAAAGATAAAAGTTAGAACATGTACTTTTTTAAAAAATAAAATATTTATTTAATGTGTCTAATTTATTGATTGTGTCCATAATGTAATTTATATTATATACCATATATATATTATATAAATATTATACGCCTTAAAATTCCAACATATCCGAATATTATATTATTATATACTCCAAGCCGTGCAAACTGTAGTCATAAAAGAATGGGAATGTGGGGAGCACGCGCTTACGTCGGAATGACCAACCGCAAGTTGCCACCTCACCCAACTGAAGATTAATCGTGGTTTTCCTTTATTTTATTTATTTATTATTATTTTTTGGGGGGAGGAATTGCAACCCTCCATAGTGATATCCATCGGAACTTTTAAAGCAACTTTTGGGCTACTTCTAGCTAGTTTTTCATAATATTAAATTTTTATCTTCTATCAAAAATATAAAGTTTTATCAAAATAATTTAATAGCGAGTTTAATGAAATAATTTCATTAAACTCTTTTCTTGTTTTTCTATAAAAATCATTACTTTCTCTGTTAATTGATAAATTTTTAAAAGAAAAAATTGCGTATCAGCCCTCCTATAATCGGGGATTTGCAAATTGCTTTCCGAAAACGCGTTTTCAGGGAGTTGATTTGTAAAAAAAAAAAAAATCAGCCCTTGAAAATGTGTTTTCTGGGGCTGATTTACGGGAAGATGAGAAATGAGGAGCTGATACGCCAAAGCTCCTTTTTAAAACTCATCCTACACAATATTATTTATGTCAAAATCTATTAATAAATGTATGATAAAAATAATCCTAATATTGGCTACCGATGTCTCAAGCAGATCAGACCTCGAAAATCGCACCGTGGCTACATTAGGAACACGGATACCGAGACCCACCTCGGGGGTCTCCTCATCCGGGTCCATAACACGATCCGAAGACCTCGGCCAGACGCGCAGATTATTTCCGAACAGATATAACGCAGGCCAAGTCATCCACACTGATTGTCCACCGCAAGAACCGTTTTCTCAAATATCTAGGAGTTTATGTGGATCAAGGAAAATCAAGTCAAACCGAAATCTCTGCTAAGATCAGGGAATTTCTCAACCATTCCCCACCTGATCAAGACCTTAGCATAGCCTATAAAAGGCCAACGACAGCTTGTCATGGGGATCGCATTTTAGAGATTTGAGAGAACACTTAAAGATTGTTTGTGAGCTGAGCGACTCTTGTAATCTCTTAATTTATAGATATTTTTCTTCGTTAGTTTACGTGATCACATGTGATTTTACCTTGGCGACAGGGATTTTCACATTAGAAATCATACGTACATTTCATTTCTTTGATTATATCCTGCTGGTTACCTTCTTAACCCCTTATGTCGCCGATCACTTAATTAATCGGTCGAGAACCAGCTTGATCAGTATCAACAAAGCCGACATTGAGTCGATGATTGTATCAATTAGGTCAAACTCGAGTTGTGAATTCAAACTCGGTTAAGTAATTTTATTATAAAAAATATTTAAATAAAATAAGAAAGTTCATTTAGGTTTGCGAGCCTAATGAGCTGAGTAACACGATATTCAGGCTCGGCTTGTTTAATTATTCGAGCTTGAATCCGTATTCGAACTCAAGCTCGAGCCGAATTTAAGAATTCGAGGTTGTGAGCAGCTAGGCTCGTTTTCACCCATAATCTTCTCTGACTTGGACCAAGGCATAACGACCTTGCATGATAAAGAAGTAGGACCCTGCAACTTACTTGGGCTTTTCATTTTTGTGAGAACCGTCATCTAGTTGCAAAGACTGTTAACCCAATTAAAGTAAAAATTGTATTGATAAATAACAAAAATTTTATCTAAAAATTAAAAAAGATAAGTAAGACAAATTATCTCAAAAATAAAAAAAAGTAACAAAATTTGGCCGAATTAATTTTATTTCGTGTGATATTATCGGATGCATATATTGATAATAGATGTTTAGTTTGAATTATGTTTCAATCATATTTTAATTGTAGTTATTTATGATTTGCTGTCGAAATGGATCCGTCCGAGTCCACCTGATCTGGAGCCCATTCCTCATCCGATCAAGCTTCGGGCCTGGTTGTTGGGTTCAGTTAAAGCAGGTTCAAATCGAAATGGATTGGATGCGGCTGATGCATGTCGACCCGACCCGTTTAGGGGTGACCAGTAACACCCCTTCTCCTCCGTGTCTCGTTCTCAGTTTCTTCTCGATCCCGCCCTTTATAAGACTCCGGCGAATCCCCGGATCTAGGGAAACAACACCGCAATTCGATCGGGAATTGCGAGGTACGATTGCCAACGATTTACTCTTAATTTCACTGTTTTGGTTGTTAAATTTGATTTTGTGAAGTTTTAACTGTTGTCGTAAGTCGATTGATCATCGCATTTTAGACATTTAAATTTAGAAAAAAAAATTGTAATTTGATTTGGTCTTCTGGATAGGTTGTGGATCCTCGTGGAGACCTTAGTTTTTTATTGGTCATCTCAGAATCCGTTCAGCAGCTTCAGTGTCAACGCTACACCGATCTAAGTGTTGCTAAAGATCTTTAGTGGAACCAAATTTAGACTTGGTAAATATGAAATCCCATGAGCGAGCTGCTAACTTAGCACTTGCAGGTATTATCCGCTTGCAGCTTTTACTATGCTAACTTAGTAGTTTTACTGTGAATGTTTAAGGTTAATTTACTGCTATGCTCGGGGTGTGAGATGCTTTTAGTTATGCCTGCTCGCAAAGTTTTTTATGTGTGATTTTATAGTTAGCTTCCTGGTGAATTTCTTGAGGAAGCTGTTGTGGAGCGGTAATGGAAACTTAGATCTCAAGGTTTGTATGAACATATGGTGAATAGTGGTGCAGCACAGGATATAACTTTGTGGTTTATTTTCCCTTCACGATACAAACCATCTCTGCCATGCATCTGAAGGAATGTCAGTTGCCTCATTTTGATCTGAAAGATGCTGAATTATATTTAGATTTGTTTGAACATGTGCTAAATAGTGGATGGTGTATTCAACGTTGGTGGTGCAGGACAGGACATAACTTGGTTTTTCTGTTCCTTTCTTGATACAAACCATTTCTTCCATGCATCTAGAAGAATGTCAGTATCTTAAAGATGCTGAAATTAGATTTAGATGTGATGCCTTTTGGTCATATAATTGTAAAAATTTGATATTAAATTGGATTTAAGTTATGGACTAATAGACAAGCTGCTGGAACACTATAGTGCTCTACTAGGTGCACGTGGGTTGATTGTTGCAAAATAAGATATACTTTTCATTATATTTCTTTTCTCTAGACTCTATAACCGAACAGTGTTGCGGATGCCTCAGATCATAAGGCTTGTTTATGTGTTCTTCTTATAACTTAAATTTATACAGGGAAAAGAAGCTATGAGATGCATATAATTAATTTTTGTTTGGCTTGTAACAGGGTTGACTTTAGCACCTCTTGTGGTGAAGATAAATCCAAACTTGAATGTAATTTTGACAGCATGTTTGACTGTCTATGTTGGCTGCTATCGATCTGTGAAACCAACACCACCATCAGTAAGTATTATCTAGCATTTCTACTGCTGATTAATTTTATGTTGGAAAAATATTTCTTCTAAGTTCAATTGTGATACATGCAGGAGACAATGTCCAACGAGCATGCTATGCGTTTCCCTTTAGTTGGCAGTGCAATGTTGTTGTCACTTTTTTTGCTCTTCAAGTTTCTTTCAAAAGATTTGGTCAATGCTGTTCTAACATCCTACTTTTTTGTGCTCGGGATTGTTGCTCTTTCGTATGTATTTTTCTCACTGAATCAAATTATTATTGTTTCTCAAGTTTATATGACGATCACTTGCTGTAATGTCATCTTATTGTTTTCTGTTTTGACAGTGCGACAATATTGCCTTCAATAAAGCGTTTTCTTCCAAGGCAGTGGAATGAAAATGTCATCGTTTGGAGTTTTCCATATTACCGTTGTATGTTTTGCTTATACTTTCTAGCATGTGCAGTTACCTATCAATTTATTTCCAGTGCTATTATATTTAGCTAGTCTGTGTTTGATAATATTAGTCTATGTGTAAAATTTGGTTCAACCTTTATGGTCAGACTTCTATCCATATTATTGATAGTCAATTTGATTTTTCCGTGCTATGTCCGAAGGAGGCTCATTTAAAGGTTGTTTTAGAGCTCTTTTCTAATGCAAATAAGGTTTAAGTCGATTGGTATCGTACAGTAGCTGAAATGCAAAAGGGTTGTTTTATGAACCAGTTCTTCTATATATCAGCTGGTGCAACTATGGAATTACAATTTATGTACTTTTACATTACTTAGGTGAGAATAAAACCGTGTAGTATCATTAAAAATGATCAATTTCAGTTGAGGTTTCGGTAGAACATCGTTTCAGTTATTGGATTTTGAACAACACAGTCTGCATTTTCTTATAACATACTGTTATAGTAGAGTGACCAGAGAAGTTGTGGCTCCCTTGGCTTATTGGCTGTATGATAACTTGCTTTAAGGATATTCTTTCTCATTGTCTTAGTTCAACTTAGTTTATTATTTCCTCTATGGACACATCTTATATGTGATTCTCCCTAACCGAAAAAAAGAAACTCTATTATTCTGCTCGGTGAAAAAGCACTTCCTTTATCTTCTTATTGAATAAATTCTTTATTGCTGTTAAACTCAGGTCATGATTCTTTGGTGTTGTACATGTTCTTATGTTTTCATTTTATTGCAGCTGCTTCTTTGGAATTTACGAAATCTCAGATTCTTGCCTCCATTCCAGGAACCTTTTTCTGTATATGGTATGCCAAGCAAAAACATTGGCTTGCAAATAACATCTTGGGGATCGCATTCTGCATTCAGGTTTGCCTATATATATTATTTCTGACTCTAAGCTGAGATGGATACCTTTTCTGTACCTTTTTTAAATAATTTTGAAACTTGTTGCTCAGTCATACTGCCTGGGGTAAATGTGCATTTCTTACTGACCTCTGCCTTGTTGTCCATAGTTACATTGTTTTACCATGTAGAATATGAACTGCAAAATGATGAGTAAAACAACTGCATTGTCTCCGCATGATATAAACAGTCCCGTTAAAGAAGTATATCTCCATTTGGAGGAAATAGAAATCAGGATTTTGGGTATAGAAGGTGTTTTGTTGCCCTGCCATTCGGTATATCACTATTTCACGTGCTTAAGAATTGGAAGATATAAGCAACCGGGCTTTTTAAAAGATGCTGAAAATGAAGTATTTGTGGCATAGTTGAACTCCTTTAGCATATTGGTTCTGGTTGGCAACCTTTTGCCCAAAAGACTTGGGAATTAGAACACCACTCTGTTCTAATATGTTGTTCTAGCCATGAATTCAATAGGATACCTCTCTGCTTACTGATAGCCAAGTTGTCTTGACAGTATTCATGTATAACTTCTTTTTAGCTTTGAGATTGGTCTTCACAAACTTAAGGTTCTGATCCTTTTTGCAGGGAATTGAGATGTTATCGTTAGGGTCCTTTAAAACTGGTGCAATTTTATTGGTAAGGAAAAATTTATAAACTTCGACTCTATCTACGTCCGCTATCTATCTGCTAATTTCCTCTCCACCCTACTTCACATGCCCAGCATGTAGAATTTGATATTTGTTGTACAAGTTTCATCGTCTATGCTAAAGTTTTTTTTTTTCCTTGTTCCCTTGGTGTAACATTTGAGATAGCATACTGTATGATACAAGAGTATGCCCATTTTTTATCTGGATATTCACGTGCCTTACTGGCTATCTTGGTATTTGTTTTGTAATATTTTGATTTTTCATTCTTGTTTACGGCAGGTTTGTAATCAATACTTAAGAGTGAGTAATCGTGCTTGATTCATCAACAACATTTTAGTTATCATTATCATGGCTGATAGGGTACACGAATAAATATTAAAGAGGGCCAATGGTTGCTGAATATGTTTATAATTTTTAACCTTCTTAATAGACTGATTACAAATTTATTGGTTTTGTTTTGACTTCTGTTTTCCCTTGGCTATCTCATTTTTCCCCTTATCTTTGATATTATTGCTGCTCTGAATCCTCTTAATGGATCTATATTGTTTTTTTTTTTATCTCTTTTGTATTACTTCAAAGTAGTGTATATGAGTTGTCATGCTATCTACTTTTCCTTTCGTAGGCAGGACTCTTTGTATACGATATATTCTGGGTGTTTTTTACCCCTGTGATGGTCAGTGTTGCTAAATCTTTTGATGCCCCTATAAAGGTAAGTCATTGCAGTTCCCAATTTGTATTTTATCCACACAGAATCTTTAGTATGTTGCTGATCGGTTGGTCATTGGTGTTGTATAGCTTTTGTTCCCGACTGCTGATGCAGCTCGACCTTTTTCTATGCTCGGTCTTGGGGACATTGTGATTCCAGGTGAGATAAGTACTTGCTTTCTTTCTCCCAGCCTTATGAGTTCTATTTTTGTTGTGCGCGCCAGTATCAGAGGTCATCAAGGTCCAGTAATGTGCTACTGCATTTTTCATTCAAGGTGTAAAGTTAAACTACTAGATGGATTATCTAATTTGGGGCAGGGCCTAATTAGGGTCACATTCGTGACTGAAAAATGGGTCACATAGATTCATCCTGCCGTGTTGGAGTACTAGGAATCATTCCTAGCTGGATTGAATAGGTTGTTTTCTTCTCGATGAATCGAAATTGTCATGCAGTATCTGTCTGTCACTTGTGTGTAATAGCTGGAGTTTTCTGGTCCTCCTGAGCTTAATTGTCAATCATGCTACTGAGAATATCTTTGACAATATGATATTTGTTTGTGAAAATGTATGAAACTTTTTAAGTAGCTTCAGGAAGTAGTCTAATGACTTCAGCACAGAGCTGTGTACTTTTCTTATTAATGCAACGATCAAATGCTTCACCTTCAAGTAATCGCTGCACCTACTTTGTTTTAGCTTTATCATATTACGTTAGTTGCACTTCACGTCGTATATGTAGTTGCTTGTTGCTCTTATCCCAGATATTAACTCCTCTACTGCCGGCAAAAAATGCAGGTATATTTGTTGCTCTGGCATTGCGCTTTGACGTATCTAGGCAGAGACAAAATCGTTATTTCAACAGTGCCTTTGCTGGATATGCAACTGGTTTGATTGTAACGATAGTTGTGATGAATTGGTTCCAAGCAGCACAAGTAAGCTGGCCTGCGATCTCTTGCCGTGCTTTATTTTCATATATTCCCCAAATTCCCCAGTACTGATAATGATAATTATTTTCTCTCTCTATCAGCCTGCACTTCTCTATATTGTACCAGGTGTTGTTGGATTTGTTGCAGCTCATTGCCTATGGCATGGGGAAGTGACGCAGGTTGACCATATAATTCTTCCTCCTACTCTCGGCTATTTACTGTCATTAACGGATGAATTATTGTCTCTTCTAACCTGATTTCAAGTTTTGTTTGTGTTCTTTAATTTCTTCTGATAATGAAAATTTTAAATGTCAGACTTCCAAGTCCTGCTATATGTTGTTTGTTAATTTTTGGTTTAAGCCCTTGATTTACCTCGACGATTCCAACCTCAGCTTCTTTGCTAGCTAAACCGTCTCCTGTTCAGAAACATGAATTGGTGTTATATTTGTCATTTTAGCAATTTGTACTTGGAATGATGATTATTTATTAATTATCTTTTTTGCAGCTGCTGGAGTACGATGAATCCAAAATTCTGTCTGATCCCAGCAGTTCTGCGCCAGAAGAGGCTATGAAGCTCGATAAGAAAACCGAGTAAAAATTGAATGACATGGTGCGGAAGTTGAAGATTAATCAAATTCCATTGTTGGGTTTATGGAGCTCCAAGACTGGAAGCTATACACTAATTTCTGAAATCACAAATGTTATAAGACAATAATCTTACATAGTTAATTCATATTCATCGTTTTTGTTAGAATTTCATGAATTGCTTACCTTGTTCTGATTGTGCCTTGAGACAATGTGGATATTTGCAATGAGTGTAGAAGAATCCTTTGGCCGCGAGATCTCCGGCGTTGACGATGTGCGCCAACGGCCGGTTCCAGAGCTTGAATTCTTATGATTTCTTGGAAAACGGCTGGAAACAATATTAATATTTTCCGTAAATTCAAGTTTCTTCTGTTTTTACTCTTGAAGTCATGCTTCCAAACCAAAAGATACTTGTTGCAACTTCATTGAACACACTTTTTCTTTGATATATTTTCTTTGTCGACTTATAGAATGCGTTAATTATATTAGCGTTAATTATTGAATGTGTTAGCTCTAATCGCATGTTTATTCTGCTTATCGCAGCTGTAAATGAATTTACCGCTGCTTTTATTTGATATTGTGTACTTGCTTGTTGTTGAACTATAAATTTTGCTAATATTTTAGTCGACATATTTATTATATCGACCAAATTGGGTTCGATAACATCATAGGATAAATAATAAAACATCATCAAATTCAACTACGATAATGAAAAGTGCAAGATAAGTCCAACCAAAATTGAGATTAGTTCAATTGATAGGCTAATTGATGAAAAAATTGACTGGATTTTTAAATTATTATTCTGTGAAAATCCTATAAATAATATTTACGAAATTCATCGTTAATTACTGGTATTATGACATTTATATTCAAGAGAAATATTTTTTTCAATCTCAATTGTAGTAAATAAAGAAGAAAATAGTATAAATAGATGTGATTGTAATATTTTTTTTTTTTTAAATTTGTGAAAGTATCTTCAATCGCATAAGATCACAGATGCTATTATTTATTTGTACCATTATAATTTGATTCGGCTTTTTGTCGATCCCACAATTTTCCTGCACGATCGAGTCCAAAGACTTAAAACTTGTCTCTTCGAGATACTTTCGGTTAATCGGTTTAGGTCAAAATTATCGTGCGGGCTCCCCGGATTGAAATTGCGTTTCACATACTCAGTTTTTTCATACCAAACCGTGTAATTATTGACGACGGAGAGCCCAAAACCTAATCTAAATGCTCCACTTTCCAGCGTCTATGGTTCCCCTCCTTCGGTTTCTCCCCGTCGCTCTCCCTTTTCTAAGGTTCCAACTTTCTCTACATTTTTTTTTTCTCTTTTGTGGACCGGGAGTTATCTGATTGTATGATTTTTGGAGTTTAAGTGAGTCACTTTTGTCCAAATACAAATTTGATAAAACCCTAAACTGAGAGTAAATTGTAGAATGCTTGTTCATTCTTGTGTTCTTTATCCGATTATTAGGATCAGTAATAACTAGGAAGCTGGAGACGTTTCAAGTAGGGAAGAATTTAAATTTCACATAGGATAGTAGCTCATTTTGAATATATTTTTTTTGGAGAAATATTATGCGAGAGTTAATTTGGTGTTTTTGCTGCAGGTAGTTGATCATTGTAATTCATTCTGGTTGCTTTGCACATTTCAATCCAGAGATAAACACTTGCGCTTACTCGAGAAGAAAATTTAATTTCATATACTTTTTATTAGATATCTATTCCTGTGTATATCTATGGTGGTTTCTTCAGCTGCTGGGGGTGATGTGCATAATGGAAGTGTGAAATCACTAGGACAGAATGGACTTGAATCGACAGAGTTGGATGATTCTCATGCAGTGGTTAATGAAAATAGTACAATTGCGGGTCAAAATGCTGAAAATGCTGAAGTGGAATCTGGAAAGACAGATAGAAAGCATTCGCCTGCAAAAGCATCTACTAATGGAGCCAATACAGGGAGGCGATACAGTTTACGTTCATCTATGGATGGAGTTCAAGCTCTTAGATATTCCCAAAATAAGACCCTTGTGGAGCCAACTAATACCACATCTAATACAGTAAAAGATAGAAGGAAAAGGAGGAGTAAGGATAATAAAACACCCAAAGATGATTACTCAATCATTCGACAACGAATAAGATATTTGTTGAATAGAATGAGATATGAACAAAGTCTTATTGATGCATATTCAGCTGAGGGATGGAAAGGCCAAAAGTAAGTTGCTATCCAGAAGCTATTGTTCTTATTTTACATATCTTTTAGTGGTATCTGATATTTGATTCTTTATCGTGCCCTTCGGTGCTGATAATTTTAATATTTCATCCGGAGATAGTGAGTTTTAGCTTCTTTCTTATGACTAATAAGGCATGATTGTTGTAAGTGCCCTATGATAGTGATTACAGAAGCTAGGTTTTAGGAGAAAAGGTAGCACTTGGAGTTACTGTTTGGAGTGATATGTAGAATAATAATAAATATGACTTATCACTATGGTAGAATTGGGGCATCCCTAATGGTTGTGTTTAAAGGGCCCCCTAACCCTGCAACCATACTGTTGGCTTAGAGTGCTCTCATTAAAAAAAAAAAAAAATCAGTCATAAAGGAGGATCAATGGTGAAAAAAAAATTCTGTAGTAACTAAGCATTGCACTAATGGAGGATTGACATAATAGATTTTGTCATAAGCACCTGCAAAGTGGTTATAGTACTGCATTACCTAGTTAGTGAATAAGCATGGGGAAATGCTTTTTTGGGAATTAATTTCTGTTTATTTTAACAAGCTATAAAACCAAAAGGTCGTGGGTTCGGGCGTGGAATTTACCTCCTTCAAAAGCAGGATATGGTGGCTTACTTTAGGCGAGACATTGCCCTCCCCCTTTACGGAGTTTGCGCCTACACGCGCAGGAGACCTTGTGGTACCGGGTAGCCCTTTTTTAACAAGTGTCGTGCATAGCTTTTTCTTGTAAATAAAGTAAAGCTTCCTCATTAAAAGTAAAAACAATACCAAACAGAGTGCAATACGTTGGTTCTTAAAGCGTATTATTTGCAACTAAAGCAGTCGAGTTCCTTCTGGACTTCATTCTTTTTCGTTCCACACAAAGACGCTTTATAATTGTATATTTGTATCTATTATTGAGCATCTTTTCTTAACTAATTTGTTGTTTTGCACTTCAGTTATGTCTTTATCATATAAAACATTCTTGCATAGTACATTTTTTGTAATTTGTATTAAGTTATTGCTTCAATGAAGCTTGGAAAAGCTTAGGCCTGAGAAGGAGCTTGAACGTGCTAAATCTGAAATTTTGCGCCGAAAGTTGGAAACACGCAACATATTTCACCATCTTGATTCTTTGCTTGCTGAAGGAAGGCTTCCGGAATCTTTATTTGATTCGGAAGGACAAATTAGCAGTGAGGATGTAAGCCATCTTGTGATCTTATCCATTCATAATTTTGCTTGGTTTGCATGTAGGTGCTTGTGTCTGTGTGGGTATGCGAGTCAATGAATAAGCAATGCAAATAACATATAATTCTTAGTGCAGATATTGTGTGCTCGATGTGGTTCAAAAGAATTATCTGCTCATAATGATATTATACTGTGTGATGGGGTTTGTGTCCGAGGCTTCCATCAGAAGTGTTTAAATCCTCCACTGAAGACAGAGGATAGTAATATCCCTTTCTCTAGGTTCAAAATTTTTGAAATTCTTTTATTAGCTTGAGCGGTGCTCATTGGTGTTTAATCTTTATCAGTTCCACCTGGAGATGAAGGTTGGCTGTGCCCTGGTTGTGAGTGCAAGCTAGATTGCATTGTTTTACTGAACGAGTTTCAAGGAAGTCATCTCAAGGTTAAGGACAAATGGGAGGTAAGTAAGAGAGGTGTTATCTTTTGTATGCTCAGTTATGTTTTTTTTTTTTTGACCTTTTTCTGGATGCAAACCCCGTTTGAAGATTTTCTTTTCATATATGTAGAAAGTTTTTCCTGAGGCAGAGGCTATTGCCAATGGAGAGAAGCAGTGTGCTGAATCTAGCCTTCCATCTGATGATTCAGAGGATGATGAATATAATCCTGAAGTAGCAGGTGGGGATACAGAAGATGAGGAAAAATCTAGTTCTGAAGACTCGGATTTTACTTCCACTTCTGAGGATTTAGGGGATTTAAAATCTGACATGCATCAAGATATTGTTGGACTTCCTTCTGATGATTCAGAAGATGATGATTTTGACCCTGTAAAGGTCGATGCTGTTGATAGAAATCCAAAGGAAGAATCGAGCTCAGATGAGTCAGATTTTACATCTGACTCTGACGAGTTTTGTGTTGAACTTTCTAAAAGCTTAGCTGCCAACAATGGTTTAGTTGGACCTCCTGAAGATGGAGGCCGTGTCCAAGAAACCTCAATAAGCCATATACTACCACTGCTGGATGCTGACTCAAATCCGGGTAATGATTTGTTGGTCTCACAGAAAAGGCAAATTGAACGGTTAGACTACAAAAAGCTCTATCAAGTATGTAATATTTCCTCTTGTTCATTCACTAGATTTAATTGTTGATTTTTGCATTGTGTTAATTTCATGTTTAGAATGCAATAATCCTGCAATTTATAGAATTTTGAGCTTTTTTTTTTTGGATCCCTTGGAATTTTGATTTGGGGGATTGAATCTAGGTACTCTTCTTTGTGGGAGAGTGTTTTAACCTCCACTTCTAGGGTGCTGGTGTATTATTTTGAGCTTTATTTGGATAAAAGGTGCTGGTTGGCAGAATAGTTTTCACTCTAGCCTTTCATTTTGTAAGATATTAACTATGAGAGATCTAACTGGGCTTAGGATTAGAGATGATCACGGTTTAGTTAACTAGATTGATTGAAACATCACTGCTAAAAACCATTTTGATGCGTGCTTCTGCTGTAGTCGACGTCTTTCTATTTCTGAGCTTCATCTCTTACCTCTATGATGATGGTAGGAGAAATATCTATTTAAATTGAATATCAGATGCAAATACTTTGAACTTTGATCGAAGACCCCCCTGTACCTCGTGGGGAGTAAAATGGACCCTGGTTTGAGGTCCCTTCGGGGGGCGTGCATCAGGGTCTGCCCTACCCGTAAGGATGGGACTCCTCGATTGGTAGAATAGTGATCGGTGCCACCCGTGGGTTTACCTGTTACGACGGTCGCTCAAAGAGAGCCGGTTACAGGCAGGGTTTCCTCACGCTAATCTCCAAAAAAAAAAACAAAAAAAAAAAACTTTAAAGCATTATTTAAGACGGTAGTTCTGTGCTTCTTTTGCCAACGCCACTATCACTACATAGTGATTAGTACAAACACTAATATTTGTATTATCTGTTGAAGGAAGAGTACGGTAATGAATTATCTGATACAAGTGATGATGAGGATTGGTCTAGCATGAGGAATTCCAGAAAACAGAAGAAAGATGCTCGTAGCCTGGCCAAAACCAAGGTAACTGGGTATTCTATGAAAATAACATATCGCTTTGATGCTGTAAGATTATCTAAGACATCAGTTCAGGACGTGGAAAAAGAATAACTATCGGGAACTTGATTCTAATGTAATGAATAGGAGTATAAGTACTCCTAGATGGAGTAAAATGACCTCTGAGGTACCAAGGATTATTATATTGAGTTGTTTATCATTTGAAAAACACTTCTATGCTTCTTTTTTTTTTTTTTTTGTTTTCTAAATAATTGTTTATGTAGAAACTTCTTGATTCTTTTAAAGATTGCCGATACCCAAATCACAAGAACAAAGTAGCTCTGGCAGAAAAAGTTGGCCTAACGGCACGTCAGAAGTAGTCTTTTCATATAAAGTGTCGTTAGAATCATGGTTTTCAGCGCTGGTCGGCACGTGCCAGTTCCGGCAGTTGTCGGCACAACACGTGTCAAAAAATTATATATTTAAAATTTTAAATTAATTTTTTATTTTTTAAAATAAAAAATAAATATATATCGGCACGGTTGGCACATGCTGGGATCTGAGTTTGTCGAAACTCGGCTCGGCTCGGCACAGAAAACCTTGCGTTGGATATGGAATAGTTTCTTATTACTGGATAATGAACAACTTGTTTTCCTATTCATGCAGGTTGAGAAATGGTTTGAGAATGCACATCGTAACTTAAGACATTCTTCACAAGCAGCTGAGCAGAGGTCAACAACTACACCTCTTCAATCTACAGCTAAAAACTCGAGTCGTATGGAGTTGACCTTTCAGGGAGCTGCATGTACACAAAGTGCTTTTATGATTGCTTGCTGTAAAGATGATGTCGCTCAGGTCGATACTATATCTTCTCAAACTCAAGATACGAATCGAAGTATACCGGGCAGCGGAAAGAAAAGGAAAAGTTTAGGCCAATCTAGAGCTTCTGAGCAAAGTGGTAGTGGTGCTGGCGTAGATGAGGAGCGGAAGAAGGCAATAGCCCGTGAGTTAAGGCGCAGACGACTAAGTAGATAGAAGATCTACGATCCCTTTGTTATTATTTTCATTGTTATCAGTGATTAGATGTTCAAGTGCGAAGAACATTACCGAGATTGCTTGTCATTGCAGGCGGAAGCATAATTCGTGTTCTTGTTTGTGGTTGGTGCATAAACAGTTTGTTCAAGTGGAATTGTGTAGCTGTAATTTCAACAAAAGGATGTTATCCAGCTTACTGGCTATTGTAAGGATGTTATGCACGGATGATGATTTTCGGCATGTGATATGATGATGTTTGGTTCATCTGTAATGTCTATTTTTGGGAATGGGATTCTCTGTGGTCGCACCACATATCCCCCTGTGGCGAATATCTTGGCCGCAGATTAAGTATAGCACGAATACAAGATTTTATAAATTTTTTTTGTTATTTTATTGGATCTATTTTTTAGTATTTTTTAAAAAATTTTGAACTTTTGTAGATTGATGTGATCTATAATTTTATTGTTGAATTTTTTTTTTTTTAAAAATAATTAAATAACATGTCAAAATAATGATCGAAAGGATCTTCGCCACAGACGACAGGGATCCAATCTCCTTCTTTTGATACTGGACGTCTGCCAATTCACCGGTCTAATTTGAGCTTTGTGTCTGTGAATCTGCACAGAGTTTTCCCTTTCTCTTTTTGAAAAAGAGTTTACCAATTAATTGCTATTATTGATAAATTTATACTCGAGAAATTACTGCATGCAGAATGAAAGAAAAGTATATATATGTATGTTTAATTTTCTAAACGTATCAACTAGCTTTACATGTTTCGAATATAAGGTAAAAAATTGACAGTAAAATGTGATCTAAACATATAGGAGCTTAAATCAATTTTTTTTTTTTTTTACTAATTTTAATATATTTAGCTATTTATTAGAATATCAAAATATAGACGGTTGGTAAAGTATGAGTATGAAAATGTAAATTAAGTATGTGTATTATTATTTTTTAAAACGAAAAAAGTTGATATGTATTATTATTTATATTTTTTAAATATTTTAAAATAAAATTTTAATTTAATATATTATTATATATATATATATATATATATATATATAATAATATATATATATATAATATATATATAGAATATTTCATATAGTGGGTCATAAATTAGAAAAATGGAAAAAGGTTCTGTATTTGTATCCCGCACTTCCAAACAGATTGAAATTCTCTGCTCCTAATTTGGTGCCCTTATCTCTACTCCCACTTATAAATATATACTTATATGTATTTTATGAAAAAAATTTAAAATAAAAATCGTAGATAACTTTAATGTTGATTTTTTTTTATAAAAAAAAAATTTAAATTTTGGAACTCTAAAATATTTATTATAAAAATTTTCAACATTAAAACTGCAAATATCGTCAAGTGTATAATTTTTATGTTAATTTTTTTTTAAATACATATAAATGTGTATTAAAAGAGGGGACAGAAATATGGGCACCAAATTGGGGCAACAAAAATTCAATCCTCCGAAGTCCGAAGCATGGGGCAAGTTTTGTTAATTTGAAAATTTTGAGGTGGGACATAAATTTTTGGTTTTCAAGAAGCAATTTTAATGGGCGGGGGATCCCTCGCTCTCTCGCTTTCAAAAACATTCGAATCCAAGAAAACCGAAACTGAAAAAACCATCAGAGCGCGCTCTCGAGCTCTCAAAATTTCTTTGGTTTCCAAATCCTGCTCAAATCTACCGCTTCTTTTCCTCTACAAATTCCCCGTCGATCTTCCGAAAACCTCGCAACTTCACTGATTTTCTCTCGCTTCACACGCTCTCCTCCGCCGTCCCCTCTTCCCCCGCCAACTCTCTTCCCGGCGGTGGAAGCGAGAAGATCGGTGAGTTACCAATTGTGAATTAGCGAGGGGCAAGAGAGAGAGATAAAGAGAGGATGACCGGCAAGGAAAACACGTGCATGCGACGCACACGAGCGGCGGCGAAGCGTGCCTCAGCCGCCGCCGCTCTACTAACAGACGTTCCCCAGCAGCCACCGACCAAGCGCAATCGTGTCCCGCTCGGCGTGATCCCCATCAACGCCCCACTCCAATCCCTCAATGCTCAGACCAGACCCAAGGCCCCACTCCAATCCCTCAATGCTCATACCAAACCCACAGCCAAGCCCAAATCCAAGCCAGCCGCCGTCTCCGAGAAACCGCCTCAGGTGGATCCCGCCAATGACGCCGTTGAAGACGTCGATGCCGGCTCCGATGATCCCCAGATGTGCGCCGACTACGCCCCAGACATCTACCACTACCTCAGATCTAAAGAGGCAAGCGATTGATCTGATCTCGATCTCTTTATGATAAACGAGTGAATTCATTATGCGATTGTGCAAATTCAGGTTGCAAGGAAGCCTCTGGAGAACTACATTGAGACAATCCAAGCAGAAGTGACAGCAAACATGAGAGGAATCCTATTAGATTGGCTTGTAGAAGTAGCTGAAGAATACAAGCTAGTTCCTGACACACTATACCTCACTATTTCATACATCGATCGGTTTCTATCATTAAATTCCTTCACAAAGCAGCGGCTCCAACTCCTTGGCGTATCCGCTATGCTCATTGCCTCGTAAGATAATGATATCTTAAACTCAATGCTGTTATTCTTTGTTACTAATTGATCTGTCATTTTTTCTTCAATTTTATCGCGTCGTAAGATCATAAATTTCAAATTCAATGCTCTTGTTCTTTCTTGCTAGTTGGTTGGTGAATCTTTCTTTATTTTCTTTAATTTTGTGGCAGTAAGTATGAGGAGATTAGTCCACCTCATGTGGAGGACTTCTGCTATATAACTGATAATTCTTACACAAAACAAGAGGTAATTAGTTTCTAGATCTTATCAGTATTATTTTTATTTTTTTGAGATAATCAACGTGTTAATGGGTCATTTTGATTGTATGAATGTTACTAGGTAGTGAAAATGGAGAGTGACATACTGAACTTTCTCAAGTTTGAGCTTGGCGGTCCGACTATAAAGACATTTCTTAGGTAATACCTTTTCTTTTTAAAGTTTTGAACGTAATTTAATTTCTATCTTATATTTTGACCGAGTGCTAAACAGTACATGATAGATTTTTCAAAGCAAATGTTATTAGAATACAAACCTCCAACCTATCTTCGTAATAGGTGCTTTTTACTGTTAAGCAATCCGAGGATTTGTTTTACGTGTGTAGCCCTTGACGAATAATATTTACTTGTTGAGGCCCCTGAGGATTTGTTTGTCGTGTAGGGCTCTTGCTGTGGGCTGCCTATGGACAGTATTTTCTTTCATTAATCAAAAAAAAAGAGTTATTTTGGCCTGTTTTTAAATTTCTTTGTCACATTGGACTTATCGATATTTTCATTTTTAATTGGTTTCTTCAGAAGATTCACAAGGGCTAGCCTAGAAGAAGATTATAAAGTAAGTTGCGGTTAATCTTTAATTTGATATTGAGATAGATATTATCGTTCTTAAACTTCTAACATTTATTGAGATAGATATTATCATTCTCAAACTTCTAACATTTATTGAAATAGATATTATCATTCTCAAACTTCTAACATTTATTTTGATTTTATTTTTTTGAAAAAAAATGTTTCAGGACAGCCTAAAACTGGAATTTTTAAGTAGTTATCTTGGTGAACTTAGCCTTTTGGACTATGGCTGCCTCCGATTCTTGCCGTCTATTGTTGCCTCGTCGGCTGTTTTTCTTGCGAGATTTACCATGAATCCGAACATTCATCCATGGGTAAACCTTCAGTAAATTATGCTATCACTTATGCCTATCACTTGACTAATTAGTTTCAAATATTCCTCTCCAGAGCAAAAAATTGCAAAACTGCACCGGCTATAACCCTTCTGAATTGAAGGATTGTGTTCTCGCAATTCATGATCTCCAGCGGAACAGGAAATGGATGAATTTAACTGCCGTCAGAGATAAATATAAGCAACACCAGGTAAAATTTTAATTTATTTTTATTTTCTAACCCAATGGTACACAACTATTTTGAGAGTTAAACAGCTTATACTGATATATTGCAACAAAATTTAAATTTTGGAGCAGTTCAAGTCAGTGGCTATGCTGCTTCCCCAATCAGAAATCCCAGAATCATATTTTAGAGAGAGCAAAGCTTAGTAATCACTAGTTAGTAGTAAAATGGCGTGAATCGAGCAGGGATCGTCGACTTTTTGCTGTATATATATGCTAGAGACTCGACGGTTAAGATCCTGTTTATGCATGCTGATCAGCTGACCTCAAAGCTAGAGGTGACTGAAATTTTGTCTTTCATACTGCACTATGTAGTAAATCCTTAAAAAGTTAATGTACTTTAGCAGTAATTTTTTTTTTTATTGTAAATTTAACAAGCTGAAGGTTGTACCTTATTCAAAGGAAAGAACTGTTCTTTTTGTCCTAAATATTTCTGGATGCACTTGCTATGTTTTTGGTGATTTCCTTGCTTCCAAACAACTTAGCTATAAACCCTTGAATGATTTAATCAGATTAATCTGCAAATCATAAAACATTTACGTGCCCTTCGCTTTGATTAGAGTCTCCAATTGGATCAGATTACTCTTTTCCTTGCCGCTTTCACCTTCGGGTTGAGCAGTTTTGTCGAAGGCGTGCCTTGTCCGGCGCGTATGTGCGCAAACCTGGTGTGGCTAATGCTGCAGGCTTGGGAACTGCAAAAGAAAGGATTGAATCCGAAAGATCAAACTGCAGTGATGATCGGACCCGAAGGGCCAAATAAACATTTGCCGCAAAGGAAAGAAGAAAAACAGGGAAGGTGATCGAGCTGGTCCTCGACCGATCAATAAAGTGTTCAAAAACAGTGAAGACTAGGATTAGAAACGGATAAAAATTGCACAAGACGCAGACGATTTTAACGTGGAAACCCTTGAGAACAAGGTAAAACCACGGGCTGTCACGTAATGCCAACGATGGAACGATTTCCACTCAGAATTCAGATGAATACAGGTCTCTCTATTACAAAATAGGTCTCTCCAGTCACTCTCTCAGCCAACCCCTCTCTCGGAGGTGTTCTTTTCCTTATATAGCCACTCTGGAGGACATTCCCTAGGCCCGGGCGACCCTTGAACTTCCTCATTTAATGGCCTAAGATAACTACGACTCATTAATTGTCCGCCTTAATGAGCCTTTATTAGGAATCATAAATAATGCGTCGGTTACACTCCTCTGCACGCGCGTCCAACGGTCCAACTTCTCATGATTCACCGATACCTACCTCGGGTAAGATTGCTACCGATGTGTATGTCGGGAGTCAACCGTTGTCGGTACATGTCATAGTAAAAGCCTTGATGTCTACTTTGGGCAGATGTTCGTCTACGTCCTGAATCTTCACTTCGGGTCTGGCCCGCCTTCCTATTCCGGACGTATCAGCATCACGACACGTGGCGGCTCAGAACAGGGTTATATCAAATGCCCCCCGACGGTCTTGGCGGAATACCGGTAAGTCCGTCGGAAACCCCCGATGTCATCATCTTGGATCCGCAAACGTCGTTGTTTCTTCGAGCTCTTAAATAGCTGCAGGAATATTAGGGGATCGTCTCCCGATGTACACTCTAACGGCAGAATGTTACGTCACATCTGATCTAGGTTGTCGGATTTCAAATTCCCGCGCAAATTCCCGCGCAAGTCCCCTAACTCGCGTCGCCTCGTAAGTTGTGACTCGCTTGATCGCGACACGCGGCCACCTCTAGCGCCGATACTTGCCGCGTGTCCTACTTTTTCTCTTTCCTGTCCCATCCTTTTAATTAGCCGCAGAGTCGCCGTTTTTATCACCAAACCCCAAATACTTTTTACAACTCGTCTTCTCCGGCGATCGGCGTTTCCGCATTTCGAGTACCCGGCGATCTTCGTTCTTCGACTTCTTCGTTCTCTGCATTCGTTCCTTACTCGAGGTTAGTGATCTCATGTCTCCCAGACGTGTTAGGTATAATTTTTCTAGAATTTCCGAATCCACTGAATCCTCTGAATCCTCAGAAAATTTTTCCCAATCTCGTTCCCGTTCTGGTCTTCCTCTTCGGCGGATGCCGCATTAGATTATTTGTGCGCTCCTTCTTCGTCGGATAATTCTCCTACCGTCGCCCGTCCCTTGTCTCCCTCTGGTTTTCCTGCCGAGTTCGCCGATATCCTTCCTGAGGATATGGCTGAGTCTTCTTCTGCTTCTAGGTTACGTCCGGACGAAATCATTTCAACCGTAACTAGCAGAGATATCTCTAGGTGGAGAATCAAATTTTCGTGGACTCCCGATTTCGTAGCTAGGATTCCGACATCCACCGAAAGGATGTCCACATTCCACGAGAATGAGATAGCTGTTTTTTACGAACATATCCGTGTCGGTATGCGACTTCCCCTGAATATCTTCTTTATTAACTTCTTCGACGCATACCATATTATGCCTTGTCAACTAGCTCCTAACGCCATCCATAGTATAATCGGCTTCTTGTACATTTGTGGTCACCAAACAATTCCTCCTACCCTCAATCTTTTTCGTTGTGTTTTTGAGTTTATTGAATCTCCCCACTCTCCGGGATGGTATTTCTTACGATGCCGGAAAGACTTCGCTAAATTTTTCGTAGGTCGTCCTTCTTCCAATAAGGGATGGAAGGAGAAATTTTTCTTTATCGCCCGAGATAGTGAATATACCTTCAACCGACCTTGGGGCCAGCCTAACCGCGACATGCTATCCCTTCCCGTGTATGTCGCTGGTGATGACCTCGCAGCCGAGGTCGAGCGATTCACACGGTACCCGGGGTCAGTTGACGTAGCCAACCCTGGTGAGGACACGCTTAATCAAGTGGCGGCGTTTATTCTTGGCTACAAGGGTATGTCGCTCCCTCGGTCTTTTTAATGTCATATGTCGGTAGTAGAATGTTATGTCGGTGGTGTAGCTGACCGAAATCCTCTTACTCGTGATGTTGCAGACGATTTGGAGGCGTCGCGTAGGCAACCTCTGCCCGGTCCTTCTACCTCCAGGCAACCGAGGAGAAAAGCGGTCCCGAAGAAAAAGAATCCCCCTCGGAAGCGACCTTCTACTCCGAGCCAAAGAGTTTCTCACGGTCGAGGTCGAGGATCAAGTGGAAGTGGATTCGCGAGGTGGTTCGAATCGGAGCCATCTGCCGAAGTTAACCCTCCTAGCCCTCCACTTCATCCGTCACCTCCTCCCGTGGTACAAGAAGTTCCTTCTTTAGCAACCGCGGATATGGAAGCGGTTTTGAGGAAGAAAAATCCTACAACGGGGCCTGTCTTGTCAAGCAAAGATGCGGTCGCTGCGGCTTCAGTTCCGGCTCCTCCAAAACCGACTCTTCCTCCTGCAAAGATTTCGAAGCCTCCGGTTCAGGGGAAAAAGCGAGCCGGTGAGCCTAGTTCGGAGGACCCTGTTCGGAAGAAGGGGACTAAAGTATGTGTTGACAAGGGTAAGGGCAAAGCTTCACAACCTATCACCCACGAGGTAAGAAGAACGGCCGAGTCCTTAGTTCCCCAACCTTCCGAGGTCCATCTTCCGAATTGGGAGTTGAGGAGGGGAGTGAGCTGCATCGGAAACGCTGCCGGCTCTACAATTTTTTGTGACATGGGTCCACCACCTGTGGATCGAAAATTAATGGACGAGGCGCCAGATCGAGAGCTCTTCGAGAAGCTCATGACCTTGTCTTACGAGGTAAGCAAAAATTTTAACTTCTGTTTTCTGGAGTTTTGATGTCTTTTTCTAATGAGATTCTGATGAGAATTTTATCACGCTCCCAGCACTTGCTTACTTCAGCAGCCGCCAGGAGGCGTTATGATCAGCATTCTCGCAGCGTACAGACGCAATTGGACTCCCTCCGCAAACAGCATGATGAGTTGAAGAAGAAGCACAACGATTATGTTATTGAAGCGGAGAGGCAGCTCCAGGCTGAGATAAAGAATAAAGCTGACGTAGCTGCCGAGCTTGCTGCTGAGAAAACCCGGGCAGATACAGAGCAAGCTAAGGTGTTCGGGCTGGAAGACGCCTTAAAGAAAACGAAAGGGGCTTTGGCAGATAAGACAGCCGAGATGAACCGCGCTGAAGAAATAATCGCTGCCGAGGTTCAAAGGGCTAAGAAGGAGGCGGTCGAGGCTCATGCTCAGTCAGAAGAATATAAGGCCGCCCTCAATGAATACGCTGCCGACTGGTTGCTAGGTTGCAGTTGTCGAGTGCGACGCCTATGTCGTGAACATATGGGAGAGGGTGATTTCAGATTCCTTGATGAGTTCAAGATTGCCCAACTCATCGACAAGCGTATGGCTGCTGGGGAAAGGTTTATGAGCCAGAGGCAGAGGTGGATGCGGGGATAGCTACTGATGTTGGAGATGTCCCTCCTACTCCGGTTTTGACGACGTCGACTTCTCCCGACATGGAAATAATGACTTCTGGTCCTGCTTCTGCTCCTGCTACTGAAGTTCTTCCCCCAGTTCAAGTCGCCGCTCCTGCGCCAGCTTCAACTGAGGACGCCCCTGCACCAGTTTCTGCTGACGCTTCCGCTCCGATTTCTGCTGAAAATGCTCCTTTCATCTAGTTTTGTTTTTTATTTTATTTTGTACCCCCGATGCATATATCGGGTATTTTGATGGCTATTCCGGGGAATGTCTGGATAGTCCTTAGTTATGTAATCTTCTTTCTGCTGAAATGAAATTTTCCTTACTAGCTTGCTTCTCTCTGGGAACTAAAAAATTTTTGCAGCAAGTGTCAACTACTCTTATCCCCCCACTTCGATGTGTTGCGTAAGGAAGTCATCGAAGTGTACAGGAAATGCTTGTGCACGTAAAATTTTTCTGGCCCATACCCCCGACTTTAAGTCGTCCAGGGCTGGACCGACATGGGAGTACTAAGAACTGAATCAAATTTTGCTGGCCTCTTCCCCCTGCTCTATGTCGTCCAGTAGTGGACCGACTTGGAAGTACCGAGAAACAGTAATAAAATTGTTCTGCCTCATCGACATGGGAGTACTAAGAAACTGAATCAAATTTTGCTGGCCTCTTCCCCCTGCTCTATGTCGTCCAGTAGTGGACCGACTTGGAAGTACCGAGAAACAGTAATAAAATTGTTCTGGCTCCTCCCCCTTGCTTCCATGTCGTCCAGTACTGGACCGACTTAGAAGTACCGAGAGATGGAATGAACCTGTCTGGCCCACATTCCCCACTTCGTGACGTCCAGTATTGGACCGAAACACGTTGTTGCGAGAACGTCCCCCAGAGATGTCGAAAATATTTTTCTGGCCCACACCCCCCACTCCGGGACGTCCTGGCGGACCGAACCGTTGTTGCAAGGGTGTCTCCCAGAGGAAATAGAATTTTTCTGGCCCATACCCCCCACTTCGGGACGTCCTGACGGACCGACACCGTTGTTGCGAGGGTATCACCCAGAGGATGTATCAAAAAATTTTTGTACCCCCCACTTCGGGACGTACTGGCGGAGCGACACCGTTGTTGCGAGGGTATCGCCCAGAGGTCAAAAGCGTGTGCATTGGACATAAGACAGGAGATTTTTCTGAAGCTTGAACTCTTTACTGAATTGGAAAAAGTAATTTGAAGAGTACAACTTGTTGAAAAGGAAAAACAATTTTTACTGGTAAAATTTTCTAAGGTTGACCACGTTCCACGTTCTGGGTATCTCCTTGCCTTCCAGATCTTCGAGCTTGTAGGCTCCTTTGCCTAGTACTTCGCGTACCCGATATGGTCCTTCCCAGTTTGGCCCGAGCTTGTTAGCAGGTGTTTGTAACTTCCTCAGGACGAGGTCTCCAGACATGAAATCCCGATGTCTAACTCTACTGTTGTAATACTGGCTGGCTCGGCGTTTGTAGGCTTCCGACCGAATTAAGGCTTTCTCCCTCTTTTCGTCCAACAGATCAAGATTATACTTCAACTTTTCCTCGTTGGATGTTTCGTCAAAATATAGTACCCGAAGAGAGGGTTCACCGATTTCGACCGGGATAACCGCTTCGGTTCCGTAAGTCAGACTGAAGGGTGTTTCGGAAGTGGTTACCCGATGTGTTGTCCGATATGCCCATAAAACATGAGGTAGCACATCAACCCAGTTTCCGGCGGCTCCTTCCAATCTCTTCCGCAAGCCTTCCAAAATTGTGCGATTCGCGTTCTCCACTTGTCCATTTGCTTGCGGGTGGTATACCGAGGTGAACTTGTGTCTGATCTTGAGGTACTCGCAGAATTCCCGGACTTCGGGACTGTCAAACTGTTTGCCATTGTCACTGATCAGGGTTCTCGGTACGCCGAATCTGCTGACGATTGATCGTTCCAGGAATTTCTGTACTGCTCGTCCGGTGATTGTGGCGGTGGGTTCAGCTTCAATCCACTTAGTGAAATAATCAATCGCCACGATCAAAAACTTCTTCTGGTGGATGGCGGTCGGTAGAGGTCCGACGATGTCGATTCCCCATTGAGCAAAAGGCCAGGGTGCGGCAATACTGCTGAGGGGCTCTGCTGGAACATGGTGCATTCGGGCATGAAGTTGGCATTGCTTACATCGGGAAACATAAGCCTCGGCATCGGCAAGTATGGTGGGCCAGAAGTATCCCTGCCGAAATACCTTCTGGGCTAGTGTGTTGGCACCGACGTGGTTGGAACACATGCCCTCGTGGATTTCTTCAAGGATGCCTCGAGCAATATCTGGTCCGACGCACTTCAGGTAGGGAGCGGAATGTGCTTTGCGGTATAGATGATCGCCAATGATTACGAACCTCGCTGCTCTTCGGACTAGTTTTCCTGCCTCCCTCTTATCTTCTGGAACTGCCCCAGTAGTAAGATATCGGATGATTGGAGACATCCAACTATCTCCGACTTCTATGGCGAGTATCTCGCTTCCTTCGGTGGCAGGGTGTTGAAGTTCTTCAAGGAATATGGTTGTTGGAGCACCTCGGGTGGCTCCTGATGCCAACTTGGAAAGGGCATCGGCCTCCAAATTTTCGTCCCGAGGTATGTGCTGGACTTGGAAAAATTTAAATTTTGCTTGAAGCTGTCGTACTTTCCCCAGATATGCCGCCATAGTTGGGTCCTTTGCTTCAAACTCCCCATTGATTTGATCTGCCACTAGCTTGGAGTCGGTGAAGAGTTTCAACTGAGTTGCTCCAAGCTGCCATGCAATCCTGGCTCCAGCGAGGAGGGCTTCGTATTCAGATACGTTGTTTGTAGCAGGAAAACAAAATTTCAGGGCGTACTCGAGCCGAGCCCCTCCAGGACTCGTGAGTATTAACCCAGCTCCACTACCTTCTGCGGTGGAAGATCCATCTGAGTAAAGGATCCAAGAATTTCCTTCTGATGTGCTGGGTGATGCAGTATCTTTCGGCAATTCCAGCGGGGTCGACATTTCCACAATAAAGTCTGCCAGTACTTGAGCTTTGATTGCCGGCCTTGGCAGGTACTGGATATCGTACTCCAGTAATTCGACAGCCCACTTCGTTAACCTTCCCGAAACTTCTGGTTTAGCTAAAATCTGGCGAAGTGGCTGATTAGTGAGGACACATATGGTATGCGCTTGAAAATAGGGTCGGAGTCGCCGCGATGTAATTACCAGTGACAGGGCTAACTTCTCTGCTGACGTGTATCTGGTCTCGGCGTCTTTAAGGATTTTACTGATGTAGTACACCGGCCTCTGGACTCCGTTGTCCTCACGAATTAAGACAGAACTCAACGCTACGGAGGAGACCGCAAGGTACAAGAAGAGAGTCTCACCCAGCTGGGGACTCACCAACAGTGGAGGTTCCGTGAGGAAAGCTTTCAATTCCTTAAACGCCTGGCTGCACTCTTCACTCCAGCAGATCTTTCCTTTGGCGCCCCTAAGAACTTTAAAAAATGGCGCACATCGGTCTCCCGACGCGACATGAATCTCCCTAGAGCAGTGATTCTCCCGGCTAGCCTCTGTACTTCGGTCACATTCTTCGGTTCTGGCATCTCCAAAACCGCTTTCACTTTGTCGGGGTTGACCTCAATGCCACGAGGTGTAACCATGTATCCCAAGAATTTTCCTGCCGACACTCCGAATGCGCACTTCTCAGGGTTGAGTCGCATGTTGTACTTCCTCATCAATTCGAAAGCAGCTCGGAGGTCTCTTGCATGATCTTCCTTGTGTTTGCTCTTTACCAGGATGTCGTCCACATAGGCTTCTACAGTCTTCCCGAGCAATGGTTCAAACACTATGTCCATCCCTCGTTGAAACGTTGCCCCAGCATTCTTCAGACCGAAAGGCATCACTGTATAGCAATATGTGCCATAATCGGTGATGAAGCTGGTCTTCTCCTCATCTTCTGGGTGCATCTTCACTTGATTGTACCCGGAGAAAGCGTCCATGAAGCTAAGTAGCTCATGCCCCGCCGTTGCATCCACCAGGTGATCAATTCGGGGTAGCGGATAACTGTCTTTCGGACACGCCTTGTTTAGGTCGGTGTAGTCGATGCACATCCTCCATTTTCCTGACGATTTTTTGACCAGGACGACATTGGCCAACCATTCCGGGTATTTGACTTCACGAATGAACCCGGCATCCAGCAACTTCTCTAGCTCCACCTTGATCGCCCGACTTCTCTCAGGAGCGAAGCTCCTCTTCTTCTGCTTCACAGGCTTAAAAGATGGATCAATATTCAGTTCATGGGTAATTACCTCGGGACTTAGTCCAGGCATGTCGGAGGGCTTCCAGGCGTACAGGTCGGCATTGTCCCGCAAGCATGTCACTATGTCTTCGTACTCCTGCCCCTGCAATTTTATCCCGATTTGCAGGCATTTTCCTGAATCCTCGTGGTTAAGCGGGACTTTGCATGTCGTATCGCCAGGTTCCCCGATCTTATTTTCACTCTCCCTGACATCGAGCACGTCGATCGGGAGTGTCTCCTTTTTCCTCAAGCTATTTTTGTAGCATCGCCGCGCTTCCTCAATATCGCCTCGTACCTCACCGACACCGTGAGCAGTTTTGAATTTAGCCCTCTGATGCGGGAGAGAGACTACCAGTTGAAATTTTCTGATCCCAGGGCGACCAAAAATCACATTATACGCCGACGGAATGTCCAGAACCAGGAAGGTGATTAATACCGTCTTCAGTCTCGGCGCATCACCCATGGTGACTAGCATGTCCACCTTTCCTCGGGGAATGATGTTGGGTCCTCCCAGCCCATACACAGTAGTGTCGATGGGTAATAATGCGTCCTCCCCGAGGTCCATTCGCAGAAATGCATCGTAAAATAAAACGTTGGAGGATGCCCCAGTGTCAATGAAGACCCGCTTGACTTCTAGATTCGCCATGATCATAGAGACTAGTAGAGCGTCGTCATGTGGCGCCTCCACTGGGACGAGCTCCTCGTCGGTGAACGTTATGTCTTGTCTTCCTTCTTGAGTAGCACCTCGGTTGATCTGCATCACCTCCTGTGATGATGACCGATTTCTCTTTCTGCTCGGCTGTCCCGAACCAGGTCCCCCAGCGATAAAGTGTATGACGTTAGTTCTAGCTTGCTGATGCTGGGGTTCTGCTTCCTGTGGGACTTCTACCTGTGGCCTCTGTGCCGGTGCGTTTCTTTGGTTCCTCCCTTGTTCGAGGAATTCTTGCAATTCTCCATTTCGGACAAATCCTTCAATGATGTCGCGAAGTTGTAGACATCGGTTTGTGAAGTGCCCGTGCGTCCGGTGGAAGTCGCAATATTTTGATCTGTCTCGTTTGTTGGTTGGCGTTGATATCGGGTGCGGCTGCGGTAAACGTCGCTTCGTTTCAACTACAGCCAAAATTTCCCGAGGTGACGCGCTTAGCCGAGTGTAATATCGGTACTTAGGTTCATATCCTCCTCGATTTTCGTCCCGACTCTTAGTAGAACGATCGTCACCTCGGTCGCTTTCTTTCTTGTCCTCCCTCTGTCTTTTGCCTCCTTTGGCGGGCTTTTTTTTCTCTCCTCGGCTTCTATAGTAAGCCTGACCTTCTCGTATGCCTGAGTCAAAGTCTCTGGCGGATTGGTGTGAAAGTCGTACATTAGTTGACGGTGTCTCACCCCTCTCTTCAACGCCATCAGCGCGAACTTAGGGTCTATATCTTTCATGTTCTGCTGTTCTTCACAAAACCTTTTGAAGTATTTTTTCAGCGTCTCCCCTTCCTTCTGAGTGACGTTCAGCAGACTTTCTGCGTCTTTAAGAAATTCTGAACTCGCAAAAAACCTCGTCTGAAACATGTCGACGAGCTCCTCCCAACCGTTGATGGACCCTGACCTCAACTCGGTAAACCAGGTCTGAGCGGGTCCCTCCAACGTCATGGGGAATGCTTGACAGTATACGGCTTCGCTGTACCCCGTGAATTTCATGGCAGCCATGAAGCATGATACATGGGCCTTTGGTGAAGACTTGCCGCTGTATTTTGATATTTTTGGCGGTTTGAAGTTCTGAGGCAATGGAGCGTCCTGGATTGCTGCCGAGAACGGCGAATTCGGATCTCGGGCGAAATTACTCGGTGGAGTCAATACTGACTTTACTACATTGGGTCTCGGGGGAAGTCCTGGTACTGCGGTCGCATCCTTCTCTCGGGGGCGCGAGACTGCTTCGGCTCCGGCTTCCGTTTCTCCTGTCGATTCATCCAAAGGAAGCACTTCTTCCGGACGTGCTCCTTTGGATGGTGCTGCTCGTGCTCCACCTCCAGATTTCGGCTTGCTCTTGTCTTTTCTCCCTCGCCAACCGTGCACCGTGGCTGCCCAGGCGTTGTTGGATAGGGGGCGGCCCTAACCTGCTGAACGCCGAGACTCGGTCTTGGTTGGGGGAGTTATGATTAGGTCTTTGCTGGGATTCTCCAGCATGATGGGACAACCTTTCCTTCGCCGGTATCCTCGCCGGCGCGGTCGTCTGTTGTGATTGGAGGAGATTACGCAACTCCTCTCTCAGTAATTCGCGAACTCCGTCCATAGTTATTGGAGCTTCTTGCGGTTGTAATTCAGCAGCAGGTTCTGGTGATTCAGTTTCGTCTGACGACTGCGCCACGGCTTCTCCGCTGGGCTCTTCCAACGATCTGTGATCGTCTCTGCTAATGTTGCGGTTTGCATTTCTCTTCCTAGCCATTGTTTTTGTGATGATATTCCCCACAGACGGCGCCAATTGATCGAGCTGGTTCTCGACCGATCAATAAAGTGTTCAAAAACAGTGAAGACTAGGATTAGAAACGGATAAAAATGCACAAGACGCAGACGATTTTAACGTGGAAACCCTTGAGAACAAGGTAAAACCACGGGCTGTCACGTAATGCCAACGATGGAACGATTTCCACTCAGAATTCAGATGAATACAGGTCTCTCTATTACAAAATAGGTCTCTCCAGTCACTCTCTCAGCCAACCCCTCTCTCGGAGGTGTTCTTTTCCTTATATAGCCACTCTGGAGGACATTCCCTAGGCCCGGGCGACCCTTGAACTTCCTCATTTAATGGCCTAAGATAACTACGACTCATTAATTGTCCGCCTTAATGAGCCTTTATTAGGAATCATAAATAATGCGTCGGTTACACTCCTCTGCACGCGCGTCCAACTGTCCAACTTCTCATGATTCACCGATACCTACCTCGGGTAAGATTGCTACCGATGTGTATGTCGGGAGTCAACCGTTGTCGGTACATGTCATAGTAAAAGCCTTGATGTCTACTTTGGGCAGATGTTCGTCTACGTCCTGAATCTTCACTTCGGGTCTGGCCCGCCTTCCTATTCCGGACGTATCAGCATCACGACACGTGGCGGCTCAGAACAGGGTTATATCAGAAGGAAAGCGTTCGCCAAGGCAAAGTAAGACCCTAGACTGCTGGTTTTCTTGCTACTGTTCATGGTTGGTTTTCTTGGTGCTGCTCATTTTTATCTACCTTTTATTCACAGTTCGGATATTAAAATAATATCGAAGAAGGTTCGCGTTGTCTTATCAAGGTTTTTAAAATCGGACCGGTGGCCGAACTGGTGAGACTACCGTTTCGACTCAACCAGTTTGGCCCCTGGTTCGAGGATGAACGAATGCGGACTGCAGAGTACGGTTGAAGCTCGTGACTTAGTGAATGCATAGCGAAGTAGGAGGTCCAGGAGTGGAGAAGGTCGGCCGCGCCCACGAAGGCCGAGGAGGTTGTTGTTGGCGTCGGAGAGGACGTAGGGCCGGTTTTAGTGATAATTTTGAGATCGGTGATGAGGAAGATGCATGATTCGAGTCCGCCGGCCAGTTCTACTAGGTTATCCTGGTTAATTTGGTTAAAACCTGTTTAACCGGTTCAAGAGGCCTTCGGTTTTTTACACCCGTTCGGACCAGGTTAAGGGCCGGTTTTCGGTTAAATCGGCCGTCCGATGCGGTTGTAAAAACCATGCATCTTATCAGGCGGGATCCTCGTCTTGCGCTTTCCGTACAAACTCCAGAACCATCATGACATCTGGGTGCATATTAAGTATACGATAATATGCCGACCGAGCACAGCTTGGCTGGCATCCAAATCCTCTCCTTAGAGGGAGGTCCTGGGATCGATCCCAGGTGGGGCATGGGGGGTAGAATATAGCTGGTGGGCTAGCCACCAGCTCCACCTGATCAATCAATCAAAAAAATAAAAAAATAAATAAATAAAATAGTATACGATAATATTAAGTCCAGTGCTTGATCTATAATCTGCGTTCAGATTGCCTGCTTGATTATACCTTGATTTCCTATACGTCAGATAGGTGTACGTTTGTAGCTTCCAAGCACAATCACTCTATTTTAATTTTAATTTTTTAAACGCCTTTCAGTTTCTTGGTTTTTTTAAAATGCAATTCAATAAATTAGCACAAATATGAAATAACACGAAAAAGAAATCGAGCGAAAGCAGGAGAAAATGAGACCTCTGTAATATATAATAAATCGTACTATGTGTGTTGGACTGACACTGTATGAACCTATCGATGGCTGAATTTTTTATTATTTTTCCTAATATAATATATTGATTTATTTTTAGATGTGATAAAATAAAATATTCGTCAATGCGTTCCATGCATTTTGTGAGGCTATATAAGACGTGATGTACTACGAGCAACAAACACAGCTTCTTCAGTTCATAGCCGCCATGGAAGTTATCAGCACGTATTATCTGGTAGCGCTCGCCTTCACCTTTCTTCTGCTCTCAAAGCATGTGCTCGGAACGCAAAATCGCCGCCGGTTGCCGCCGTCGGGCCCTCTCGCTCTTCCGGTCGTCGGTCACCTCTACCTTCTAAAACCACCGATTCATCAAGCCCTCGCAAAAATCTCAGCCCGTTACGGTCGGATTCTACTTCTCCGATTTGGTTCCCGCCCTGTACTTATCGTCTCCTCCGCCGAGCTCGCCGAGGAGTGCTTAACCACCAACGACATCGTCTTCGCCAACCGCCCCCAACTTCTGTTCTTTAAGCATTTTGGGTACAACAACACCAGCCTCGCCGCCTCCTCATACAGACCCCAATGGCGGAAACTTCGCCGCATCGCTAACACGGAGACCCTATCTTCTGCTCGTATAGACGCCTTCTACAAAGTCCGCGCGGAGGAGCTCCACTCCCTTCTCCGCAGTCTATACAGCGGCGGGCCCGCCACCGTGGACATCAGAGCGGTTTTCTCCAAACTGACGTTCAACACTTTGTTACAGATGATAATGGCGAAGAGCTTCTACACTGACATGGCGACGGCGGGGGGAAGGGATGAGGGTTCGCGGTTCGTGCATGTCATTAAGCAGTTCTTATCAGTGAGTGGATCGTCGAGCATGGAGGATTTCGTGCCGGTGTTGAGAATGTTGACGGGACTCGAGCGGCGGATGAAAAGCATAGCAAGCGAGCTGGACAGAATGTCCCAGAAGATAATAGACGGCCATCGGCGGCGAAGAATGCAAGCACGTGGAGATGGCGCCGGAGACGAAAGGGAAGATGGAAGAAAAACTATCGTTGATATCCTGCTGGATTTGCAGCATGAAGACTCCGATTGTTATAACGACGTCGCTATCAAAGCAACCATACAGGTTTCTGTTTTATTTCTTGTTTTTGGAAGTTAATTAAGACGACTAATCAAATTATCCAAACGAAAATCACAACTATAGCTGCTATTCCTTCTGCTAAATTTGTAGCTGCTATATATATATATATATATATAGTTAGCTGTTAATTCACTCATCACATATTTTCCTCCGTAGGACATCCTCGCAGCGGGTACGGAAACTTCAGCTTCAATCATGGAATGGGCAATGTCATTGCTGTTGAACCATCCAACTGCGCTGAAGAAGGCCAGGGACGAGATCGATTTACACGTTGGCAATCGGAGATTACTCAACGATCAGGATCTTCCCATTTTAAACTATCTTCATAACATCATCAAGGAGACCCTTCGCTTGTACCCCGCCGGCCCTCTAATGCTTCCGCATTTTTCATCCGAAGATTGTGTTGTCGGCGGCTTTTCGATCCCTCGCGGCACCATTTTGCTCGTCAATGTCTATGCTATACACAGAGATCCAACAGTGTGGACCGAACCGGAGGAGTTCAAGCCGGAGAGGCACGAGGAAATCAAGGGGGATGGATGCAGGTACATGCCCTTCGGAACGGGGAGACGGAGGTGTCCTGGGGAGCAGTTAGCATGGCGAGTGATGGGATTGACCCTCGGTTGCTTAATCCAGTGCTTCGAATGGGATAGGATCGGCGACGAGGAGGTGGACATGACCCAGGGCCGAAGCCTCGTTTTGCCCAAGGCCTTGCCCTTGGAGGCTAAGTGGAAGCCTCGTGCAACTATGATCGATGTCCTCTCTCGGCTTTGATTATACAATAGTGAGCCTTGGTGAACAGAATGATTATTACGTATTTTAGTATTTCGGATATCTTATGTGTTTATGCATGCACATATATATGTAGAATTACGAGCGAGGGAATGATAGTTTGCTTCTATTGTATAACTAAGGGTGTCCATGTTAAGCATTCTGGAGTCTATTGGAGTACTTTCCATGATGGTTTTTTTCTTTTTCTTTAAAAAAAAAAAAGAACAATTATGGTTCAAAAACTAAGCCCTAATTGGTCAATTTTTATGCAATATTTATACTTAATGAATTCAAAGATGGCACTAAATCGATGCCTCTCACCCATACTGATCGAGTGTAAACTCGGTCGACCAATAAGTGTTTGAAAGCAGCGAATAGTTAAGCGGAGTAAATAGAGAAATAGAGTGACATGTACAAGAATTTTTATGTGAAAATTCTTGAGAAATACAAGAGAAAAATCATGGACGATCACGTAACCCAACGCAAGAATGTTACTAGAGTTATAAAGAATACATGATCTCTTCTCTAGTTCTCACTACCGATGTTTACGACAACGGATTACTATACACTCAAAACCCAATAGACTTAGCACAATATGCTGAAAGCCTTAGTTCTATCAGAGTGCTCTCGAGTGCGTCAAGTTGGAAACCCGTCAACTGTATCATGGATGGCCTTTCATAGGTGCTATTGAGTGCATGACGGATCCGGCAAAAAACGTGGGTTGACTGGTCCTCCTTGCACCACATAAGCTCCCACGTTCGTTGGTGGATGGCGTAGTGTGTAACTGACTCTCCGGGCGACGGTTACGCGGCTGATTTGGTTTTTCCTTATTCAGGACGTGCGAGCTCGGTCAGTGACCCAAAGCCTAGGTTGACTCTAGAACTTTGATGGATGCTCGGTGACGGTCCATGGATTGGCTATAAATCCAAAATAAGGAAAAAATCGGACCGGTCCGGTTAAACTTCGGTCCGGTCCACGATCCATGGATTGGCTATAAATCGGTCATCGGTCCGGTCCGGTCCAAGATCGGAAAAACCAAGGACCGGACCGAGGGCCGATTTAAATAAAATCTAGGCCTAATATTTTCATATTTGATTAATTTAAAAAAGATCTGGTCTTAACATTTGTGCGTTTGACCAATTTAAATAAGTAATTTTAGGACGGAATCAATTTTGGTTCGAAACCATACCGACATACGCATTACGACGACTCGTAGGACTTAAACCGGTCCAAATCGGTCCGGTCCGGTTCGATCCCGCTCTTTTACGGTCCGGTCCAGACCGGACCGGCCCAATTCCGGTCCGCTCCGCGGTCCTCATTTTCTTTCGAGTTCGGTCTTCAGTCCGGTCCGGACCGGTTGAACACCCCTACCTCGAGGCCTGCGTATTTTGGTGTGTAATACTTGAACTTTTCGCCTCATCTGGTGTCCAGTTTATCTGCTGACACGTAGCACTCGATTCACACCCTATCACATACCGTTGGCTCAAAAATTTGTTTAACCTTCTATAAGATGTTTATTAGCGATTACAGCTAGAGGGAATTATGTTGTTCTTATATAATGCTTATACATATTATAGTAGTATTGATGGTATTAATAACTCTAGAATATTAACTAGTTTTACATTACATCCATGCAATTTCATAAATTTTATATAAATGACGTGAAATATTTGTTTCTATTCTCCATACTTTCAAATTTATATTTATCACATAAGAAATTAAGTTAAACTAATATATTATCAACAACTAAAATTATGTTAAAAGCTTTATAATTAAGTATATTCTATAATGCTTGTTATTAGAGTAAGAACGTAACGCAACATGACATATCTAAAAGTCATTTGAGGCATGACATGAAACAGTGGCATACATCGCTATAGTTACATGTTCTTTAAAATTTTTATCAATTAACGTAAACACCATATATCTTTCTTATATAATTACAAATGACATATGGATATCTAAAAGTTATGTAAGGTGACCCATGGAGCAACAATTTTGATAATTCAGTTTTATATATTTGTATATAGATTATCTTTTTTTTTTTTAAGAGAGCGAGGCGAAATCTTTCTGGTGCATCAACCCATGATGTTACTGGAATATCATTTCTAACCGCGATCTATCAGTCAATCTTGGACCGGGATAGCGGTCAGGAAATAAAACTCTGGCCTGGTGTGCGCACCGTGGCAGACTTGCAGTACCGATATCCTGTCCAGCTACCACATTAGCAATTCTAGGTAAAAAATTGCTGAAATTATCTATTCCCTATTTCAATGCCATCCTTAAAACTCGAATCTGCGACATATGTTTCATGAAGCACATGCCACACTGTTAGGCCCATGGGTGGGAGGCCATTTGTATAATGAGTTAATTAATTAACATCTACATTATTTGATATCATTATTTTTAATTATTAAATATCATTTAATTTTTGAAGAATCACATAATTAACATCTATCCTTATAAAATCATACATTAGTGATTAGATATCATCTAAATTTTTGAAGAATCACATAGAATTGAATACACAACTACCAATTAATTAGTTAATAGTTAATTTTGTAATTAACATTATCTTTAAACATAAATTAAAACTTATTGGCCTATCTATTTTATTTTTAATGTGTTTAGTTTTAGCTTGTAAATTATATTTTCTTTTGATACATTTAGATTTTCATAAAAAATATATTATGTTCTTATATGTATGCACGTAACCCATTCTTTTACTGCCTTTCAGTTTCATTCACTTTTTTAGTTTTGAAATAACTGGTTATCGAATGAATAAAGAAGGAAATGTCATTAAAAGAAAGCGAATAAATGCAGGAGAAAGTGAAACCTTGTAATATATAATCAATCGTACAAAACGCGTTTCTCCGCCGACGTGGCGTAAAGAAGGAAATGTCATTAAAAGAAAGCGAATAAATACTGTTCAGCCCCCCCGTTTTTCGTTTTTTACTGTTCAGCCTCCCGAAACGCGTTTCTCCGCCGACGTGGCGTTTCGGGGGGCTGAATCGCGCGACCCCAAAATTAGGGGGGCTGAACAGTAATTTTCCTTTATTTTTTCCTAATATAATATATTGATTTATTTTTAAATATGATAACATAAAATATTCATCAATGCGTTCCATGCAATTTGTGAGGTTATATAAGATGTGATGTACTACGAGCAACAAACACAGCTTCTTCAGTTCGTAGCCGCCATGGAAGTTATCAGCGCGTATTGTCTGGTAGCGCTCGCCTTCACTTTTCTTCTGCTCTCAAAGCATGTGCTCGGAACGCAAAATCGCCGCCGGTTGCCGCCGTCGGGCCCTCTCGCTCTTCCGGTCGTCGGTCACCTCTACCTTCTAAAACCACCGATTCATCAAGCCCTCGCAAAAATCTCAACCCGTTACGGTCGGATTCTACTTCTCCGATTTGGTTTCCGCCCTGTACTCATCGTCTCCTCCTCCGAGCTCGCCGAGGAGTGCTTAACCACCAACGACATCGTCTTCGCCAACCGCCCTCCACTTCTCTTCTTCAAGCATTTTGGCAGCCTCACCTCAACCTCATACAGCCCCCAATGGCGAAAACTCCGACGCATCGCTAACGCAGAGACCCTATCTTCTGCTCGCGTAGACGCCTTCTACAAAATCCGTGCGGAGGAGCTCCACTCCCTTCTCCGCAGTCTATATTGCAGAGGGCCCGCCACCGTGGATATCAAAGCGGCTTTTTCCAAGCTGACGTTCAACACTGTTTTACAGATGATAATAGCGAAAAGCTTCTACGGCGACATGGCGACGGTGATGGAAAAGGAGGAGGAGCCGCAGTTCGTGCATGTCCTTAAACAGTTCTTATCACTGTGTGAAAGTTCGAGCTTGGAGGATTTCGTGCCGGGGTTGAGAATGTTGACGGGACTCGAGAGGCGAATGAATAACATAGCAAGCGAGCTGAACAGGGTGCTCCAGAAAATAGTAGAGGATCATCGCCGGAGAAGAATGCAAGCATGTCGAGATGGCGCTGGCGTCGTAGAGGAAGACAGAAACAAAACTATCATTGATGTCTTGCTGGATTTGCAGCACGAAGACTCCGATTGTTGTAACGACGACGTCATCAAAGCAAGCATACAGGTTTGTTCTTGGGGTTAAAACTTTTGTCAAAGCATGCGTTCTAAAACTTTTGTCAAAAAAGCCATTACTTTTTAAATTAAAAACACTATAAAATAAGTTTAGTTTCTAATCAGATCATGATTTAGGCGGGCTGAAAAAGTTTGAGTTGGGATCGTCTGTGCTAAATGTGGTCGTGATCTGGGCCGTTAATCGGCCCAGCACGTATCACGAAATTTTTTATTCAAATTTTTGTCGACTTATTTGATCTAATTTTATATATTTTTATAAAAAGTTATGAACTACAAAGTTGTAGATTTTGATATGATCTATAATTTGTAATTCAAAATTCTTCGAAAAAATGTCAAACAATGTGTCAAATTGATGATTAAAACTTTTGATCATTAATTTGACACATTGTTTGACATTTTTTCGAAAAATGTTGAACTATAAAATTGTATATCACATCAAAATCTACAACTTTATAGTTCATAAGAAAATTTTCGAAGATCCTCGTCTGTCGAAGATCCTCGTCTGTCGATAAAAAATTTAAATAAAAAATTTCGTAATACATGCTGAGCCGATTAACGGCCCAGATCACGTACCACAAGAGATCGTATGTGGTTAAACGACAGACGATCCCATCTCAAAAGTTTAGTATCGTTATTTAAAAAAAATTTATTTCCTGTATATAGTATGCGTAGGGAGCTTTTAATTCACGTGCCGCATGTTTTTCTGTCTGTAGGATATCCTCGTCGCGGGTACTGAAACTTCAGCTAGAAGCATGGAATGGGCAATGGCGTTGCTGTTGAACCATCCGACTGCGGTGAAGAAGGCCAGGGACGAGATCGATTTACACGTTGGCCATCGGAGATTACTCAACGATCTGGATCTTCCCAATTTAAACCATCTTAATAACATCATCAAGGAGACCCTTCGCTTGTACCCCGCCGGGCCTCTGCTGCTTCCGCATTTTTCGTCCGAAGATTGTGTTGTCGGCGGCTTTTCAATCCCTCGCGGCACCATTTTGCTAGTCAATGTCTACGCTATACACAGGGATCCAACAGTGTGGACCGACCCGGAGGAGTTCAAGCCAGAGAGGCACGAGGAAACCAAGGGAGAGTCTGGAGATGGATGCAGGTACATGCCCTTCGGAATGGGGAGACGGAGGTGTCCGAGTGAGCAGTTAGCCCGGCGAATGATGGGATTGACCCTCGGTTGCTTAATCCAGTGCTTCGAATGGGATAGGATCGGCGACGAGGAGGTGGACATGAGCCAAGGCGGAAGCCTCGGTTTGCCCAAGGCCTTGCCCTTGGAGGCTAAGTGTAAGCCTCGTGCAGCTATGATCGATGTCCTCTCTCGGCTTTGATGTTATTTATTTACACGTTTATTGCGCCCGGATTCACAATAATCATCTTTGATGAACACATGATTGTTACGTATTTTAGTATTTTCGGATATCTCATATGTTTATGCATATTTATGTATAATTACGAGCGAGTGTGGATGTTTGTTTGGTTATGTAGTGCTTATAAATATTCTAGTAGTATTAGTTGTAATAATTGTTTTAATAAGAATTGGTTCAGTTGATTAGTTGCTGAAAGATATCTACAAAAGTTAGATGTTTGAGTCCGCAATAAGTATTTGTTTAAAGAAAAATTATCAAAATTATTCTATTTTCGAATAAAATTTATTTCATGGATTCTTACATTAGTGGGGATACTCGTGAAAAAAAAAATCATATACTATTATTTAATCTCATTATCTTTAATAACTAAAACCTTCAAAGTTTTTAAAGAACCACATAATATTAATAAGCAACTACTAATTATATAGAGACAGAGGAACAAGATTAGTTAAAATCTCTCCATAGAACAACCTAAGATTAGAAAACCTTTTTTTTTTAACAAAAATAAAAGAAAAGAAAACAATCACTTTAACCTTCCTCAAATAGGCTTAACCCTATAAAATCCTACACTATTCATGCAGACGGTGCCATACTGCACGTGGAGGATGCCGTCCTCCACGAGCGGTGGTAAGAATTGCCCTTCAAAATTGTCCCAAATTGATAACTTATGCATATTATTTACTAAACTATAACATGACAATGGTTATGATATACTTATTATTAATTGGTTTTGGTCGCAATATTCGTAAATCAGAAGTGATAATTGATCAAACCGCAAATTCGAGGGATTAAAAATATATTAAAAAATAGCAATACAAAAAATTTCATGTACAAGTATAAACAGATTAGCCGGGTCGCTCTGAACCGCGTCCAAACTCGAACTCGGGCTCAGTCTAACTCGAACTCAGGCTCAGCCTAAAAGTGAAGCGGCTAGGTCTTGCATCTGCGTTCTAACCGGACGGCAAATTGTAAGCCCTTGGTCTCCGTCTTGGCTTGGTTTTAACCCTAGCAGGTCTATCATTCTTACCCCGCCGGTTTCCAGGCGAGGCGAAGATCTCCGGCCGACTGGGCTCTCTTCTATCATTGATTGATCCCCCTCCATCCGGCCCTCGGTCACGCCGCGGAGCAAGGTATTGTTGTCGACGAAGATCGCGCATGTGCGTAGATCTAGTAGATATCTTTTGTTCAGATTTGTTAAGATCTCTGGATTTTCCCCATTTTTCTTCCATCTCTACCAGCCCAAATTTTGACTTGATTTCCAGCTATCCAAACGCTACGGTTCGTGGATCACAATTAAACCACAGCCCCGCCGAAGGTTCGTTTTTATTCTGCGGTTCTACAAATTTTCTATTACAATTTTATGTTGCTTGATTGCTGGATTGACATAAAAGGATCGATTTTCTTTTTCTTTTTATTTACCTTTTTTTTCTTGTTGAAGTGTGAGGTGTTCCCATTTATGTCCTTATTTACATACTTGGCTGAGCTTTCGGATCTATTAGGTGTGGTTAGATTTGCATATGTCATTCGTTTCATGTTAATTTGTGAATTTTCGCATTCTCTTTTTGTTTTTTATACCAAATGCAAAAAATGAAATATTCGTTTTGATGTTTTTGGTTTTTCAAAGCTGAAATTGTTTTTTAACATATAATGAAGTTATCTCTCCAAATACATAAAAGAAACAGGTGTATGATTGAATTGGTGTGCTTGCTTGGCATAGTCGTTAATTATGTATTGCATCCCATTGTTGTGATACTAGTCATGAACTTCAAAGGAGTCCTGGGACGTAGAACTAGGTGCTTGTTCTACATCTTCGCGTAGTAGTATGGATGATGTTCATGTGTACTAGTTGTGTGTTATGGAGTCAATTGTTTAGCTATCACATACTATGAAGTTTTCTGGATGAATATTTTCATGCAAATGTGAATAGCCAAATGAGCTCTTATTTAAGCTTAATTAGATATGGTTTATTTATTTATTTTTTAAAGTTGCTTCCTTCTCATGATTTTTTGTACTTTAATTTGATTATGTACCAAATGCATGCAGTCGAAAGTGATCGTATCAGATGATGTTCTTTCTCCGTTTTTTTATAACGGGTTAAACTATAACAGACAATGCTTTATTAAACTATTGTGCAACTCAGGTTCATTACCACTTATATATGTTGTTGATTTCGTTCCCACTTATTATCCATCATTAAAGTTGGGTCCGGTTTTTTAGTAGGATTTTATATTTGATTTTGCTGCATCCTCTGTTTCCATCTTCATTTCCATGCATCTTGCTTCGAATTTCATTGAGCTGTGTTGGACATTGCACAGACAGATGCTGCCATCCTTATGTATTCTCACAATTATCGTTGATATGGTCCTTACCTCGCTAGAGCTTGATAAAGGATTGTTTAAATGTTTGATGCTTTCATTTCTTTAAATTCTTTTACTACATGTTCTCGTTGGAACAGCCTAACTTTTGCATTCGAGGATGTTCCTTCTATTGTAGTCCAATCTGATTATTGAACTCTATAGCATGAAATTGTTTTATCACTTCCAGGTTGGATATATTTTAATCAAATAGGTAATAAAACTTGGTCTACGGAGCTAATGTGAGCTGAAGATTCAGTTTTATCTTCCGGAATAGGTGAAATGGAAGAGACCGTGATGTCAAGCTTTTGGGGACCAGTCACCTCGGCTGAGTGGTGTGAGAAAAATTACACATATTCTTCATATGTAGCAGAGTTTTTCAATACTCTATCCAATGTTCCTAGCATTCTTTTGGCACTTATTGGTGTGGTGGTTGCAATTAGACAACGGTTTGAGAAGAGATTTAGCGTTCTCCATTTATCTAATATGATACTTGCGATTGGCAGCATGGTGTATCATGCCACCTTGCAACACGTGTAAGTTTCTCATCCTTAGATTTCGTCGATTGTTTTGAACCTCCTAAATCGTGTATCATGATTTCCATGCAAGCGTCAAATTGTTGGATAAGGAAAGAGCACTATAAATTTGTAGTTCATATTTAAAGCTTCTTATTAGATTCATATTTAATTCGTACGAGAAATATTCGTCCAACACAACAAAGTTTCTTTTGTTACTATTTAGACGTAAAGAGCATTCAAGAATCAGTCATGTTATTTATTATTTGATTAATAGCATTAAATCCATGCATGTCACTCAAAATTTCCAAATGCCCATGTGTTAAAAACAAATCAAAATGACAAGAAAATTAGTTCCTACTTCAACAACGTGTAGAAGGTATAAGATGTCATTTATACGGTATTCAATTGATGTATAACTTGCAGGAGTTTACTTGAAGCGACAAATAGGGACCTCCCGCGGTGTTTCTTAACATTTGTTATTCTTGAATAGAAACATATTAGCCTTTGAAGTGTTGAGTATTGTATTTTTTTTCCTTTTTCGTATAAACTTTATCTTTTGATCTTTATTTTCAATTTTAAGTTAATGCATGGTGTATTGAACATCATAATACAATTATGTTAATAGTACATATGAAAGTAGTATATGTTTGTAGCATATAAGATGTTAGGGGATTTTGTAGGTGAGCGATGTGATTGATAATAACATATCTTTGCACCGTTATCTTTGCCATATGCTTGCTAATCAACTATAGCTAGTGTTAAAAAAAAAAACAACAACTATAGCTAGTGAAATTAAATAAATCAATGAGATTGTGTTGTGTGTTTTGAACACAAGTCCATAGCTTTGTATTTGAAGACAAAGTTATGCACTAAAAACCTACTAATTTATTATCATCTAGTAACTTTTTATGGCGTTCCAGTATGCAGCAGAGTGATGAGACACCAATGGTCTGGGAGATGCTTCTCTATATTTACGTGCTTTACTCACCCGACTGGCATTACAGAAGCACAATGCCTACATTCTTATTCCTTTATGGAGCAGTGTTTGCTATAGCCCATGCTTTTGTACGCTTCGGGATAGGATTCAAACTTCACTACGTAGGCCTTTGTCTTCTCTGCGTACCACGGATGTACAAATACTACATTCATACGAAAGATGCCGCTGCCAAGAGGATCGCCCACCTCTACGTGGTCTCCATCTTGCTTGGAAGCCTGTGTTGGTTGTTTGATCGTCTATTATGCAAGAAAGTTTCCAGTTGGTATTTTAACCCCCAGGGTCATGCATGGTGGCACGTGTTGATGGGATTCAACTCATATTTTGCAAACACTTTCTTAATGTTCTGTCGGGCCCAGCAGTTGGGATGGAACCCTCAAATCGTTTACGCCCTAGGGCTCTTCCCTTATGTGAAGGTTCAGAAACCAAAGACACAGTGAGTGTGGATCATCTTCTTCATGGTTTGAATGGTTGCTGTCTTCGATGATCGATGTAGTGTTTTTTTTTCGGGTGCAAGCGAGCAGGGTTTTGAATTTTGTAAATGAATATTTAATGAGTTCCAACTGACTGGTTTTCTTTAATTTTGGCATGAACCTATGCTTGCTCTGTATGATAGCCATGGTCTTAGAATTTTTTTGTTAAGATTCTTTCAATGCTGCCAGTCTTCTTGCTACAAGTCTTATAAGATGTATTTCTTTTGCTGTTGAAACTCTCTGTCTATGAAATTGATTCGCCCCAGGTGGAGCAAGAATTCTTTAAAACTGCGGCCTTTTTATTGTGACTATTTTCTTTCTTGTCTAAATTTCATTTTTGGCTGTTGAAAATCTGACCGAATCAGAAATTCTTTTCGAAATCCTGCAGCATTGGGTGATGGTTGAGTGATGGTCTTCGAGTTGGTTCCCTGGTGATGGTTGAGTGATGGTAAGACCACACTTGTTTGAAATGTTCATAGCTATAAAATCAGCTAACGAGCGGTATTTTCAAGCTCAAGTTCTGGGTTGAATTGTTGAAATATGTATATATTTTAACGGCTATAAAGTGGACCATAAAAAGGTGGTTCTAACAGTGGAAGCTTTCTGAGCGCTCCTAATCTACTAGCAGAACAATATCTTCATATATTTTTTGGCTCGTGGACTGTACAAGATGATGAACATATCGTTTTGATTTATAATTAAACTAATGTGGACTAAGGATTGTCTTCTAGATTTTATAAGGAAATATAGACAAAACTTTAGGACCGTAGAAAAAAAAAAGAAGAAAATGTCAACAACCGAGTGGCCTTTTTTCTCAAAAAAAAAAAAAAAAGGAAAACAAAAATACACCCAGGATGGCCTTTTACGTCAATGCTCGAAAAGTACCGTGCAAATTTGCACACTAGCAATCACAAACATGCTGAAAATCCATCTAAGTGCAGTGTCTGACACCAATACTTCCGCGAACACGTCTGAACACGTATCGAGCACTACATAAATATGTTCAAAAAATAAATATGATTTTTTTCTAAAGAAATTTTTTTTTTTTGAGAAAAATAAATATTATACACTATTAGTAGTATATAACGTGAAGTAATATAATATTTAATATAATATAATGATGTACTTAAATATTATATTTTTTTTTTATTTTTATTGATTTAGTTAGACTCTTATTATTTAAATATATTTCAATGATGTAAAATATTATATTATATATAGATTTTGTTAGTAAATGTTATTATAGTTTTTATATATTTAAATATTTAATATAAGTTATTATATTAAATATTAAATATTTAATATAAGTTATTTTTTATTATTTATATTTTTTTGTCCTGTCTGAACTATATTTTCTAAAAATTATTATATTAGATATTTGAATTGTGTCGTATTCTTATACTCGAATTTGTGTTCGTGCTTTCTAGTTTGCCAAAGAGGTTTTGTTTTTTGTTTTTTGTTTTTTTTAAAAGATTGCCTAATAAGAGGAGCAAATATAGTGGACAAAAACGGCGGGGCCTAACTGCCTTTTGAGGCCATAAAAGGCTCAGGCCCATTTATGTTACTGTTTAATTGGTTATTATATAAAATCGCAGGAAACCAAGCATTGAGACTTCGTAAGCAGCGAGACACTCTTTAATTGATTTCTTCGAGTGAAAGCAAATCATCATCTGAACACCAAACATCCAAGTCGCATAAAATGGTGAGGGCTCTCAATTGAGCGGTGTCGTCAATTTTTTTTCTATTTTTGCTAATTTTCTTTCTCCATTTTTATCAAATTTATCCGGAATTTTTGACGTAATTTCTCTACTTAGCTTGGATTATTGTTTTGATTTACTTTCTGATTACGGATCTGATGAATTGGTGTTCGTTTACGTTGCAGGAGGAGAATCTAGATGCAAAAATCGATGCCCTTCTCAATTTGGAGAAGCAGATGAGATTGGCCGGTGATGTCGCCGGAACGAAGAAAGCAGTCACCGATATACTTGATCTTTGCTACAATGCTGGCGCATGGAAGAATCTCAATGATCAGATTCTTATCTTGTCTAAGAGAAGGGGCCAGCTTAAGCAGGTACAACAACAAAAACGATGGTAACAAAACCTTTCTGGACTTGACAAAGGAGGATATGGTTCATAATAGAGCATAGTGGCTTTTCTCAATTAGATATGATTCATAAGAGAGCACTGTGGCGTTCATAATAGATATAGTTAAGAGTAGGAGCACAGTGGGCTTTACAATAGATATAGTTCATAATAGGCACCTTTGCCTTCATAAGATTGCACAGTGGCATACGTAGTATATGTGGTTCATAAGAGAGCACAGTGGTATACTTAGCAGATGTGGTTCATATGAGAACACAGTGTTCTTAATAGATACCATTCATAATAGAGCGCAATGGCATTAAATAGATATTATTCATAATAAAACGTGATCACTTACATTATAGATTGGTTCATAAGAGAGCATAGCGGCTTTCATAATATATATGGTTCATAATAGAGCACAATGGTGTTCATTGTAGCTATGGTTCATAAGACAGTAATGGTGTTCATAATAGATTTGGTTCATAAGAGAGTGGCATTTATAATGGATGAAGTTCATAATAGTGCAGTGTCCATCATAGAGATGTTTCGCAATAGAGCACATTGATCTTCACAATAGATATGGTTCCCAAAAAGTATGGTTCAAAATAGAGCACATCGCATGGCATCTATTTAAAGTAGGTATCTCTTGTTATCGTGTCACAAACAGAATAATTATATGAACTATGTTTTCATTTACTTTGAAAGGAATTGAGTACTATTTTGAAAAGCAGCACGGTTGCTAAAATCCATTAATATCGTCCATCAAATAGATATTATTTAAGTTCATATCTCCTTTTCACTGAAAATGTATATTTTACGTTGTTTCCAGTTTGAACCACTAGAGATTCCATATATCTCTGCGTCTTCCTGCTCAGTTCTGGTGAAGTTTTAGTTCCCTAAACGGATGTGAAAGTGTTCATGCAGGAGCATGTTTAAGCTCTTTTCGCTACCTTTACATATCCTGGTTGCATAGTAGTGGTTAAATTACGTGGTGTGTTCATGTGTCTACACTCTGCAAGCTTCATAGGTGTAATGTCAATGTTGTTTTTTGGCGAGTTAGGTCTTGCAATTTTATGGAAATAGTCTTTAATCTGTACACATTTGTTTTCGAATGATCTGGTTTTGCTCTGGATTTTACAGGCTGTAACTGCTATGGTCCAACAAGCAATGCAATACATTGATAAGACTCCCAACCTTGAAACTCGCATAGAGTTGATCAAAACACTGAATACGGTGTCTGCTGGTAAGGTAAATAAAATCTTCTAGCGATGGGTTTAATTATTTACTGCGGAGCTTTGCGAAGCTGTGATTTTTGTTATTACATTTTGAACTAAATACTTTTTATGTAGATCTATGTTGAAATTGAAAGGGCCCGCTTGACTAAGAAACTTGCTAAAATCAAGGAGGAACAAGGCCTTATTGCCGAAGCTGCTGACTTGATGCAAGAAATTGCTGTATGTTCAGGCTTGTAGCTAGCAGTAAAAATGCTATTCAAATTCTTGGATATTAGCAGTCTGTAAATTCTAATTATGTTCCTTGCAGGTGGAAACATTTGGTGCAATGGCCAAAACGGAAAAAATTGCATTCGTTCTTGAACAAGTACACATCTCTTCTTTTTCTCTTTCAAATGGGTTCTTAACCATATTTTTGGGATGTCAATGTTTTTTCTTACGTGCTACACTGTATAGGTTCGTTTATGCCTAGATCGACAAGATTATGTGCGAGCTCAGATTTTATCAAGAAAAATAAGTCCGCGAGTTTTTGATGCGGATGTTTCAAAGGAGAAAAAGAAGCCAAAAGAAGGTGATAATGTAGTAGAAGAGGCTCCAGCAGATATACCGTCATTGCTTGAGCTAAAGCGCATATACTATGAGTTAATGATTCGGTATGATTCCTTATTTTTTCTTTCCTAATTTGCAACTCTCTCTTATTTGTTTTGCATCCATACTTTATTTGTTCTTAAAGCTTTTTTTTATATATATTTTGCTTAAGCATCAGAAATTGTTGAAGAAGTTTTTGTTTTGTGCTTGGTACTATGTTCATAGAGAAGAGGTGATTTCATTGTTTCTTGATGCAGGTACCATACTCATAACACTGATTACTTGGAAATATGTCGTTGCTACAAATCAATATATGATATCCCATCCATACAAGAAGACCCATCCAAGTGGATCCCTGTAATTATCAGCTTCACATTTACATTTATGAATTTTTACTTGTAGTTGATATAACATTTTGTACACATGATTTGCAGGTTCTCAGAAAAATATGTTGGTATTTGGTCTTATCTCCACACGACCCAATGCAGTCGAGCCTTCTGAACTCGACACTGGAAGATAAGAATATTTCCGAAATACCTAATTTTCGGTATGTTTGTCATTTGCTCTACTCTATCCATTCTTTTTTTTTTTTGGAGATAACGAGGCGAAACCCCTCCTGGGTCTCTGCTAACTCACGGACCACAGTTTTTCTACGCACACCTATAGAACCATTTTGGACCCAGGTGCGCGCATGAGAGTAAAACTTCGGCCTGACGTCTGTCTCCGGACCAGACATAGAGTATTGGGAGTTACTCAGCCACCAGCTTTCCCGCGACCACTGTAAACACGCGGTCCCGGGCACATCCCCATTTCAGGCACCCCCGGGGATTCGAATCCGGGCGCTCGCTTCCTGAGGCGAGCGCCCCGGCCGTCCTACCCAGGGGCGGAGGACCTACTCTATCCATTTTCATTTGAATATGGTATAATATAATCAATGTCTTCGAGCTACTGTCATTTATTTCTAATTTCCTGTATCTGTTGGACGACTTTATCAGCTTGCTGCTGAAGCAGCTTGTTACTATGGAGGTTATCCAGTGGACAAGTTTATGGGACATGTACAAAGGTGAATTCAGGAGTGACTTGCTTGGAGGACCTATTGGTGACAAGGCAGCAGAAGATTTCAGGCTAAGAATCATTGAGCATGTATGTATGAGAATTCTGTGGGGGCACTTCGAGTCTTTAATCAAATTTCTCAACTTCCTTTCATGTAATATATGCATTTTTTTTTTATTAATGAGAGGCTGCTTTTTCTTTATGCAGAACATCTTGGTTGTATCAAAGTACTATTCGAGGATCACCTTAAAAAGGCTAGCGGATTTGTTGTGCCTCAGTTTGCAGGTTCGCTCTTTTCTACTTGAACAATTATCTACCCTGTCTTTAGCATATATCTTGGAATTTTTGTAGAGAATTACTTCTCAAATCGCCTAATTTTTGGGGGTACTCCTATCCCCCTTTTTTTTAAATGAAATTTGCTATATTTCGGATTTTGTAATAAGTTAAAGTTATGTAGGGGAAGTAAATTGACGTACCGGTCGCCGATTAAACTACTTTATTTTTGGAGATATATTTATGCTTGACTAAGAAAATATTAGTGAGCTTATGGTGGCATGACTTTTTGTGTCTATGTTTTTCATTCTGACGTTATCCAACACCCGATAAAATGTCTAATGCTTTCAACAATAAGAAGCAGTTGAGAGCATCTTCATTTTTTCTCTCTGCAGGAAGCTGAGAAGCATCTATCCGACATGGTGGTCTCGAAGGCCCTTATTGCAAAAATCGACAGGCCGACGGGGATTGTGTGCTTCCAGGCACCTAAAGACAGTAACGATATCCTTAACTCGTGGGCCATGAACTTAGAGAAGCTTCTAGACCTTGTTGAGAAGAGCTGCCACCAAATACATAAGGAGACCATGATTCATAAGGCTGCTCTAAAAGCATAACAAATTTATCCATTTCATCACATCCAAGATGCTCCACCCGCGACCTGCGGTTGCGAACTTGCACCTTCTTTATTTGAGGGATTTGCTTTTGCTGCACACGATGTATTCCTTTTTTGGGAAACTATTAAAGTCGCTGATCGAGCCCTTCACTCAACTTGTTATCTAATATTGAAACAATTCTTAAGGGAACTACGGCATAAACATCGCGTCGTGGTTTCAGTACAAATTATCAGTATGTTATTTTTTAGAAATTTTGTTAAGTTCTGAATCAATGCTGTTTTCTTGTTCTTTGCAAGCACCAACTTGAATGCAGTTTTCATTTAGCTCCATGTAGTGATGCTCTATCCAACCTGCCAAATGTTTTAATAGAAGTTTGATTTTATTTCAGTTTATACAATCTCTACTGTTTGTCTATCTAGGGATGTTTCTGTCTTTTCAAAACAAACAGATGGTTAGCAAAAATCGAACCTTCTAATTTTCAAGGCCACATAAAAGAGCAAGATTTTAAATGCCGTTTCATGCCGAGCTTCGATAAATTACAAACTCTAGACGTGCCGATCGTACTGTATCGATAGTAAAATATTATTTTTATTTTATTATATATTATTATATATTTAAATTTAAAAATATAAAAAATAAAATAATGGTTTAATTTTTTCCTTTTTTTCCTTCTTGCTTTTCTTCTAATCTTTTTTTTTTTTTTTCAAAAAAATGTTCCGGATGGCGCGGCACGAAACGGAACCGTGCCGTCCGAAACGGAGCTCCATGCCGACCGAAACGGTTGGCACAGGACGACATAGTCGTTATGGTTGAAAAATCGCCGTGCCAGATCTGTCCGGACGGCACGCAGCATGCCGTTCGGAATTTAAAACCTTGCTTAAGATTAGGACCTGTTTGCCCTCGGTGTGCTTCTTTCAGTACATTGCCTTGCCCTTAAGGTTACGCGTCGCGTCGCGCTTCGGGTAGCTGCTTTCCTGGACCAGATGTTAACATCTAAACTTCATCTATTGCCCTTTATTTTGTTAAGAACCTTGTGATTTCCAAAACCCCACAATCCCAAAACAAATGTCAAAGGGTTTGAAACCGACATCAGTTACGAACAATAAAATATTGAATATGATGTTGATGTATGAACTCATCGCTTACATTGCACCAGTAGAACCGGCCTGGAAACGTTTGTTTTGTTCCCAATTTCCAGCTTATCATGTTCATACAAGTCCTTTTTTATATATATATTTCATGACCCATCAAATTACAAAACAAAGGTCCACGATGCTTTGACGAGCTATCTTTCTTTTTTATGCACGTCTCCGTCGTCATCTACCAGGTTCACAACGGATTCGTCCAGTCCTCATACGACGTCGACATGGTTTATATTTATTCACATTTGTTGGGTTCTTCAGTCATCCGCTAATTAGCATAATCAGCTGCTCTGCTCATATTATATACTTCTTGATTAATTTACATGTTACGGCAAAGCAATTCTATAAATAAACAAAATTTGTATTTGATAGTTGTATGATACATGCCGAGCGCGGCTAGCTCAACTGGATGGGAGGCGTCTCAGAAAGCATCACCATCCAAGTTCGAGTGCGTGGGATAAAATTACTCGCTGGATTTTCTAAAAAAATTTTTGTATCCAGTGACAGGAGCTTCCGTTTATGAAAAGTCTGTACTCAGATTTCAGAATATTGATCAGGACTGAACATAGAAGTTTTCTACGAATTTAAGGTCTTTATGGGAGCATGCACTCTCTCAATACAGATTCCACCACGATAATGTGTTTTTAAAAATATATAGTTCTATGATACATCCGTCATTTATGCCGACAACTAATTATAGTAATACAAAATCGTGCGTTAGTTTAGATGTTATGCTAGTCTTGATACAAATACACAGCAACGCTTGATTTTATTGATGGACATCCAGTTTTTCGTCGGAATATAAGATAGAAATTGAAACAGTAGACCGAAAAACTTTATAAAAAAAAACAAAAAGAAAGCCGCCGCATCAGTAAATCATAAACAAATTCCTAAGAACAACTTTTTTTTTTCTTTTGCTGCACAGTAAAGTATGACATATTTCCCAGTCAAACTTGCACTAATAAGTAGTAACTCCACCTGCTGCTTCTATCTACCCAAAAAAAGCCACAGGAAGCAGCAGAGAGAAGGGTTTACAGTTTTAACGAGACCTAGTTTATAGAGTGGTCGGTGTTGCTTCTTCCCAATCCCATTCCCAAGCTCATCGTCACCGCCGGCGACCAGATATCAGCGCCATTGCCGTCCGCAACCATTTGCTCCGTGCAGGATACCGGCACCAAACACAGTCCCCTGCTCCTCAGATCCCCTCCTCCATCCTACATAAAATTCCACTTAATTATTGTGTTTTCCTTCTTATACACGATCATATACGAATGATATTTTTGAAAAAACTTAAAAACGGATGGAAGAAGAAGATGATGTTGTTACGTGAATGTGGTGGGGTAGGCGTTGCAGGTACGGAGAGCTGAGAACCTGAAACAAGAAAACAAAGAAATATGTGTACATGTAATACAAGAAAACAAATAGTTGATGTGATATTTTGGGTCATGCAGCCATGGCTCATTACTGTGGATGAAATAGAGCTGGCCGGATATGTGTACGATCTGTTCAAAGCTTTCCCGATTGAGCTGTAAGCTTTGGACAATAATGTCATGGTACAAGGGTTGCAGAACTTTACTGCAGCTAATGTCATGGCAGTAGGAGCTGCTTCTGAATGACCTAATTAATGAATTATATATATATATATATATAGATGGATAGATAGAGAGAGAGAGAGAGAGAGACCTGGACTTGGTCGTGCAGAAACCTGATATAACCCAGAGCTTCGTGCAGAACGGAGGCTGTATCTGACTGCAACACAAAGAAGAACATCTCAGATAGTGGTCAAAACTCTAATATATTCATCAGAAATTAATTATTAGTATGATTTATGCGATCGATGATAAAATGTAAAATTAGAAAAAAATTTGGGAGAAATATTGGGAGGTCTAGTGTTGGTATGAACTAGAAATATACCTTGCCGAAGGGTGAGACGAGCTGCTGCAGCGCCATGATTCTATCTCCCAACCTCTCTCTTCTCACCTGAATTAAACAACATGATTCAAACTTTGTTACCTTAATTCCAGATAATTTCTACTTAGAATCACAGTCACCTTAATTGCCCCAGAAGAACCAGACGCCCCAGTTCTCGGCTTTTTACTCGAGCTGCCAGCATTGGCGCCGCCGCCGGTGGTGTTTTTCCGGCCGCCGCCGCTGGGCTCCACTTTCTTCAACACCAAGAATAAGAAAAAATTAATTTAACAGACCCAGTTAGACAGAAAAAAGGGTTAAAATATCACTTACCTTAGAATTTCTAGCGGAGCTGATTTTGGTTGCTCCGGTTGTTGATGAGGGAGGAGAAGAAGAGAGTGAAGACAGCGACGACGAATCGCTGGATTTTTGAGAAATATTACCGAAGCAAAGCATCTGCGATGTCGTCGCAGTGGAGGTAACGGAAGAAGAACACGAAGACGAAGAAATGGAAGATGGAGGACAGAGATTAGTAAGCTCTGTGCCCATTTCTAAACCACCATTAATGGCGGTGCTCTTCCTATCAAACCCAAATATATCACCCAAACCCAACACCTCCATCAACTCCTCCTCCCCCATAACCTCTTCTTCTCCTCTCATCTTTCTCATCAACTGCAAAAACAAAACTAAACTAATGGACAAATCTTTCTAAATATTCACAAGAGTGGTTCCCAGAGGAACAGTTGTTGAGTTGCAGAATGAAGACAGAGATAGTCAAGGCTGGCAGGAAGTAGAGGAACTGCTCAGTTTCCTCGGGTTTATGAACTCATCTCACTCTGTATACGATCTAGATGTCATCTAGGAATTCATGGACGGCTGCGATGTATTGCATGGGGGAGAAGACAGAGATTTGCTGTTGTGTTCTAACTTGTTCTCGGGCTTTGGATGCTTCGAGGGAGCGTCGGGTTCTCGTGGGTGCTATGTTTTTCGGGCCTATCTCTCTCTCTCTCATTTTTCTCCTCTTAATTCTCCTCCTTCTTCCTGGTCAAATTCAGCAGCCACTTAGCCGCGCTTATCCTCTATTTAATAATTTACTCATACCCCTTTTGCTTATAATAATCACTAGCGGAAACATCACCGCGATGCGTGTGAAAATTTTTTTTTTAATTTTTTTTAAATTTAAATAGTATATTTAAAATATTTAATTTTTTTATAAATAAAATATTTTAAAAAATTAACATATTATATATATATACAGTTAATTATTATATATATATATTTAATAATATATATTAATATATATATATATATAGGGGGGCGTGGACTGTAGCAACCCCCTCGCGCTTAAATATATTGATATATATATATATATATATATATATATATAGTGTTTTAACACCGACACAAATTATATATCAGATATACCATAAAAGAGAAAACTAAAAAAAATTTAAAAGAAAATACAGACACGACTGTTGCATACAAACTGTATTTATATATATATTTTAAAATAAAATATTATATAATAGAAATAATATATCTAAATATTATTTATTATTATTAATTAGATTTTTATTATTTAAATTTATTTTTAAAATATAAATATTATATTATATATAAATTTTGTTATTAAATATTATTTAGTTTTAGAAATTTGTAAGTTATATTTAGTAATTTAATGGTCATGTTTGAATCGTATGTGTCATATTTTTGTAACATTTATCGTGTCATATGATGATCCTGTACCGATGTTTAATCCATACTTTATATATATATATATATATGAAGAGTCACGAATTTGGGTCTTGTAAATTGTAATTGATGTAAATATATGATATGTGAAACGGTGGGGTGGTTCGGCTAGCGCCATCGCTAGGAAGGTAGTCCGGCACTAACTAGATTCGACTCGTTTTAGCTCTCAATATTCGCCTTCATTTGATATTTGGGCTTGTGCGAGGGTTGTGTCTGTACGGATTCAGCATGCTTGAGTATCGGTTGTTTATATGAATTTTTAAAGAGTAGAATAGAGGCTGGTAAAATAAAAATTCAAAAATATCATTTTTTAAGCCCATGATATAAAGGTCTAATAATAATAATTCAGTTAAATACTATTATATTAAGGTGTAAATAGGATATACACACAACCATATTTCAAAAAAAATTTTTATTTTTGTAGGACTTTCGTCCTGATTTAGGAGTCCATAATAGTTCTGAAATATTTTAAATTATTATCTATTCAGATTATGTACTATATATATTTTGATATATAATATATAATTCTAATTGTATAACAGAAATCTTGATAATTGTGAGGAATAGCTTGTGTTGCACCACTTCTCTCTCTCTCTCTCTCTCTCTCTCTTTCTTGGTGTAGTATTTTCACCACCTTGGAGTGAATACTGGGAGGACGAGGGGGGAACATGGTCCACATGGAAGAGGAGCATGCATTTAGCTGTGTCCAAAAGCAAGTCCCTCTGGTTGGAGTTGGAAATTGGAATGTTGGGTGCCGGTTCAAAGGGGAGACTTACATATCAGCCCCTCCGATAGTTTACTACTAAATTTTTATTTTATCCGTTAATTTTAACAATCTAAAACTTTTATTTAAAACTATTTTTTAAAAAAAATATTCAACATAAAAATTATAGATTATAATATAATTTATAATTATATTAAAAAAAAAATTTAAAAAAAAAAATTTAAATAAGTATTTTAAGACTCCAAAATTCAGTGGGTTAATAGATTCTTTTTGAAATTCACTAAAATTTTAAAACCTCAAAATATTTATTTAAAATATTAAATATAAATGTTGTAGATTTCATCAAAATCTATAATTTTTATGTTGAAAGATTTTACAACAATATTTATATAATGGTCAAAATGGCTCCTGAACGAAAATCAAGTGAGATTTTTTTTTTGCAAATTTAGACAATAAGTAGGTAATCAAGAAATTAATTTGTATGAATAAAAAAATTTTAGGCATTAATTTGTAGTTACCCCTAATTCAAAGCAGCCAATTATGAGGCGTACGGCTCTTTTTTTTTTAGATAACGAGGCGAAACACTTTCTAGGTCTTCGCCAACTCGCAGACCACAGTTTTCTACGCATATCTATATGACCATTTTGGATCTAGATATGCGAATGAGAATAAAATTCCGACCTGACGTCCGCCCTCCGGACCAGATATGAAGTATTGAGAGTTATCCAGCCACCAGCTTTCCTACGACCGTTGTAAACTCGCGGCTCCGGGCATATTCCTATTTTGGACACCCGCGGGCTCGAACGCGAGACGCGATAGTTGTGGCCACCGCGGCCCAATCACTCGACCCGCTGGCGGAGGGCACCTATTTTCGGTATTACATAATTTTAACTCAATAAAAATTTTATTAAATGTTTAGGGCCATTTTGGTACGAATGAATATCAACAGTGACTTGTTTATTTATTATTATTTCTCAGCATATTTTTTGCATTTTTATGTTTGCAAACTATAAACTATTTTTTCTAAAGATCATGTATGTCCCTTTTTTATATTTTTGAGTGGACTAATATAGTAAATATATGCACTCAAATAAAAAGATGCATATATAAGACATAGTTTGATGTAAAGCATGGGCTAAAATGTGGTTTTTAGGTTGTTTTCTTTATTATTATTATTGAAGAATAATGCTAGAGCTCCCTAATAGTCTCCCAAATCAAAAAGTTCTCATTTGAGCTTTACATAATTATAATTCATTTTCAGCTGCACAAAATTAAATTCAAATAGAGTGCTGGCATAAATTTTGAAATTTTTTTTTTAGAAGTTTATAAGCCTCAAGTTTTTTTTTTTTTTAATTTTTATTTTTTAGGGTCGATAACCATTATATCAATTTCTATCCTACATTTCGATCGGAATTGAAAAATATAAAGGCATGGCAAAAATATTCACTAATAATGAGCAGACATGGCAAAAAGACTATCAACTTTAAAATATTTTTTTGTAAATAATTATTATTATTTTTATTTTTGGATAATTTTTTTTAATAAATAGAACGTTAGAGTCATTGAGTCATTTGACAAATAGAATTAGTTGGCACGTCAATTTTCATGAAAGGCTTTCGTTGAAAATTTCTAATATAAACAGGTTCGTTGATGTCGAAGGTCAGCTAAAATAAGACTACATGCATCCAGGATATCCTTTGTCTGTATTTTGTTATAAATGGTTTGTAAATAGCATATTACCGAAGGACGACGCATCCACGATATATGTATAAAAAATAACATAACATATATAAAACTAATAAACGTAAAAATTAAAATTTTACAATCACATATATATTCTGGTTAAGAAAAATAGAATATTAAAGGAGGAAAAAGAAGGAGAGGGAGAGAAAAAAGAGAGCAAAGTACCGTTATTGGTCGAGTATGATTTTATTTTCTATAAAATATAAGCGATCTAAATATTATAATAACTATTATATATAATTTAAGTTTACTTTAATAATTAAATAATTAATATTAAGATATAAAATTCTGTAAAATTTTTACTTTTCACTTTAATATTATACATAAATATATTAAATCTGCTGCAACATCTCGCCACTCCCTACGAGATATCCTCTGTACGAAGCACTGGTTGCCACAGCTTCTAGATAGCAATTTCCTCAATATGAATATGCACATGGTGGTTTTTTTTTTTTGTATGTATTTTCTTAGTCTACTCCAAAGAGCTGTCACGGATCTCTAACTTTATCTCTAAATAAAACTCTAAAGTGATGCCGGATTCATCGGGGAGCACATTTAAATTAGTGAATGGGACTCATCTCTGTAAACATGTGGCCTCGTATTATTCGGACATGCGATGAAGATCAATATCATGAACTAATTTATAGATTTTTAGGAGAGATCAAAACATGTGGGACACATATCAACCCCGTTTTTCTGAATTATACAATCAGCTCCTGAAAATTAAAAAAAAAAAAATACGTCGATATAGTAACGCGCGTGCGTATTTTTTATTTCCAGGAACTGATTTGTACAGTATCTGAAATAAGAGGGTTGATTAGGCATTTGCCCAAATATATTATCTTTCTTAACTCTAGTTTCCCATCTATGATTATTTAAAAAATAAATAAAAATAATAAACGCCACTTTCGTCAATATTTTGTTTGCAAACTATCCTGCTATTAAACTCACGGTAAGCAGATTAATTAAAAATGATAATCAGCGCATGACATAGGAAAAGGACAGCCCTGATTTAGGGGAGTCTGAAAAGAAACGACTCTAATTTTAGATTCCTTGTACGTTGTGGATAACAGATACAGATGAGGACTAAGAGGTCCAACCAACACAAGAAGCCAGTGCACCCACAAGTTGGTGGCACAGCCTTCTCATCGTCTTCAAGTGATTTGTCGTCGCCTGGCCGATCCGCCTCATGAAACCCGACCGCACTCTTTTTCCTTCGCCGTTGAGCAAGACACATACCTGCCCTACGTTCAAACTCGTACTACTGAATGATAGTTCATGTATCACCCACCTCACCAGTTGAACAATTTGCCAGCGACAGGGCTTCATGTTTTTTAATCTTTTTTTTTTTTTTTAACTTTTGGGAGGGTTGTTGTCATCCGCGTTTTTTCTATGTATTTGAACCGTCAGATGAGAGAAAATGAAGCTATTTTGTTTTCACTGTTAATGAGGACAATAGTACTTTAGATTGCTTACAAAAAGTAAACACCAGAAGGGAGGGAAGATGATGAACTTTTGTATCAGCATTAGTACAAACAGATTTGAAAGGTCCTCCTCATTTCATAGCCAGTTCCTACAGAAAAATCTTATCTGAGGTTTCATAATGCCAGGCCGAAAGAAATCCAAAATGTATTTTGCTACTCCATCTGTAGACTTAAGCAATAAGCAACAACATCAGAACCCCGCAAGCACCACCTCCGAGAATATGGAGAAATTTTTTTTTTTTCATTTGTATTATGAAGAGAGTAACACGGAATTTCGGATCTATGCAGACAAAAAAAAGGATTTTTGTGTTGGCGAAACATGAGAGGGTGGCATCAATGAATTTATCTTTTAGACGGGTGTACAAAAATAAATCGGTTACGGCCAGAGTTTTATCACGATAGTATAAAAAAAAAAGAACAAGAAATATACAAATAACTTCTAGAAGGTTCATGTCGGCAATTAGCCATATAATATACACACACAAGCTAGAGGACCACATAATTTGCAGGATCTACAGCAATCAGCATGCTTGCAGGTACAGAAACACATCTGTGAGTTAAACATAGTTAAGGCAGGGCTTTCTTTTTGCAATAAACACCCTCAGTTCACCAAAACTTAAGACATTTTTTCTAAATTATATTGAGGATAATCATGCGCATAAAACCGAAAAACAGCACCGATATTCCTTCGGAAAAATAGTGCCACATTTCATCATGATGCTATTGGGCTTTTACTACTCATACTGTATAATACACTATCAAAATTATAGAACTGGAGAAAGTTTGCAATTCCTTGCCTAATAATCATACTAGCAATGAAAAACAGTTATAGATCTCAGCGTTAATCCAGTTCATACCCAGCTTCTACAGACAACTATCTCAAGCTTCATAACGGCAAATTAAAATAAAATTAAAAATTTATTGTTTGTACTGCATGGGTATACATAAGCAATCAGCAGCAAGCAAACCATCCTACAGAGAGAAACTACAGTCAGATTCAAGTCGGTGGCCACATAATAGATTGAACAAGCCAAAAGGACCACATAATGGATTGAAGGGTCTCCAGCAATCAGCATGCTTGCATGCATAAAACAATCTTGGCATTGAATGCATTTACTGCAGTGCTTTCTTTAGTCAAATATAGAACATCACTTGCATGTATAAAAACAGTCTGGATCGCATAAAGAAGTACCATAATCACTTCCTTCAAGAGAATAAGAACCAGGAAGAATGAATTTTGACCGAGTTTTTTAACCCTTATTTTTCCAAGGAAAGGAAAGTTTTGATTACAAATCAGTGCTAACAGTGAAGTTCATGTACATTTTTCTGCAATAATTATAATTAATTTGATCCTGCTAGCTCTTTTTTGGAGAAAGAAAAATGAAATACAAAACATATAATGCAGAAATCACATTAAGTCTGCATTTTAATCAACAGTCAAACTAGATGAAGCAATTTATTAGAATCTGTAGATCATTCAATATACGACATGAAGTGTTCTGATTTGAATGCCATTATTTGCTTGTTTAGTGTCAGTTCAAGAATTTTCAGCAGAGAAAATTGCCATTGACATTATCAAGATGTAGCTGATGGGGCTTCTGACCATGCTTTCGAGAAAATGATCAGGTTACTTTCTAGCTTAGCTTCTACAAGCAATATCCTACAGATGAACTATTAATTTGTTAATAATCCAAACCTGCAATCAGAAGAAGTATCAGCATTCGCCATAGATCGCCAAGTTTTAACTGTAAGACTCGATATTAAAACCTGTAGGATGAAATTAAGCTATGTTCAATGAAAGAGGTAAACCTTTTACTCTTTTCCACCTTAAAGAAAATATCAGATGAAATCCAGAATTAACGAAGAAGTTATGCTAGAAAAGGACTTAAGAAGGAGAAAATTTAGCTACCTTCATGGCTATATCTTTGAGAAGGCTAACAATGTCTGGCACTTGAGCTGTGATCCGATCTCTGGAGAACTATATCCTTAAGGGATTGTTGGAGATTGAATTTGGGATTCGATCTGTTTTGGCGAAGTATAAAAGAGAGAGATATCAAACGACTTCTTATTGTGCTGAGTGATCTGAGGTATCGACTGTTGGAGCTCACATCCATGCGCTGCCAGTCACGGAGATCATGTATGGAAGATCGATCAACTGAATATGGCGGGAAATTATTCAAGACTGGCTCAGTTTAAATGTCACAGTTATTTTTCGAATAATTTTATTTAAAGTAAAAATATTCGATTGATAGGATATAAATCTATCAATTAATTGAAGGGTAATATTTGAGCGCACGAAACGAAGCATGAATTTAAGCACGGAACACACAAAAATTCTATTTTCACGTGTCCAGTATTCAAATTCGTACTTCGTTCCGTGCGCTTAAGTATTTTCCTTAATTGAATAATTACGCAGTTGCATTTTATAATATGAATCTTATAAATAAATAATGTGTTGGGCCGTACAAATAATTGGGCTTAATTGTTGGGCCTGGTTTGGATTAAGCAGTGGCCCACCTCTAAACTGATTTCTTTGATGATATGTATTACGAAGATGAACTAATTTACTGACATACGGACTCACTAACGGTTCTAACCCGTCGCATAGCGTGTGATACATACTGAGGTCTGCGGGCATCGTTACTTATGGAACCAATTGCAATTAGACGTAATATCAATTAAATACATTATAATCAAGCAGAATGGCTATTATTTTATTTTATTTTTTTGTTCACATTTTTTTTATGATCAAACATTATAATAAATTACATTTTTTATTTTTATTTTGATTAGTATGGTTCTGGTTACGATTTCAATTCTTAATCACATGAAAATATGATCTCAATGGTCACCAATAAATGCATCTAAAACATCAATTCTAGTTGGTTTTAACATTTTCTAAATAAATAAAATGTCGTACAATAAACATTTCTGATTCGTATTTTAAAATATTATTTAAAATAAATTAAATAAAAAATTAAAATGATGCGTATTTTAAACATGTTTTATTCTGATTCGTATATACGTAATAGATGAAATTATTACTCTGATTCGGCCGAATCAGGAGCCTCCACCACATAAACTGAGCTGGGCATTTAAATTGGTCGACGTCGTATCAGCTCAGCCATGTTAGTGACTCAGCTGTAGGACCCTCTTTGCATGCGGCGTGTGCTCGTTTTGATTTGTAGAATTACTTTTTAATATTGCTAAATAATTTAAATATTAAAAATAATTTCATTAACTTATACTTTTATATTTAATACTCTTAATATATTTAATAAATACTATGGAGCAATTTAAATTTAAGTTTTATGCAATGGAGAGTTGTACATCGCTCTGCAACTGTTTATAAACTATAAGTAAATATCTTATTTTAAATTTATTATTTGTTAAATTTAAAATATTTATTTATAAAATTATAAATTATATAAAAAATTTTATATTTATTTTTTAAAAATCTATCTAAATAAATATTTAAAATTCTAAAATTTTAGTGAATTAACATATTGTGAAATTTTTTGAATAATTTATAAATTTTGTGAAAATTTTAAATTAGTAAATGAAATAACTTTAATATAAATAAATAAAAAAATTGTGTAAATATTTTAAAATTAGGTGTTGATTTGCAATTTTTATATGTGATTTTCCTTTATTTAATACTTAATGTTTTTTCCGAAAAATTATAATAAATAATATTTGGGCATCAATATGTTAGCACGACTAGCAGCCGGACTGCCAATTACCCATGCATGTTGACTTTCTTTCCGGGTTCCATCTTAAGAATCTTCAGGACGCCACATCGATGTGTCCGCTACACGTGCTCACGGCGATAGCTTCATCATCGATCCATCTCCCTCGTGCCATTTAATGACTTATTATTATATTTTTATATTATCCACAAAGCTTATTGTTAGATTATTCACTTATATTAAAATTAATCTCGAACTTGCTTATATTGATTTTAATTTAACAATCTAATCAAAATAGTTATTTCATTTAAATAAAACAATTCCATGTCGTCCTGCTTCTCACTTCTCAGCTCAGAGCTGCTCATCCAGCAACCCTGATATCCATTCAAACTACTCCGATCCCGCCGGAGAATTCAATTAAATTCGTAAAATATTCTTGAGATATCTTCTCTTCACCGGCGGCGATGAATTTGTCGGCGCTGCTGACGTCGGTGGGGGTCAACCTCGCGTTGTGCGTGCTCTTATTCATTCTCCACTCTGTGCTCCGGAAGCAGCAAACGAACGCTAGGGTTTACGCTGCCCGGTGGGTGGCAGAGGGGAAGAGGCAGCGCCGTCCCGACGAGCACTTCAACATCCAGAATCTTCTTCCCTCCACCAGCTGGATTCGCCGCGCTTGGAGCATCTCCGAGGAAGAACTCCTCGACTCCGCTGGCCTTGACGCTGTCGTATTCAATCGAATCTTCACCTTCAGGTAACGAGTTTGTCAGAAATGTAACTTTATTAATGATTTAATTGGTATAAGAATTATTTTAGGATTTTAGTTGATAAATTTTATTTTATTAGTATTTCTTGTTAGGCGGATTTTTTTTTGTTTTTTTTAGTTAGTGAGTTATGTAGTTTATAAATATATATAGCTAGGTCTTCCTATTGAAATGCAGTTTTCTATTAATAAAACTATTATTTTCTACTGCCACGTCTTTTTTCACAGAGTTAACCATTTCGATTCAAGTAGCGGACAAATAGAAGACAATATTTGATGATATTATTTACGTGAAGTACTTTTTTTTGTGGGAACTACAGAGTTGTTCATGTGCTTTACAATTCTGTACTTCAAAAATTTGTGGAGATAATGTCAAAAATCGTCGGATCGGTCCCCTAAACAAAGTTTAACGAACAATTCGTTCAAAAAAAGAACTTCAGAGGCTGATTTGACCCATTTTTGACATTATTTCAACTACGCTTTTACGCCCTGTTGCACAGGAGCTCCTGCAATAGGCGGTTCAGGAAAAAAAATCTCCCATAAATGACAGACTAGGTGTAAGGTTTTCAGAACTGATGATTATTTAACTTTCTAATACTAAAATAATAGTTTCTTATAGAGCAATTCTTTGTCTACCTGGAAGTTGGTTTCTATGTCTACCAGGAAGTCAAACCAACTTATACTAATCACCATATTGGGCTATTGATTTCTTATAACGTAAATTACCATATTTCAAGGATGTAAACTAGAAGACATAGATATTGGTTTTATTTGTTGATAGAATTTTGGATTGGCCCATCATTTTCTATTTTAAACTTCATAGGTGTTTATAACAATTCTTTCTATAGTTATCGTTTCAACAGTTCCTTTGCCTATACATAGTCATAAACTAAGAATACGGGACGTCAGTACGACTCAATGTGGGCACATTGACATGTGGCTTTTATAAGAATCTAAGACACGGCATCCCAATGACACATTATTTAAAATATGTAAATTTATCCCAATGACACGTTACTTAAAATATGTATTCTTTTTTTTTTTTAAAAATGTACCAATGTAATTCAATAAAGGATTTTTTTATTGAGTTTATCATGGGAAAATCTTGCCCGTAGCGGCTTTGTGCAACTGCTGTAATAACGAGCCAACGGTGGCATCAATTCCTGTTCCACCGATCGAGGAGACCAGCCTTCGGCATGGGCAGGCATGAAGGGTCATTTTACCTCTACAAGGTACTTAGGGGGATAAATCTGCTTAAACTCATAGTAGAGGCGCTTACGGGATTCGAATATGAGATTTCCGTTTCATAAGGCGGGAGTTCCAACCCATTGTCCTAGGCAACGTCGGCTTGTAAACGATTTTTTCATCAATTAGCAATTGAAAAATCTTTATACCATCAAACCCAAATATTATAAGGCATAAACTATTGAACAAGAAGTAGGGAAAACCAATAGTTCAGAAGCTAAGAACGAATATGATAACATATATCATTAAATTTATCACTTGGCAACTATTCTTTGGGCTTTTGATGTGTATATTATCAACTAGCCATAATGCCCATGTGATACATGGATAAACCTTATCATAATTAATTTTATCTAATAGTTCCACGTAATTAGTACTTTCTTTATAATCTTTTCTCTTGCCATTTATTTTTGAAAATCAGAAATTGTTTACCGTTATATGTTTAGTGTGATTATTTATTCTGTAAAAAAGGATAGATATTAGCTAACTTAAACTTTAAATATACTCTTAAGGATGATTACTTTAGTTATTTCCAAGCATTTGTTTGAACGCCTAAATCACGATGAACTTTGATTTAACCTTTGGCCCTAAGCATGACAATGCTAAGCACTAACATAATCATATAATAACGCAGGGATTGGCAAAGTGTTGAGATACAACTCTTTTTGGCACTTTTGACTACATGTCCTTTAGTGCATGATAGAATATATAAACTGTTAGGGGTTGAACTGACAACCTTTAGTTAACAAGCCCTTCTCAAAGCTTAGTTGATGCTTGATAGTTAGAGATACAATTTTATGCATGCTACACGTGCATAGTTTTTGGAGTCGGTCATTTATGTCTGTCCTAATGTGATTCCAATATCCGATGTTCTTATGCAGTATAAGAGTATTTTCTGTTGCTGGGATTATAGGGATATGCGTGATCGCTCCCGTGAATTATGTGGGAGAGCAGAACATTGACTTCTCGGACCTTCGAAGCACAAACTTGGAGTCATTCAGCATTTCAAATGTTAATGATGGATCTAATAGGTAAGATCATTCTGCCAATGTGCATCAATTGAAATGTGCCACTGATGCAACACGCTCAAATTATAAGGTCCAGATTCTCCCTGATTAAAATGTCTAAAAAAATATCTTTAACTTAACCATGATTTCTATGATATAAAATTCTATAGCAAAGCTACATCCAACAAGAATTATTGTGCTGAATTATTTAAGTTATCGCACAGTAGCTGGTTATAACTTTGTGAATTTGACAGGCTATGGGTTCACTTTTCAGCTGCATATGTCATTACTGCTTTTGTTTGTTATCTCCTGTATAATGTAAGTTTCTTCACTTCATCATTTTTCTTACGAAAATTTAAACATTGGTTCTTTCTAAACACCCCATCAGCTGCAACAATTGCATACCTTAATTTTGATGAATGCATGCAATTACTTTGGGAAGGCATTGTATGTGACTTTCGTATATAACCTAAATACTATCATCGGGAAGAATAAACTCTTTGCTCTGGTAGTAATGTTGATCGAAGAATTATGCAGTGATTCGTTGGATATTGAAAAGGAAAATTTATATTCTTGTGAATTTGACATTTGCAATAATCGGTATAACTGCCAGAAAATGAAGTGCTCTTAAAGTTATTTTATGTTGCAGGAACTTAAATATATCTCTGCAAAGAGGCTTGCTTACTTCAATGCATCCAGACCGTTACCACAGCACTTTACAATACTTGTCCGCAGCATTCCCCTCAAAGATGGAAGAACATGCCGTGAGGTTGTAGATAATTTTTTTATGGAATACCATCCAAATACTTATTTCTCAAATGCCGTTGTCCGTCGCCATAACAAGCTTCGTGAACTAATTGTAAGACTTCTGAACTGTTGTATTGTCTTTCAGCTTCTCCATAAATAAGTCTTGATATGTTGTGTTAAATGTCAAAACAACCTCTGAAATGTCTTATCATTAGTATGCAATGGTGGTGGATGATAGTTAGCCATCTGTATTTGCTCTTTGATCTGTTTCGGATAGTATGCATTCTCATAACATTTGACTATGTTTTATATCCTTATTTCGTCCGTCTATATCTTTTAGAAGGAAAAACAAAAACCTACTATCTTGTTTGATGTGTTGCTAAATGTATCTCTTGATGCTTTTACTAAACATCATAAGAAATTCAGCCATGTAGGAGAAAGGTGCAGCTTAAGCAACCAAAGGAGGAGTATAAGAAATGTTGGAGAGCAAGATGGCTGATATGGTTATTGAAATAATACTGGAAATGTTTTAAAATTTAAGTAATGCATATGCAGTGAAGTTTGTATACCGTTCTCAACACTGTAGTCTAATATGTCTTGTAGAGTTTTAAGAAAGCTCCACTAATTATGTCTCTCAAACTTTTAATGTTTCTGTAATTCAGGAAGTTCCTGTAGCCTTTGTTTCCTTCAAATCTCGCTATGATGCTGCAACTACGCTTCGCATCCAACAGTCAGACAATCCTGTACAGTGGGTTACTGAGGAAGTTCCTGAACCCCGTGATGTTTACTGGCCATTCTTTTCAACTTCTTACCTCACTAGATGGCTCTCGCAGCTGATTGTCATTGTAGCATCTGTCATTTTGACTATAATCTTCATAATTCCTGTTGGCTCGGTCCAAGGGCTGGCTAATTTGGATCACCTGGAGACATTGCTTCCTTTCCTCAAAAATATACTTAGCATGTGAGTTTTTGGATTTTTGGTTATTATGTCCCCTTTTGAAGTCGTTTTATTATATTTCCTTTTATGAATATTAGCCACTAATTTTTTTGTGGTTCCAGATAAGAGGATTTCATTTTATAGTGCAATTCAATGTTAATGGTTCCCAAATAAATACGGATTTTGGATTTTGATCTATAATACGATATCTTTATCATTATTTGGTCTCTTTTAGTGCTGTTGGACTGAAGTAGATCTTTTTAATCTTCGGAAGATGATGTTTGCATATTTATTTGCTCACTACTTTTTCAGTCGTTGTAGGCATCATCATATACATGGCCGTTGACACTTTGCAACTAAGCAATTGATTCATGTAGAGGCAGATTACTAATTCCAAATCTGATAATATAATCTACGAGACCTTGCGGTGTACAAACCTAACTTCTTTAGCAGCTTGTTCATTTTAATCCTGCTTATCTTACCACACTGACTTGGTTATCTATGTCATTAACGAGAAGTGTCAAAAATTAGATTAGCATTTTAAGGTTGCATACTGCATTGCTAAATACACAAATAATTACATACATTGATGATTCCCGCATGATGGAAGAATATGGTGTCATATTTGGATTTCTGGTGATTGGAGTTAGATAAAACTTGGTGGGATTCAACTACGAGCATGACCTGAAATTTTAATTTTTACATATAACATATAGCTGTCGTAAATATATGAATTAATAACACATTGCAAAGTTTAATGATTACTCTGTTAGAAAGCATTCACATGTATACCTGTAATAGAGGAAAAGTATGGAAATTTTGTCTCGACTAAAAAGAAAGATGATTAAAACATGTAGTTAATCTATAATCAGGCAAAAGTAGGTTTGAATTTCTATCCCTTAAGATTTGTGCAGTATCTACGCTCTCAGAAAAAATAAATGAATGTGTGTGATGAGTTAATGCCTTACACCATAAGTTGGATTTGAATGTGAATCTTATAGCCGTTCAACTAAGTAATAATGACCTCTTAAAAATCTGCTTTTGTGCTATATGGATATATTCACATAATATTTGGAGCTTTTCCCCTTTATACTTCATCCACTTCTCTTCCTTTTTTTTTTTTTTTAATTTGAAATCTTCAACGTCAATTTGCGTCAAGCCACAATAGTACATGTTGGAGCTCCCAAACATGACCTGGCGGAAATCTTAGTTTCTATTTCTTCCTATCTCCGTATTTCAAAATTAGAAAGTCTGTACCAAAACAGTTGTTCCATACTGATTCATTTATATTGTCATTTGCAGAACTGTAGTAAGTCAACTTATCACCGGCTACCTTCCCAGTCTTGTTCTGCAACTCTTTTTGTCTCTAATTCCCCCGACGATGAAGTTTTTCTCCACTATGCAAGGTTACATTGCTAACAGTCAGATTGAAAGAAGTGCTTGTGAGAAAGTGTTGTTGTTTGATATATGGAACATCTTCTTTGAAAATATTCTGTTTGGATCAGTTGCTTCTCAAGTTAAAAGTTTATTAGATCCCAAAAACATTCCTCTGGTACTGGCTGTTGCAGTTCCAGCTCAGGTAAGCTTAAATTCTCACAGCTGCTTCTCCCAATAAAAGCTCATAAGCAGACTGTTAGCTTACTCGGTAAAATGCAAAGACTAAGAAAGTATATCAATATTTTTTTGATCGACCAATGAATCAGGAAAAAAGTTAAAAGCATGCTTTCACATGAGATGAAAGAAAGCAGAATACAATTTATTATGAGGAAACTGACTAGTTCTCTAATCTTTATTTGCATTTGTTCAAATAATTGTCCTAGGAAAATTCGTCAGTTGAAAAGTCAGATTTAAAAAGACATATATTACTAATTTAGTATGGCCTTCAAACCTTCAATTATCAATGCATGTTGTTCTCTTCTAACAACATTGGATTTAGGAATCTTGATTCTGGATTATCTGATTTAGCATGGCCTTAGACTTTCAATTACCAATGCAGTTCGTTCTCTTTTAACAACATTGGATTTAGGAACCTTGATTCTGGATTATCCGATTTAATAATTGTTATCTTTTAACAATAATTGTTAATTATCTTTCAACGATTTTTTTACAGTATCAGTTTTGCAACTTATAAACTAAAGTATCATTTTCTCGTGCTTTTGTGTAGGCCAATTTCTTTACCACTTATGTTGTAACATCTTGGACTAGTCTAGCAACGGAACTTACTCAGACGTGGCCTCTCATTAGTAACTTGATTGGCAGACGATGTTTGGGATGGATGAGCGATGACTTTGAAGCACCCTCTATTTCATACCACAGTGAAATACCAAGGATCCTTGTTTTTGGACTACTTGGACTTGTTTACTTCCTTTTATTGCCATTGATTCTGCCATTCATATTAATTTATTTCTGCATAGGGTACATCGTTTATCGTAACCAGGTCAGTAGTTTCTTACTTGACTTCTTCACAGATAAATGAGTCAAACTGTATCTATGTGTGCAAAAAAGTTGAATCCCCTTTCCAAACATACCAGTACTTATTATACCATCTAAGAAATTGTCAAGCTTCCACTGGTCATCTGAATTCTTAATCAACTTAGCATTGTAAAGGATAAGGGGATAAATACACAGTAGATCAGGCTGTGCCGGGCAGTCCTGGGATATCTGCAAATTTTAAAGCTCTTAATGAGAAAGGCTTTCAATTACGGAGAAGGCATGCGCGGGAAGCGTCATCTTGTGTAATTTAGAGTTCACATACATATCCATCCTACGTATGTTGTTTCTTTTCCTTTATCATCCATAAGTCCTTATGATCCTTATGATCCTAATGATCTCTTGATGTATATGAGGAAGCAACATTAGCATTATCGATTTTATTTGCCACTTATAACCACTTCTCTCAATAAATGAAAAAAACAACTCATGAGAAGGCAAAGTATAGAACTAATAATTCTTTACATACAAGCCCATAATCTAACAAATGTAGAAATAGATATAGGTGGTTCTACTCATAATATGTCATACCATGATTTTAGTAATCACGACATGTTTTCTCGGTACTTTTATGAATGAGAGCTTCGTATGAGTAGATTTCAAGTTAAAACATTTTCTGGTACGAGATAGTCATGTCGCAGTTGTCAATAGCCTGAATTGCAATTTTGTAGATGTGCTTATATACAAACCCTTTTGTTTTGCAGCTGATGAATGTGTATGTGCCCAAATACGACAGTGGCGGAAGATATTGGCCTATTGTGCATACCTCCATTATATTCTCTCTGATCTTGATGCAATTGATTACCTTGGGAATGTTTATCTTGAAAAGTGTCCCTCTTGCATCAAGCCTGATGCTGCCACTGCCTGTGGTTACACTTGTATTTAACGCATACTGCCGTAAACGGTTTCTACCAATGTTTCAGTCCCACTCTGCTGAGGTATATCTTACGATTCCTAAAGCTCTTTCGATCGTTTACTTAAAATGATTACACGACATGTTGTTAATCAAACATTATAGGAAATAGGTATTCGTGATTCATTACTTCATTTTGTTGGTTTTTCTTTTTCCATTTGAAGATCATCTTGAATGTTCAGAACCAAAAAGCCGCTGAAGTAGAGCATGCCACTGTGCAGTCACAACGCTTATGGCCTTATAGGTTGAACTAAAGTATTATCGGCAGAATAAGTTGAAAGTCATTACCAATTTTGTGTCATTCGGTTGTGTGTTATACAAATTGCTAGGCAGCAATAGAAATTGGATACATCCATATAGTGGAGACCTGGAAACACCAAACTATTATTCAGATGCATAAACCAAATCCATTCATGCTATCCCTAATGGTTAGAACTTAGAATACTAGTACATGCGGTAAGAAAACTACAAACCACCCAAATACAAAAAAGAAAAGGAAATTGTGCTGTAGTTAAAGACTTAGTATAACATCTTTTTGGAAAAAACTACTCACCCCCAATAAACTACACATTAAACCACACACAACTAATCTCCATCACACATTCGTCTCGTGATCTACACACTTATCTCGTTATCCGCACACTTATCTCGTGATCCGTACAAATTATCAAAATTACAACTATACCCATTATGATATGTAGTCCTGATGTTGCCACGTATACTATGTGGTTTATTGTGTGGTTTTTTGGGTGATCATAGTAAAACTCCATTTTTTTTCTTTGCTTGACATGTATATGTTCTTTTTTTTCCTCTTTTTTTTGGGGGACGCTGTGAGGGGTGGGGAGCCTCTTAACTATCGGTCCCTGGTTGCTGCCTTTTCATGTATATGTTGTCTTGTTCAATGAATGAGCTGTGCATGCTGCAGTTTCTGGGCTTTCGTAAGAATAGACATATTGAAAGTTGTATTGGCTGGTTTTCTTTTGTAGACTTTGATTAAGAAAGACCGTGAAGATGAGAAAAACCCTGCCATGGATGAGTTCTTCAGCAAGTTGGGTAATGCATACAGGAATCCAGCTCTTGACGAAGATGAGCACACAACCCCTTTAATTTCCTCATCAGAACCATAAAAACAAAAGAAAACAAGGTACGTAAAGTGATCATATGTAAACGGCGATCTCTGTGAGTGTTTGTCCAAAAAACTGCTTTATCTATTATGAATGGCGGGCTTTTATGCCCTTTTTAAACATGTACTGCATGGAGGGGTGTACAAAAGCTCAGCTCATTTAGCATGCGAGCCAAGCTTGAGTTTTATTAGAAACTCGATTGTAAATAAGGTGTTGAGCCACGTTGTAGAAAGCTCAACTAGTTTGGGATTGCCATCTTTTAGGGTTTGATTATCTCTAAGACATATGTTCATATATGTTCAGACTTGAATTGTATGAGACTTATTTGTTCAGATCAAGGAGCTCTGTGATCGGTGGGGTCTCCCTTGTAGTGGTGGACAAGCAGCGCATCGTTTGAACTGGAGTAGTTGGCTTACATTTTGGAATAATTACATACTTGGCTTAGATTTTAGGATAATTACATATCCGCCTCTATTTTCTGTATGCCCTTCAAAATGAATTTCTATGTTTTCTGATAAATTACTTTATTAACACAATATATATATATATATATATATATATATATAGGTACTTTTTAAAATAAATTCCTGAAAACAGATTTGATGCATTTTAAACTTTTATATTCAATTTTTTTAAAATGATTATAAAAATGTTTTGTTACTATGCTTTTCCTGGTTTGAACAAACTTTTGAGACTAAAAAGATCTATTTGAAAGTATTTTTTTTAAAAAAAAATTAACGTATAAAATTTGCAGAGTACAAAAATTTTGATTTCATTTTTTCTAAAAACTAATTACACATGTTTGGGATGGATTTTGTAAGTTTTCAAAAAAAAAAGTTTTATTTAAAAATTTTTTCGAGAAAACTCCTACATTTTTCTCACACAACGACACCCAATATGTTTTTTTTCTTCGGGTAAGCAATACCCTATATGTTATGGTAAATTATTTTTGAGGATATTAGTACCACGATATGATATCTTGTAAAATAAAATGTACGACAACTGGATGGGCCAAGGAGTTTGTCGGAGTAGGGAATGCTGCCTCAAATTTCCTTTGCCATGGGATACATAACGTTGGTCGTAATTATAGCTAGTGTCCATCCTCGATATGTCATCATTCTACATATTAGAATAGTAATACTTAAATTTTGATATGTGGTGCTGTCTATGTAAATTAACTTTTAAATTTTAATCGCTCGAAAATTTTGGACATTCTTACAGCTTTACTTGCATACTTTTTCTTTTAATTAAAAATCTTCATGTGCTGAATTTCAAATAAGTTATTCTGCTTGTCAAGCATTGCATGTCAAAATTAATTAGTAATGTCCTGACATATAGTATGATTGATAACATATTGAGGATGAGCATCAGAGAACTTTTCCAAAGGGTACCGTTATAGGAGCTGAGACATTGGAATGAGATAAATCAAATAAATAATCTGTAAATGTCTTGCAAAATATGCTCCTCCTTTGTAAGCTCTATACATCTTTTTCTTTTTTTTTTTCCCCCTTCTTTTCTTTGGGTACGGGAATGAGGCCTATCTTTGAGGCACGAACAGGGCACCCAAAGTACATCCATGCCCAGTCAAAAAAAATTTAAGAGAGTACCGTACTATCATTTCTTGACAAAAACAATGAAACTCTCACCATTGATACCCCCAAACTATGCAAGGGCCATGAGCATTTGATCTGGAAGATACATTCCTTACAATGCTCAAAAAGAACTAAAGAAGTGCAGAATTCTTCTTTTTCTTATTTACTTTACACCTGCAATTTGAAGAACAAAATGGTATGCCATCTTAAATACTGATGATAGGAGTTGTCTTTCACTTGACAAAAACTAAGCCTTTACAGGTGCATGTACTAAATGAAAATTTCGAGTCAGCAAAACCATTCTACAAAACGTGCCGTGAGAAGTTTTTTTTTTTAATTTTTTAATTTTTAATTTTTTTTTTTTTGAATACCAATATTGTTGTCATTATCCATTCTACGGGTTTAACCAAAAAAAAATACTACTCCGCGCTTACTACTCAGGTGAAGCCATCCGTGGCTGGAGGCACACTTACGCCAACCCACCATCATACTTTTATTCTCACTAGCAGGACTGAGAGCCAAACGTATAATAATTAGACTTCTTGAGGTCCTGACACACGGAGTTTTAAAGAAAAACAAGGAATTATAACACTATTAAATAGGATGCATCCCTAAATGGCATCTCATTTGTTCTACTGCTAGGAACTATTGATGTTCGGGTGAAATATTCCTACGCAGGTCTTTTAAATAAAATAAAATTTAATTGAATTTTATTATTGCTTTAAGAGATGCTCTTCAAAAACATTCCAATTCTTACCCCTGTGAAGCACAGATCTACGTACTGCTTGACGGATGTGGCGCTCGTGCTTCTCCAGGAATTCATCAACCTTGCTTGACCGAGACAACAACGGGCCTGAGAACTCAACCTTTTCTTCTTGATCTTGGTATCCCTGACAGTTGATAATAAAAGTTAAACCATGAACTGAACTAAGTAAAAAGGAATTAAAATAAAATGATTAAGTACATAAATACCAATAAGCTACGGGTAGAAGATATTGCGTCTCTTTTGTAGTGAGCTTCCGAAAATCTTGAGGATAGCTGATTTTTGAGAAATCAAATGAGTCCCCACATCCTGCATGAACCCGTTGCTTCTGTGATATATTCTTCGATATTCCAGACGGTTTGTGGGATTTAAGAGTTGCACTGCCCTCACATGCAACATCTCCATTTTCTTTTCCTTCATAGTTGCTAGCATGTCTAGCTCTTAGAACGCTTAGCGGATCAAGCGAAGTGTTGCTTCTCGAACTCTGTCTACTTCTAGATCTGCTATATGCATGGTCCTTTTGTTTCTTCGCCCACTCGAAGCCACTCGAAGGATGAAAATGTAACGGCCCTGAGGATGGATGGTCTATTTGTGAAAGGTGTTTCATGTGCCGATTCTCTACAGGAGGATTAATCGTTCTTGCTGGTTGCAGATCTACCACAAGCCTATTATTTCCATTTTTTCCAAATTTCTGTAGAAATTTTGCGCTTCCATTGTCTCCATGATTAATTCTAGTCTTACGCAACATCATTGAGTCCTACACCAACAACAATCAAATGAGAAAACTTTGTCATGAGGATGAAAATTGGGTTATTTTGCAGTGAATTAACATAAACTGCTACCCCAGGATGCACTGCTGCTTTGCTTAGCGCATTGAAGTCAATCGAAGCTCTTGGTATTCGAGAACGCCTTTTCGTTGATTCCAACTCATTCCCTGCTTCATCAGTGCTTGTCCTGAAAATAGCCAGCACACATTACAGGTTTTATAAGACCTTTTCACATCTTAGGGGATGTTTGTTTTCATAAGATCCGAACTGTAATTAATGGAGGTATGAGAGTAATTATTATTTTTCATAAACGCAACGGGTATTGTTACATTGGCCTTAACCTACCTTCAACATTTAAGTGGATTTTAATAAATGCTTATATAGCTCAAACTATTATAGTTGACGTAACTGGATGCCAGAAAGGACAACATATACTGTATGTTTTGAGAATATATTGTATTTTCTGAAAACTTGTAACAGTCCAACTCCAAGGTTGATGGTATAATTACCATAACTCCAGCTTCATGAACACAAAGACCTGCTTAATAGAGTTAATCAGGTAAAAAAATTTTGTCCATGAATCTTGAAGTTGTCGTTAAGATTGTTAGTTTTTGTATTCAAAGATCCAACTGTAAAATCTCATCAATTTATTGCTCAAACAAATGAAAATAACCCATATGCGAAGATAGACGACTGAGACAAGAGTTACCTCTGTGACTCACGCCCTTTTGCATCAATTTCCTTGTTAGGTGAGTATTTGGGTAAGCTTGATGGTTCACATGCATAAGGTTTTGTCTTGAAATACTGAAAAAATATAATAAATATCAACAGCCATGTGAATGTTTATCCTAGATTTGTGATAAAAGTTAAAACAGAAACAATATTCCACTATTCAGGTCAGTAACCACGACACGACAATAACTTTTCAAGTTAAAACCGGTTTATTCAGGGGGAAGCAATAGTTAAATCTGTTTTTGTATTTGGTTTTACCTCAGAAGAAAGAGCTGATGATGCGGTACCACGCTTGTAAGGGTCAATAGATAGCAGAGTCTCTAACAAACTTAAAGCACATGGGGTTAAAGATTCAAATGCCTCATGGAGACAACTCTCATATGGATGTTGAGGTTTAAAAACTGGTGCATGTGGGAGCTTAAACTTTCTCCAATACTCTTCTGAAGGGGAACCACAAAGCTTGAAAATTTTGTGCAGTTGCTCTACCTGAGGATCATTTAAACAAAAGTATCAGCCACATGCAATGTTTCATTTAATTTGGAAACTAGCACCACAAATTTAGGTTATTAGAAGGTTACAATCTGTGAATCTCCTATATCCTTTTCCAATCAGTCTGACCACTATTTCTTTCTCGAATTAGTCATAGTAAGATCTAGTTACAAGCTGACATCTGACATTCTAACACCCATTGATTAGGCAAAAAGTTAAAACTATTGCAGCTAAAATATGACATAAAGTTAACACGTGCGCCTCATAATACTCTCATGAGAGTTAGACAAGAACTGTATTTTTGTAAATCCTATTATTTCATCACATAGAGAATGATATCATGAGAAAAGAAGACCTTGTAAAGGTCATTACCGACATTGTAATAACTATAGCTCATTTCAAACTCATTTATCAACCACAGGCAATCCATAAAGTCTTAGGTTTTAGTTTTACATACCCTTGTAGTCCAGAAACAAGCCATTTTAGGAGTTCGAAGGATATTGGATAATCATACAACTTAATCGAAAGGGTTAAAGAGTCACCGGGTCAAAAAAAGATTTGAAGTTTGGAAATTTTAACTTTTTAAATTGTCATAACTCGTTGGGACAATCATATAACTTTTAAAATTTTGGAACTCGAAATAGACCACCACATGCTGAGGTCATGGGAAAACTAAGTTATTGAATAATGTTATACATATTAATCATGTAACTATTTCCTACACCATTTTAATCGTTAGATCTGCAGGAAGAAGTGCAATGTAATACCTCAGTCCTTCCTTGTAAGATAGGCTTCCCAAGAAGCATTTCAGCAAATACACAGCCAACACTCCACAGATCTACAGTGGGTTCATAATCTGTTGAACCTAGTAAAAGCTCAGGAGCGCGATACCATAAGGTAACAACCCGGCTGGTGAGTGGCTGTTTACTTTCAGGGGTGAAATAATTCGCTAAACCGAAATCAGCAACTTTTACAATTCCTTCATTATTAACAAGAACATTAGCACATTTAATGTCACGATGCATGATTCCACGTGAATGGCAGTGGGCAAGTCCTGAGAGTAATTGGTGCATATAGCACTTGACCTGCCAATGACATCACCAGTACGTAAGTAAATCTATCGTTGGAGGAAACTTGATTTTAAACCAAGCAACATCTAAGAAGGACAATACAAGCACCATGAAGTTTGAAAAGAAAAGCATGTGCATAAGTTTTGGAAAAATAAACAAAAGAATAAGGATAAGCTAAAATCCTAAACAGTGATGGAGTAATTTCTTTGGTCCATAGAAGTTCATCTTCGGAGAATTCAACCAAGGTACTCTCCTTTATGGGGAGTATTTTAACCACCAGTTCTTGGGTGCTGATGTAGAATCTACATTAAATGTTGAAATCTTAAAAAAAATGATGTAAACGTCAGTATATTAAGCATTTTATATTATGTCTCTTTGCTTTTTTTACTGAGTGAATTCACCATGAACATTAACCATTTTAAGGGTTTTGTACATTGAAGGCATTCATAAGAGCAATATAAACAGGAAATTTGCCATAAAATCTAGAGATTGATAGGACTGTTGTCCTAAATAAATAAACAGACCTGTGCTTCACTGAATTTGATGTCAGGGGAAGATGACAGCCCAGCCAGATCGTGTTCCATATATTCAAAGACCAAGTATAAACTGCATGAGAGGTGAGAAGTTATCAACCCTTCCAATTTCAAAACATTTGGATGGTTGAGCCTCCTGAGGATCTGTATCTCTCTGGCCATGAATTTGACGCTCTCTGGCTCAAAATTGTCAAACCGGACCTTCTTCAGGGCTACAATCTTGCCTGTGTCTATCTCCCTTGCTCTAAATACAGTACTATAAGTACCTTGTCCAATCTACAAAGAATTATCAAAATTAATATGCTTTTCCAGTAGATATTGTTAGCGGAGATTTGATAAGATTTTAAAAAAAAGGAGAGATAAGGGTTATTGCGAGCTAGACATAGACATGATAGATTACATATCTCATTTGATATTGCAGGGCGAAAACAGAAGTTCTCATGTGGATTATTGCAACTGAAAGATCGAAAGGAGAATTTTATTTGGTTGACTTCTGATAATACACAAGCATTATGATAAATCTACTTGAAAAGATGGATTTACTAGAAGGGTTGGTGATTGTTAAGACAACCATTAAACACATTTGTAACATTTCAGAAAGATACAAATTATTTTGAAATTCAAAAAATCTGCATGCTTCATGATATTTACGTGCAATTATACAAATTTTATGCACAATTTTCCTAATTATTCATAGAAGGGTTGGTAATGTTAGTATAACATTTGCATAACATTAAAATGCCCCATGATATACATGATCAATTACGCAAATTTCTGAACAACTTCTCAAATTCAGCGTATATTCCTAAAAATAAGGCACAGAGAAAAATCTGAATGCATACACTTAATTGAGAAGTTTAGAAAAAGCCACGAATCTCAATCCAAAAAAAAAAAAAAGCCACGAATCTCAATGTATTAAGAAGGTTCAGAAAACAGAAAGTGCAAGATTCACCTTCTCCAATTTCTGAAATGAATCAGCCTTTAGTGGTACCCAACCCTTTATGGCCTCGCCGGCTACGGCGGTAAGCCAAACGGGCCATCCGGCAGCTGCCTGTTCACCCTCCGCGTGTTTGGGGAAATTCCCCAACCGAGTGGAATTAGCGGTCCACGAACCCGTAGTACTAACAGAGCTCATCTTCCCCAACGAGCTCACTTTCGATGATTCCCCTGATTCACTCCGGTTCCAACCCGGAGACGGCACGAGCATCTCACGAGAACCCTGTAGGTCCCACGACATGGCCCCGGACGCCAACGGCGGCGTCACAGAGGCCTCTTTCTTCGACACCGCGCAGCCCATCGCCGGCTAGCATCCGGAGACCATCCAAACCAGGGAAAAAAAGCGGAAATAGAGGTAGGGAACAGAGGGATCAATCCAGGAATAGAGTGGCGCTAAATAAAGCAGTAATGAGAATTCAATTGGTGCATCATCATTCTCTTGTGATATAAATAGGAATTGAAATTTAACTACGATTTCTTGATTTTTGAAGCGATTTTGCAGGAATTGTTGTGTTTTTTTTAGATCTGCTGCTCTGCTCTCTGATACTATTTTGTTTCCTTTTTTTTTTTTTTTTTGAAAAAGGTGGCGGGTGGGAAATAGGGGTGGTTAGCCGTTGGGCCTCCACCTCGGCTTTGCTTTATATAGGTGAGCTCGATATTCTCACCCCCGTTTTTTACATACACGTAAATTACCACTGCCAATCCAAATTTGAGAGAATACTTCACCACTTTAGAGTTGTATTTTTTTTTTTTTAATAACAACCGAAATATTTTTGATGCACCAACACATGATATTACTGAAAATGTCGTTTTCCAATCACGATCTATTAGTTCGTATTGGACTGAGACCGTGCTTATATGAAATAAAATTCAATCTGGTATACGCCTTACGCCAGGCATGAAGTCGTTTTGTTCAGCCATCAGATTAATAACTCTGATCAAATTACAATCAACATATCTTAAAATATATAACTTCCAAAGTTAATTTTCTAAGAATACTTAGATGTCCCAATTTTATTTAAAATATCTAATATGTAACCAACGTTACGATGTAAATGGTACGACTTACTACACGTCCTCCGAGATATTTTTTTCGAATGCATATTTTACTAACTTAAAATTTTTGAAGAGTCACATTTATATTTAAATTTGATATATTTCCTTAGTAATTTCCTGGAATGAGGATTATTTTATATCTAATTCAATTTAAGGGTTTTATGTGACTGAAATAAGATTTTACACTATAATAAGCTAAAAAATGGGGCAATATTTATCCAAAATATATGACAAAAGGAAAGTAAAATAAAATAAAAATAAACCCTAAGCTCCTGTTAATTGGCAGGGATGCCATGAAAAGCAATTGATAGTGCACGTATCAACATTTTTTTTAGAGAAAAATGGCGAAATTTTTTTCGGTATATCAAGTCCACTTAATCCGTTTTCTAACCATAATTTATTAGTTCGTATTGGGTTGAAACTACGGTTAGAAAGTAAAACTCCGACTTGATATGTGTTTCGAGTCAGACGTAGAGTACGGACGTCCTGTCCAGCCACCACATTAACAACTTAACTGAAAATTCGTTAAAATTATCTATTTTTTATTTCAAAACTATCTGTTAATTCGAATTTACAATTCATACTTTATAAGACACATGTCACATTGCTAAATTCTGGGCGAAGAACGCATGTATCAACATTTTTACTCAAGTTCATTATTGAGCTGTCTAACCCCATTCTTCCTCCGGTAATCTCAACCCTACGTACTGCACCCATCCCCATACGTTATGCTCCATCAATTTATATATATTTTTTGGGGAAATTATAGATGGGCCCCTTGACTTGGTAAAAGTAATTTTTTAACCCCTCCAGATTTAATTTTTAATAATCACTCCCTATTTTAAGCCTTCTTATTTTTTAACCCTAATAACTAACTCACTTAATTTTCTGACGAAAATACCCTTTCGATTTTTTTTTCCTAATAAGATTTTAATATTTTGAGTCTTCTTTTTCAACGTCTTCTTTTCACCGCGCCATCTTCCATAGTCATCGTCCGCCGCGCCGTCTTCTACCGTCATCGCCATGGCAAACGCAATTTTTTATTTTCATATTTTGTTCTTATTTATTTATTAGTTGTCGTCCGGCACGCCGTCTTCCATAGTCAACTTAATTTTTTCATATTTTCATAATCTTGTTTTATTATCTAATCTTCTCTTCCATCGCAATGGTAAACATCTTCTTTTAACCCCTCGGGATCCGGTCTCCGTCTCTGGCGAGCGCAGTGGCAGAGCGTAGGAACAGGATTGGGAAGAAAACGAGTTTCATCGCGTCGTGCCGGTCATCGAGTTGCATCTCTAAAATAAGTAAAAAAATTAGTAAACGGTTAATGATATTAGAGTCAATTTTATATATTGAAGGGCTAAAAAATAAGTAATTTGAAATTAAGGGTTTATTATTAAATATAAAAATCAAAAGGGTTAAAAAATAACTTTTCTAAAATTTAAGTACTTATCCAAAATTTTTCGATATTTTTTTGAGTTTGTGTTTCCGACAATTTGTACGACCATTGAAATAAGTAAATTTATAATAGGACAACTCTATATTTCACCGGCCATTCGGTTTTTATTTTTACTGGCTTCAAAAATTCGTATTATTTTTTATAAAATATAATTTATGGTTCGTCCTATTTAGTCAGAAGTAATTAGAGATGGACAATTTAGTAAATTATTAGTTATGTAATTTAATTGGATAAAATATGTCGTCTAAATTTTGTACATATGTTCCTCATAAATAGATATTAGAAGTTCGAATTTCAGCAAGTATGAATTGAAAGATACTACTGTACTATTATGTTATCGGTGTAGGATAGAAATTAAACTCGATAATTGCATTAAAAAAGAAGAAGAAATTTTTTTTTAAAAAAAAAAAAAAAAAAAGAGTTTTTGCACCTGGTCATGTTGTGTCGAAATTCTTCCGCTTTACTTTATCTTTAGCCTTTTGTGTTCAGTAAGCTGAGTAAAAGCAGAGGTCGGTCAGCGGTCCACTGAAATTATGAACGTGGTCTTAAAAGTGGATTACGTGATTTGGAGTGGTTTAAACTTTAAAGCTGGTTATTATCCTTACAAATTGCACCAGATGCTATATATGTTTCCATTTAGAAATACTATGCTCCTCTAATTGTTATCTCTAAATACATCTCTAAAAGTACTTGGATAATATGATGGTTTTATGGACGGTGGATATTAAATTTTTCCATTTTGGACATACTATGAGGAACTAAAGCCCTACGGCGACTCCTTTAATTGTTATCTCTAATTACATCTCTAAAAATACTTGGATGATATGATGGTTTTATGGACGGTGGATATTGATTCCCATTTTGGGCGTACTATGAGGAACTAAGGCCCTGTGGCGACTCCTCTAATTGTTATCTCCAAAAATACTTGGATAATATGATAGTTTTATGGACGGTGGATATTGATTTTTTTCCGTTTTGGACGTAATATGAGGAACTAAAGCCCCACGGCGACCACCGGGCCTGCAGCCTTCCAAATTCCAAGCCATGCACCGAAGCAGAAAGGGATGATTTCCTAAGCCGAATTGAAGGGATGCGGCTCCCCTAATGCATTAGCATCAGGGTTTAGCAAACGGACGGCCGATCCGAAAGAATATGGATCTTGAAATCTCGTATAAAATTTTCACGGACTTATTTGACCTATTTTTAAATATTTTTGAAAAAAAAAAATTGAACTACAAAAATATATATTTTGATGAGATTTATAACTTTTTAGTTGAAATTTTTTTGAAAAAATGTCAAAAAATATACCGAAATAATGATATTTAGTTTAATGAGCACCTGCTGTATCAAAATATCTATATGGTATTACAAATTCTGCAACGTTAGACAAACAAAAGCCAGTAGAAGCCAATCTCTACAATGCTAATTATCAAATTAAAAAACACAAGGTCGTCAAATAATTTTTTTTTTAAAAAAAACATACATTTCTAATAATTGAAGCATGTACAGTTTCCGTCTACGACTTTTTCCCCATGTATATCTTACAGACCATTGATATGTGTATCATGACAGTGTTCAGTAAAACTACCCAAGTAGCCTCAAAGAATACCCAAAATACCAAAACAAGCTATGTCTGTACACTCAAGATCGGCATACATATTCAAATGACAACAGAAACTTAATTTATACAACATTTTTTTGGAATGAGAGGATGAATTTTTGAACTTCCTGTTCTACGGTGCACGAGAAATCCTCCTACTTCTTCGAACTTTCTGTTTTTGAACTCCAAAGAGAATGTTATAAAATAATAAGTGGAATCATCTCCACATCATATCTAAGCTTATAGCAAAACATATCATTTTAAAAGATGCGACTAAATGAATCTGCCTCGCTTTATAAGTATCTGCAGAGTTCTGGTTAGAGGTCCCTAGCAATACTCGTGTGAAAATCAGATTCTTTGAATAGTATCCCAGGCATTCCGAATAGGTCCAAGTAACTTAAAACTCTTCCTTTAGCTGAAGAAATTGTAATTAATTGGTTTGTGGATCGCTCTTCTCAGCTGTTGTCCGGTATATTGATTATTCCGTTATTTGACACGCTATTTTGTACATCTGCCATTTGCAATGTTACGGCTGTTTTTTCCTACCAGATGGAATGTCGTGGTTGTGTTTACCTTCGTATGTTGTTATAACTGACTTTGCGTCTGTTGCAGCTCTTTCAATGTGTTTCCTGACATTGCATCCCGTATGCGTGCATTTGTAATAACTCCTGCATTTTCAAGTCAGAAAAATATTAACTTCACATGCCCAACAGAGAGCTGCTTCAAGTCTACCAATCGTCAAAAGGTCACCTTCAGTGACTCGAAAAGTTTCTGCTTAACAAGCACTTTATAATCAGAAAATGTGATAGCAGTGGCATATACAATACTATGGAAAACAATTTGGAACTATAACGGAATATGGACCATCTTGTTTAAGTCATCCATATCAAATTGTCACGAGGTGATCAGACAATGAAAAGAAAATGTATCTGAACAGATGTTAAAATGGCATTCCTAGTCACCACCCAGGTTCGAGCCCGCGTGGGGTGAAATTCTCGCAGGATTTTCTAAAAATCCTTTTAACCCCGTGGCAGGAGCCCCAGTTCATGGAAGGCCTGTACTCGGATCCCAGAGCGTCGGTCGGGGCTGAGTGTGGGGGTTTCCCGCGAGTTTGAGGTCCATACGGGAGCATGCGCTCGCATTACGGATTCCACCACGATAATCTCAAAAAATAAAATAAAAATAAATAAATAAAATGGCATTCCTAAATAATTTTGACAATATACAAACACCATGACAAAAGAAATTTCCTCAAATCAGCGAGTAGAATAGCATGACGAAGTGGAAGTAGTTAGAGGACAGAATGGCAACTATGGTGCCTTGAGGAAGTTAAGAAGGCAGTATAGTTATAACAGGAAGCCAAAAATCTCAACCTCGTAGGTCAAATTCAACCCACATCTACCAAACAAGTAATGTTTTTACATGTTTTTTTATTTTGACTCTGTTTAAACTCCTTATCTTGCTATAAATAGTATCTAACATTATATTTCATATAAAAAAACCAGAATGCTTGTTTTAAGGGCAACGACTCTAGTGTTTTCTCCAGATTACCTTCATTACTGGAAAACTGCAACTTTTTCCCTTTCTATGTCTGCCAGACAAAATGATTATACTACTGAGCATGTTGTACTCAACAAATGTGTTAAGCAAGAAGGATCTCTTGGCTATGTTGTTGGAGATACCATGATTAACCATCAATTATTTGTACAATTTTCATCTTCTTTTACAACTGTTGGAAAAATCTAGAGCATCTTCACTGGAAAAGGTGAACGCAGAAACTATTTATATTATCCAACTTCATATTATGACAGAAGACATATGTATACGTCTGGTTATGATTAAGTTCAATTCACTATTCTGCTAAAGCATACATCATAGCAACTGACCGATTCATTATAAAGCTGGAAGTTCGTACCAAAGACTCCCAAAAATGCAACAGCGTTGTCTGTACAATCATGACAACAGATTCAGCATCCACAGAACATTCGAGCTATCAACAAAGAAAGGAAAGATGTACGCCCGTGTTTGTTAATCAGACTAAGCTTAGATTGGGTCTATCAGTTATTGATCGACTCCCCAGTTCCAGTATAACTGATTGGCAAGGAGAAAATCCAAGCAAGCGACCATGTCAGAGACCTAGAAGTTGAATTTATGAGAACTATACATACACAGATATACATCAAATTGCATGAAGCTGATCATCAACCTAAGCAGTACTAAAAGCCTCAACAACGACTATTTGCTTGCTTATTGGTAGACACATTGGCCAATATTACGGATCACCAACCACTAAAAACTACCACCATCTATCCTATTCTATGACCCTTCGTGCATCCAAATGCTATAGCCAAACCCGACCAATTGTCGATCTAGCCGACCACCATTGAATATCTCAAACAATCAGATTGCATCTAGTTTAAACAGATGCAAAAGTTACAACAGATCTGATTCCGATTCAACAAAAATCACATTAAGTCCATTTTAATAATCCAACAGTATTTGACATATCTCTTCTTCAATATTCAATCTATGAATTGCAGATTTGTCTATCTCTATGTATGTATACGCTCATACATGTATACACATTCCAACAAAATGTACGTATATGTACCTACGCTCCTCCCTCTTGTATACTGTGCTTACAGCAATTACCAAATGCCTTTCCACAATACTTTATTAAGCACGTTCAAACCCTGAAGTCGTGCAATGCATAGTTTCAGTCTAACACAATAAAACCACTTTTCCAACTACGCAGTGATTTGTAATTTGCATCTGAACTGTAACAAATATCAAATATCTGGATTCCCTTTTAGCATAAGGAAGCTAATATATTCCTAGAACTATTGCAGTACATATAGTTTGTAATTCATTGTAATAAATAATCAGAATTTTAACTAACTAAAATGCGGCTTGTTAGACATCATTCTTGCATGATTTAATGCTTATAATCATTATGAAAATAATATCACTAAATATGAAAATGACGTACCTCGGATTAGGATTCCCTTTGACCACCTTTTGCCCATATTTGCGCCACCTATAACCATCATCTAGGAGATCCACCTCACTGATTGTCTGCACAGTGATCCTAGGCTCTGTCAGCGTCCTATGAGATGTTGACAAAGTAACGTCGTTGTCTGTGTTCCTGTCACATCAGTAAGAACTTAAAGAGCAGGAGTGCTAACCATAAGAACATAAAGATATATTGATCAACCATACCTCCTTTTAGCCTCCGGTTCGTTATCATCTACTTCATATGTCCTTAGACCGGTGTCAGCCACTTCCTCACTTTCACTTGAACCAGACAACTGCTCAGATGCACCATCAAATTCTCCATCTACCTTTGATGTACAAGCAGAAGAAGTCTCATTTAATCTGCTCATAACTTTTAGATGGCAATTCGAATGTTCCTCTCTAGAATGAATTTTTGGTTCATTGGAGCCACCTTGCAGACAACTGCCCTGCTTACCACGTCTATTATTTGAAGGTTGCTGATGATTATGCTGCCCCTTGTAAACTATCTCAATGACTTCACCTTCGTAATTGCGTTCGATCTTTTTCTTAACCGGACAGTTCGGATGCGTACACTTATAGTAGCTCCTAGGATATTCACTGCTCTTCACTTGCTTTTGCCCATATTTACGCCAATTGTAGCCATCGTCAGTTGGTTTGTCTCTGGGAATGGCTGCAAATTGGGGTTTCTCATCTAAGTGAGAGCTCTCTTCCCTATTGCAAGGGACATTTATGTCATTTGATTTAGGAGGTGGCATCTCCTTGGATGCTTCCATATCTGAGACAGAGGCAGTTGGTTTTGCAACGGAAGGTGCTGCTTCTGAAGCAAAGGATGCAAATCCTTCTTGAAAATTCAGATTAGAACGACTTTGGGCTGTAACTTGCGCCAGGGCTTCCTGGTGGGACATTCCAAAACGGCCCTGCATATGTAGATTTATCAAGCCATGCTATATAAAGAAAACTACTTACAGTAAGCATATACAAAAGAATGCAATCTATAGTGCAAATTAGCTTGGTAAGTAGAGGCAGAGGAAAGCAAATATAACACCAGAATACATGGATCATTCATTCACATTGACCACTAATAAGAAGTGCGCCGGTTCAAAGCATAGCTAACAAATAACAAGAAGTATGTGGTGACGTAGCAAGCTAATAAGTAACAAACAACAAACTCAAGAAACATGTAGTGATTTTTTTTTTTTTTTTTTTTTTTTTTTTTTTGAGAAACATGTAGTGAAGTAGGGAGTCTAATAAACAATAAACTCAATAAAGGACGAATGTATTCAAACTGCTGTTCATCTTAATTTGGATTGCTTACAAATCCTTCATATAGATGTTCTGCACGTGGTTTGCGCCAATTCACAAACATTTCTTGCTTTGCTCTAACCAAGACATTGTAGAAGGCCAATAAGATGTGCTAATTATTCTCAAGCCTTAGCACTATATAGAACAGTCCAAAAGAGTTCTAGTTAACAAGTACAAACACTATTCAAATAGACGATCAAACTACTGAAATATTCCAATAAATTAAAAACCACATAGAGAAATTGAAATATTAGCCCAATAGCCGAATATTCGCTAATATTCACTCACAAAGAAAGCAGGGGAGTTGAGCAAGCCGCCTGGGCTGAGACCCGGGGGCACTGTGAATAACGGCGACCGTGGAACTTCAGCTGCCGCGCTGGATGCTGCCGGAGATGCGATAGCTCCAGCGAGAAGCTGAGAGAAGGACTGGTGCTGAGCCTCTGGCTCGAAGAAACTGGAGACGAGAGTCATAGGACCAGGGCTAGCGCCCCACGTGGCGCCGCCGCGTATGAGGGCATCGTAGGAGGGGCGTGGCGGAAGGACGAGGGACGGACGCGGCGGCACCGCTGCTCTGCCACGCCAGGTGCGGCATGGCTGTCGGCCATGGGATTTGATGAGATGAGATCGAGCAGTCGATAAATGGAGTGGATCAATATCAATTAAGAGGAGGAGAGAGAAGACGTAATGGGATTTTCGTCTTTGAGCGAGGGCCAGAAGGAAATTGTCCGTATTATTCCCTCGTGGATTAAAAGCAAACCAAATAAAATTAGTAGTGCGGGTGGATACGTTGACTTTTTGGCTGGCGGTGGTGGCGGGCGCGGGGAGGCGGATGAACTAAGATGATGATGATTTGACATATTTGTCCTCCGAATGACGGTTATTTACAATAATTTTGTAATATCTTTTTAGTTTTTTAAACAAATCTTGTCTTACATAGAGCCTCATACAGATCGTATATGAGCTTGGGGTTTTGTTAAAAAAAAATATATTTTGCATTAAAAAATCTTGATAAAAGAATTCTTATTTTTAAATATTCATATTCATAATAGATATTTATAAATTATTTAAAAAATTTAGAATGTTCTATAATTTTTATATTTAGATATATTAATATTGTAAGATCTAAAAGTTTTGTTGTTAGTAAATACTACAGACACTTAGAATATCTAATTTTATACAAAATTATTAAAATATATTAAAAAACTTTTTAATGTTACTTTTTTTTTAAATATAAACTAAATATTAATTTTAATTTAATAATTAGTTTATCTTAAAAAGACGATGCAAAAGCATAGGCTAATTTGTTTGATATTATACCTATAAGCTTTCAACTACTGTTAAATTTTTTTGTGTGCGGAAAGTAATTCTTTTTTAAAATATTTACATGATCAACCTAATTTGGATGATTGGATGTTTTGAATTAGTTGGATTAGGTAATACGGAAGATGCTAATTCGTTGAAAGCGTGGATTGCGGATATGACGTTGGGTGGGTTTGGGCATTTAAAACGAAATCTGCCAGAGATCACGTTAGGGAAGGCAATACTGCGTCAGCTCTTCTATTATTTAATTCGGATAAATCAGTTCCTTTAAAAAAATTAATTAACTTTTTATATTTAAAAATATTTTTAATAAAATTTTAAATTATTAAATTTATAATTTTATATTATAAAATTTATAAAAAATATTTTAAAAATTAATATAAATGTTGTATATTTCATAAAAAATTTATAACTTTCAGATTGATAATTTTTTTAAAAAATACTTATATTATAGTCAAATTATTTCTACACAAATTAAGAGAGGAGTTAATTTAGAAATAAATTTAAGTAAGTGGCTGATTTGTCCAATGGTTAAAATTAAGAGATTGATATAATTTTTTTTTTTTTCTTAGGGAAGTGCCAGCCGTCCGGCCTTTGACGAGACCTAAATAATGATAATAGGCCTCAATTGTGATAATAGGCCTCGATTATAGCAGATAATGAATCGCAGGACTGCACCTGACAGCAACCTCATGAGTCGCTCTAACGCTCTGTTTGGAATGAGAGAAAAAAGTGGAGGAAAAGAAAGTGGAAGGAATGAAAGTAAATGGAAAGAAAGTGGTAGCAATATTTTTCTTCCAGTTCGTTTGAATAATGGAGGGAATGAAAGTGAAGAAAAAGTTTTTAAATAAATAAATAATATGTGTATATATATATATATGAAGTAAAGTTTATATATAAAGTTTATTAATATATTTTAAATTATTTACGGAATATTTTGGTGTAGATAAAGAATATAATGTTTATTATAAAAATAAATACATATTAAACAAGTAATTATAAAATTAATTTTGATTAATGATTAATGATTAATAATTATAAATACTCGTTGTGTCTAGATATAGGTGGGAAAAAAGTGTAAACATAGGTGAGATCCTTCCTGACTGTCATTTCTTGGCTTTTCCCTCCGTTTTCTCCCCAATCCAGAGGAAAAAAAAATGGTGGGGTCCACGAATTGTTTTTCCTCTTATTTATCTTCCCTCGTTATTCCGCTGGATAACCAAACACGGAAAAACAATCAATTCCCTTCATTTTCTCTTTCAGCCGATTCTTTCCAATGTGATTCCCTCAATTTAAACACAGGCTAAGGATAAAAACAAGCTAAGTTTAAGCAAAAATATATCTTCCTAATTTTAAAAAGAATAATAAAAAATATATATCTTTTGACCTTGAAAAATAATAAAACTATTCTTATGAAGTTAATAAAATTTGATCAAGTATATTTACGGTACAAATGAGTGCAGCAAAAAATATCTATGAATATTTTTTTAAAAATTAATATAAAAATTTTAAATTTTGGTAAGGCTATAATGGTATCCACTGCTTTGAAGTTGTTCAAAAATCGAAAAAATTTTAAAGCTCTAAAATATTTTTTTAAGAATATTTTTGTAAAAAAAAATATTGAACATTAAAATTATAAATTAATAAAATTTAATTTTTATATTGTAAATTTTTTCAAAAAATACTACTAAGTATTTTTTTTTTCTCATTCATATTATTTCATATAATTAAAAAATTTGTTATTTAATAGGATCAAAAAAAGCTTAAAAATACTATGTTAAATTAAAAAATATATCTTTTAATAATTTTGAGTTATGAGAATAGAAAACAAATCGTCTGTATATTCTCCAAACGGTTTTTCAAATTGTCCAAACAGTCGTTATAATCCTCACGACGTGACAGAAGCCTGGTCGCTAACAACAGTCTCACGGCGTTAACTGACGGAATCCTCCACTTCTTATCTCTCCCCTATAAATACTGTGAACACATTTGCAGTACAGGCTACTGGGAGCTAAGGACAGATGATGACCACCGGCGACGGCGAGCCAGATATTCCCAGACGCATTCGCCGCAACGTCAAGCTCGGTCGATCTCGTTCTCATTCCCCTTGTACCTACGTTCTTTAATTTGTTCATCGCTTTTATCGTGATTTTTTCGAATTTTATGTTCAGGTTGTGTGGCAATTACTGGTAAAAAGAGCTGGAATCCATGGGGCTTCGGCAGTTGTCTAGATCCATGAACTGGAACGCATTCTATCGGTGGATTGGAGGCGGCGGAATGGAGAATAACTGATTTGGATGATAATAATTCATTGTTGTTTACTGAGCAGGTAGATCGATGATGTTTGATTATCTAATTCCTATTGTGATTTAAGTTACATAAACTACTGTAGTGATGATCTACCTCTAAATCTGTGCGATGGTGTAACTATGCTGTAATGTAGAGAAAATGCATAGTGGTGGTTACTTTGATTAATTGAGTTCAATTTGATAAGAAGATTATATGGAAATGTTTTGATTACATTGTATGTTGGGTTAATCCAATGACGATCTGCCTATATGTTTGCCTGTAGAATAGTAAAATGCATTTGGTAAAGAACCTCGACAGTTTTGTTGGCTGTCATACTTATGTGAGAATAATTTTTTAGTTAAAACATAGGAGATGCTAGGAGTGAACAATGAAAAGTCACGTTCCTTTTTTGTTGTTTCAATTTGTTATTGAAGATGGATAGTCATGTACGTTTCAATTAGATACAAAGGGGAGGGGGCTGCTAGGGAGGTGGTTTTCATAAGATTAGTGAATGCAGAAATGAAACTTACTGTTTCCATCGAAGCAATCTAACAGCGTTCGAAATGAAATTAAATAATACAACATGGTTAAATTTTTGCAGTTTATTTGATAATAATAAGTGTTTCCATATCCAAAGAAATAGCGGGATAACTATTATTCTTTAAGTGATTCAGCCAACTAAGCCATAGAACTACATTCTTAACTTAGATTTAGGGTTCAACCACATACGCTATCTGTTTTAATTTGTGGTAGTAGCTTATCAGATGACTATATATCTAGACCCATATAGTGCCATTTACTTGGGAGACAATTCTCTGTTAATAAAGTGTGGACGAAAAAGAGCAAAGCTTATGAAGGTTAGTGAGGAAGTTATTTATTACATTTATGTACAAAGCAGATCTGAATTTCCACCTACCTCCCACATCGACTTTCCCTGACGATCATGTGGTTAAATAGCTGTTGCTTATTTGTTTCTTTCCTCCCAAGTCTTTACAGCTTGTGACGAACTGCATCACTAGTTTTTTATTTTTAAACTATTATATATTAATATAAAACACACACACAGAAGAAGAAATGATTGTTGATAATTCCAGACTACTCAGATTGATGAGCTTGAATAATGAGCTAACATCAGTTTGATATCTTTTATATATCATCTCATTCTAAACATCAAAATTGTCATTAATAGAAGATATATTGTCTAGCCCTTGGGTTCGACCACTTGATGGCTATTTTGTTTTGGACATAATTTGAAAGATGCTTCAACTATAAACGGGCTGTCAATTGATCTTAAAGGAGCATGCGGCCATAGGTATTCCCACTAAATTTATACTTATCTAGACAGTAGAAAATAAAGATAATACTCTCTCTCTCTCTCTCTCTCTCTCTAAAATGTAGCTTTTAGTCCAACTGTGTTATTTATCATGTTCATGCCCGAATTTGTCTACTGCTTGAAATTTAAGTGATCCGTTGATTTTTTCATATTTTATGAATCAATTTGATGCCAAAGAACTTTACTTAAATTATGGTAAGTGCTCATTGTTGATGAAGTGTTACATAGATTTACCTTGTGGTTGATAGTTGATTTTGTCATGTTACATATTGAAAGAATATGTTATGTTGGAATACCACCATTCACTTATGGACGGACCACCAGTAAAAAAATGCCAAAACCAACAATGAGGGCCTGGGTTAAAGAAATTTTTTTTCTCATTACACTGTAAGAGTAGAGGGTCTATTCCTTACATAGCTAGTTTTTGAAATAAAATAATTCGGGATGTCATATGATTTCTTGCTCAAATGTAATTCAATACATCTAGATTAGCCATATCCTTGTCCTTGTGATCTTTCATATACATTTGACCGATATTCCAAGATGTGTTCATTGCTGAGACCAGATGTTCATCGTTTTGCATATTGCTTCTGCTGATGCTTCTCACATCCTTAACGCTCTCCATGCTGGTTTTGTGCCTGTAGTCTTTATCTTTTGAAACTCAACTTCCCGTCAGTCCTTCCTCATACGAGGATATAAATAAGTCTCCAAATTGTTTATATGTTTCATGATAACAACACCTTGCAACGTTTTTCAAGTTTTCTATAGCTTTCATTAAGGTACTTTTCTTGCTAGTAACTGTGTTTGCTGATGGCTATGCTTGAGTTGAAGCACATTTTTGCATCAGCCTTTGATTTTTCTTAGATTCTATAACATCTTATTTATATAGTTTATGATCTTGAAGAAGCTATTGTCTAGAAAATGAAAAGAGAAAGTAAGTAAATGAGATGAAATCTACTAGAACAGGTTACATCTTTGGTTGCTTAAAGACAATATAGCATTAAATTCACAGTTCCTTTATCTGGTAAGGTACTCCATAAGAGGTGCCATTCTAGATCACTTGCAAGTTGGTTCTTCAATAAATTGTCTAATTATACTAATTATTTACTTGGCATTGGTTTGTGGACATTTTTCCTCAGGTGTATGAAGACCATATAAGTTGTGCGTTTAATTGCGACTATATGGGATGAACTAAACCCCATTCAAACAGGATTGTATGCTAGTGGTAATCTAATTATAAGCCATCTTTCTAATCTGCTAATGCTAGATTATGTCGTATTTCTTGTATCCTCTATCCGTCGTCTTACTGAGATTTAGCTCGTACATGTAAAGCAGTTGATTCAGCAAGAAAGATAGATGTTCTGGGAGTCCATGATGAGTCTCCAACCGACCCAGTACTGCTGAGAGATGTAGGTGAGCCTTCACTAGCAGAATATCAGTTTCAACTGTTACATTGTTTTAGCTATTGTTTCAGCCTTCTTTGTTAGCGTACTTTTAAGAGCTGTCTACTCGAGATCAGTTTATGTTTCTCATAAGTACTCATAACCAGTCTTCTTAACCCTTGACTTGTCCTGTGCACAGCGGTAGTTGAGAATGAAAGGTGGTCTATCATACAACCAGAACTGCATGTCAGTAATCAAGGTACATCGACTATCTCTGAAAGTTGGCCTGCTGATATTAGTACTTCCAAGGAAGTAACATATTATAGTTGCGGCAATAATTTCGGGCGAAAGCCCTTTGTGGCTATAAATGTAATTGCACCAATACCCAGGCTGGCACTATACACTCTCGCAAAGCCATTTAAAAGGGAGAGGTACAGAACCTCTCTCCCCTGATTGGCTTGGAACCATTGGGCGCTCAGCACAAACTTCTGCAAGTTAGAAAGCTGGAGATGGTCTTATGCCCAGGCTGCCTGTCCAACTTGTTAAGATTCCACAGATGTTTTAATGGACTTGACGCTTTCTGCATGATCTTTTACTTGTAACCTGCATAAAATTCCCAACATGGGCTGCATTTGAGAGTTCCAACTTAAGAGAACAATCACTGGACGTATCAAAAAATTGAACTACAATTCATCATGCCGTTTTGCGTATTTTAACAAATTTGAAACTTGTACGATATGCAGACTATTCCACGCTTTATCATCTTGTCATCTGCATATGCAAATTTTCTTTTATCCATTTTTTTGGGAGAATCTGGCATCTATCCAAGTTAAATGAGCTGAAGCACATGTAATTTTCGTCTCCCCTTTCTAAGAATCTCACATATATCCACGTTAATTGGGCTAAAGTTGCCACTCGTAGTTAGGCTTTGCTGTTCTTGTATTCTTGCTTTTGCACAGACTTGAATGTGGTGTTCTCAAGCTAATGTTGCTTGGGGAACTTCTCTATAAGCCCCTAAAGAGCCAAAAGTCTTCACATTCAACCCCTATGGTTTGTCATATTCACTTTTAGCTCATCACTTTTAGCTCCTCTTCGTGATATGTAAAATATTATTTTAACCATTAAATAAGTATTTTTTTGATAAACTTTCAAATAAAAGTTATAGATTTTTAAAAGATCTATAATTTTTATATTCAATATTTTTTTAAAAAATATTTCTAAATAGATATTTGCGACTTCAAATTTTCAGCGAACTAACATGTTAGATTCAAAATCTGTTCACACTTCGGAGCATTAAAACATCTAGTTAGAAATATTTTTTAAAAAAATATTAAATATAAAAATTATAAATCTCATCAAAAACTATAATTTTTATGTTAAAATTTTTTTTAAAAAATACTAATAAAATAGTCAAAAATGAAATGCACGATTCCCGAGAGAGGGGCTGAAAACGAAATTGATATTTTTCGGGAGCTGAAAACTAAAACGTTTGAAAAAGAAGAGCTGAAAACACATTTTCCCATGTTGGTTTCTGAACACCTATATTTCTTATCGAAGTTCTTCTAAGACAATAAATAGGGCATTCTACAGTTTACAATGCCAATATTTTACTCAAGAGTTCTGTCTAAGCTACATTACGACTTCGATTCTTAACACACAACATTTCTCAACTACAGGTAAAACTTTATTTTAATCCCACATGTACTGTTTAAACGGTATCGAGGGGCTGAATAGTATAGACAATGTTAGATACAAACTGGGCAAGCAACTATTGTCTAGATGCATGTAAAAGAAAGAACTAGTAGTACAGTTTTAACTGGCTTTTTTTTTTAAGTAGGTAGATCATCAAACACAGGCAGGCAGGCGATGTCCAAGCAAGTAAACAGGCACTGCTACACCGTTTTTGTTTCTAACGAACAGTAGAATGACTGAAAAGCTATCGTAAATAGATAACCACGGTACTTCAGGCTTTTAGTCCAGACAGTTCATTTAAGTCCCACAAAATCTTCTACCATAAAACCCCAGCCACCATCAGCCAACATTACCAGGCCTGGTTCAGTTCTTGGGACCAATGTCCTTCAAGGCGCAGATCTGCTCCTCTCCCATAGCAGACATCACAGTCACAACAAGATCTTTCCCTTCGGCAAACCCATCCTTGATCTGCATGCGCAATTACAAAAGTCATAAAAGAATCCTCTCCAAAGGAGGAATACTCTCCAAAGGAGGAAAAAGTCAAAACTAGACTGCAGGAAATCTAATGGTAGATGTAAAAAAGAGCTGTGCTTAACCACGTGAGAGACTAATGGATAGGGGTGTATAGTCTGCTACTTGCCATGGGCAGAACCATGGCAAGTAGCTATGTTTCCACACCAAGCTGCCCATGGCAAGTAGCTATGTTTCCACACCAAGCATGTAAGTTAAAATTAAGTAATGGTTTTGAAAAGTGTAAATTCAAATTATGCTCATTAACCGTGAAACCGTTAAAGGTAAAACCACTCGCCTCAATATGTTTACTTAAGCCAGTAAATCATTAGCACAAAGAATCAAGAATACATTATAGCAAGCAGGAGTGAAACACAAAGGATAGCAAGTACAGATTCTGATATATTTGCATGTCCAAAAGACGCATAACAATAACACACGATCTGAGAAGAGGATAAATCACTTAGAGATGAACTAACCTGAGGAAGCAGAGTATCATCAGTAGGGAGTCTCAGATCATCTTTGGTATTCCCATTTTCAGTTAAGAGGCTCACCTGGCACATGAAGAGTTTAACAGTATTACGACTAAATGTAATGAATGGGAGCTACCGGAAGGCAACAACAGAAGGAAGTGAGCATACAAATCCATCCTCAGAGATATCAATCAGCTGGTAGTCGGTGCGATTAACATGAGGAACCTAAAAGGCATATAAAGCAAAATATTAGATCCCATAAGTATTGTTGACCGAAGATCTTCTAAAAAACTGTACCAAAAGGGTGGTGGGCCATACTCACATCACAGTTGTGAGACGATGGAACAATATCCTCAAGCTTCTTGCCATTGAAGATATCAATGCCCACAAAGTGACACTTAGCATGGCCATGCTTCCCAGTTTTAGAGGTAGACACCTCAACAACCTAAACATAACAAACCGTAAGTAGCTTACAACATCCAGTAAGAGCAGCATATCGTTTTTCCTCTAACCATCACCTTGAAACCATCCAAAATGTTAGGGGGAACTTGCCAAAAAGGTAATGCTCATATATCTTAGATTGATTCAAGTTGCACCATGGAAATTACTTCACATACCATAAAACATACTGCTAGATAATAAAAATTCTACTTAAGCACTTTGTTTACTCTTTATATACAGAACCAATCATTTGATGAGAAACATACAGAGTCATCCAATCATCCAATCTCACTAGTAAGTGCGTTCAAGAAGTTCTCAATTCTTTCACCAATATAAACATAACCTAGAATGCATATGTATCATAATTAGGGATGTCAATTTATCCGAACCCGATGGAGAAAGCGATTCTTCGTCCCGGAAAAGTCGGGTTCGGCGACAGGAACAGGGATAAAAAAATTCCTAGCGGGGACGGGATGAGGGACCTATCCCCCATCCCGCCCCCGATTATATAATATATATTATTTATAATATGATTTATATTTATATTATATTTTTAAGAAAAATAATGTGGAACGGGGAATTCCCGTCCCCACCACTTCCCCGTGGGGGATGGAAAAGGAATTCTCCTCGTTGGGGACGGAGAACGGAGATTAAGCTCAGGCTAGTGATGGGAAATAACCCCCTATATGTTCCCCACCACATTGACATCCCTAATCACAATAAGTGATAAAAACATACCTAAAAGTGAAACACATATATATTCGAATCACTCATCGTCAACATTCCTGAAAGATAACAATCTTACGTTGCAAAATGCTAGCTCTACTGTCAAAGAGTAAACAGAATGGAGACAAAGGTCAAGAAATTACTCAGACATACATAAAGTTATCTCATCAAGTCTTCATAGTACATCTATCCAAAGCAACATCATTAGACCATATTGTTCAAACATCAAGACACAACAAACGATCACTAGAAAATTTTGCACTATAGGAAACAATCAGAAAATTATACAAGATATGACATATAGCACATCGTTGTACAAGTCTTAAATCTGGAGGATATATGCTATAGAGGTTTTAGAACATATGAAGTTGAAATCTCTTCTAAATCTAAAGCCATAATAAGCGATCCACCACTCCACAGAAAGGCAAGGCCAATTTCCGATCCGAAATACCACACTAACCTACAATCAACGAATAGACAAACCGAACAAGCTGAACCTACATGACCGCATAACAAGTCAGAAACAAAACATACTCCAAGTTCGAGACGATCAATAAGAAAATCTAATGACAAATCCAAAGCAAGTTAACTACATCATAAAAAACAACACAACCGCGATGAGATCAGAGATCGAGTAATACCTTGCATGGCCTGCCCTTGATAACGATGTAGCCATTCTTACGGATGGTTCCAGCTTGCTGTGGATATGTCTTCGACGCTCCAGCATCACCCTTCGACTCGAAATGGTGCTCCTCGTCCGACATCTTCTCCTACCCCTACCGATCAATCAGCAAACAAAATCATCGAAATCAAAACACAAATTCTAACAAATACATCAATCAAAACCCAGATCCAGATTAAGATCCAAACAAACGTAGCGTATTTTATAAAAAAAAAAAATGTACGAGATATGAACAACAGATCGAAGATTAATTATACGTATTAGGGTTTACCTGTGCAGCAAGAGATATCAAGAGATAGGAGAGACGGCAGCGCAGGTGGCGGAGCAAAGGGGTTCAGTGAAATGGGAGAGAGAACAGCGGGAACGGCCCCGATTTCCGCTGGCGGGTATTTATAGGCAGCTGGGAAATGGGATGGCTTCCGGACGCGATATCCCAGTTGGGGCTCTCTAAAATTTGGCGTATAATTGGTTTTGCGTCCGCGTTAATCGGAGCCGTTGATAGTGTCACGTGGTTGGTGTTATTATATGGTGGCATATTCTCGCGTCCTGAGCACGCGAGGAGGTCAATCGCTGGGACCGCACGGCGCGTGCTGTAATAGGTTAGACCGGCTACGGTCAGACCGGATGTGGGTCCGAGGTGTGTATTGCTATGCTGATTTTAAAATAAAAAAAAAATTATTCAGTACAATTCAAAAAAACAAAATTAATTAATTTTTTATGTATTTTGGAATATTTACTGATTTTAAATTGCGTAAAAAATACAAATGAACTATTTTCGAAGTAAAAATTTAGACTAAATAGCATTATCCATCTAAAAGAATAGTGGTACACTCAATTTTACTTTAATTTGTTCGATGTGGAGGGGACTCAAACTTTGTAGGGTTGCAAGAATATGGATAATTTATTTATTTTTATTTGTAAAAAGTAAAATAGATAAATACATCATGCCAAAAGCTAGAATTTTCTAATTTTTTTTAATAAAACTTAGGTTGACTTTTCTGTAAATCTATAGCATCAACAACTTTGCATAGCATCCCTCGCCCCTCGTATAGTTTCGAATTTCCTACGTTTATAAGAAAAAACGTAGATGTGGCATAATAAGTGTGCAATATAATAAACATGATTTGGAGAATGTGTAATTGGTGACTTATTTAGTAGTTTTCCCCCTAAATATAATGCATTTACATCTTTAAATGACGTGAATATATATATATATATATAGTTTAAAACTAGTTATCAATATAGTTTGACGCTATCTGTCTTCTCTATTGTTTATAGATGGATGACATATGATATTTCTATTACTCTTAAAATATTACACATCACACATGACTTAAATAATAATTAATGTAAATTATTTAATACTATTCTTAATAATAATAATAATAATAATAATAATAATATGCTTTCATCATATCAGAATATTAACAGTCATGTAATTTAATTAGCTACGGCATTGAAAGCGTAAAATGACATAACATCACATAAAAAGTAGTCAAAATTGCAAACCAGTATAATTTAGCTCAAGAAGTTTGGACAGATCTTGCATCTTTAGCTTTTTTTTTTTTTTTTTTTATTTATTTTTTTTTTTTGAGAAAGTGGCGGATTAGAATTACCTAGTTCAAGAAAATCAAATCACTACTTGCACTGTACTGTTTTATTAAATTGTAGAACAAACTATTATTCAATCCGATAACAAGAAATATTTTACATTCTAAATAGTGCTCCATACTAACTACGCGATTATCAAGTTTCAAATAGTTAAAACAATATATATTGTAAAATAAGGATATTATATAATAATATAATATGAAAGTTAATCTATGAAAGACATAAATTAAAATAAAATAAAAAATAAAGTTAATCTATTTAAAAGATATATGTACAAAAGTTTGCGTCTTGCATTTCAGCCCCCGAAAACGCGTTTTCGCGCTTACGTGACAACGCCACCACGTCGTGCGTTTTCGCATTTCCGGACTGAAATGCGCAATGGTTGCTTTAGGTGGGTCTGATATGCAAATTATTCTAAGAATAAAAGTCTCCAAAGAAGGAAAATAAATACACATATGTTTAGCAATAGTGCCAGCTTTTTTTTAATTAAAAAGTCAACAAATTTGTTGGTTTTCTGATCAATAATTTCTTTATAAATATAAAAGGTTGTGTATTAGTCTTCAGCTTTTTAAAAACATCTAAATTAATATTTAATAATAAAAAAATATATTAACGTAAAAGCTAATTATACTATTTCTAAAAATAGAATGCTAATATGCAATTAACTCTAATCATAAAGCACATATCTAATTTGAATGTACAAATCCACGTCTCTGATTTACAAGGCCTATTTTTAGGAAGATAACCTCAAATTCCCCCCATTTCTTCAGCCTCATGTTCATCGCCACCCTGGTTTTACGTGACTCCTTCGAATAGCTTTAGCATTGACCCTCATTTCAGTTCAACGATCAATCCCATTCCAATCTTCAAACCAACATCTTTCATCCTAGATCAATAAGAAAGAAAAAGAAAAGATTACAGGATCATTATCGAATCAGTAGAGACAGCAATGGAGAAGATCAGGTGACTTCCACAATTTTAAAGCTTTTTCTCTGCACCACCTAGGAAGATTTGCAGGTGTCCCGGTGGCCATGGCATTGGTAGCGGTGCCGCCGGGCAACGCCGCGAGGGCTGCAGCCCTCCGCGTTTACTGCATATTCTTCACCTTCTTCTTCTCCCTCATCGCCGGCGGCGTGATGCTGGTTTCATACTTCCTCCTCCCCACAGACGACATCCCCGACTGGCTCGACCTCGCCGGCCTCGGGATCTGCGCTTTCCCTTGGCTCTTCTGGTTCCTCACCTACCTCTACCGCACCTATGCTTACCCCTCCAAGCCCGCGGGCCCCTCGCCGCCGATGAGGTCAGCCACCGTCGCCCCCGTGCCGCAGCACTCCGACAACTCCCCCGCCAATGTCGTCGGAGGAAATGCAGAGGAGCAGGATTGCAATGACGGTCCCGGCAAGCTTGGCACCGTCGACGTGCGGTGGGCGCAGGCTGTGCTGATGGAGATTGATGAAGACGACGAGTATGATCAGGCGGTGGAGAGTAGAAGATCGTCGGACGCCGCTGCCGGTGACGGAGATGAGAGGAATATGCCGCGGCGGCACGAACGGGAGGGCTCATCGCATGATAGCGAGAAGCCGCTTGCTCTTTCCATGGCGTCGTGATCGTACGTACCACGAGCACGCTATTTTGATTTTTGAAGATCGTCGTGATCATACGAACCACGACCACGTCGTTGATCGTCGCCCGCGCCCATGCACGTACAATCAATGTTGACCATTTTGAAGATCAACCATGCTATAGAATCGTAACATTTATTTATCCCTAAATTTTCATTTGTGGACATTCGCACTACATCATTTAAGTTATTTTAAACTATTTTTTTACATTTTAATCCTTCAGACACCCTTTTATATATTTATAACATTCTTTAATATACTTTTACACCTCCGATACATATCTAATATCTTGCACATTGATACTTTTTAGTAAACTTTCCACATTTTCGTATTAATTTTTGACACTTTTATGTTAAAAAATAACATATTGGCATCGTTCTAATAACTTTTAATATATTCTTGATTATTTTTAACACATTCAATAAAAGTGTAATTTTTTTATATGTAAACTACAATACACGGTAACCTATTGACTTGTACTGCAATACAAATCTTCCTTTCGTTTATCAACCCACGGTCTAGCAATTATCCTACAATCTACCAAATTATTTTGTCGTCTCAAATTATTAGAATTACAGACAAAATTCAGAAATGCGTAATAGCTTTTATTTGAAGACATCAAGGAAATGAAAAGGGCAACAGAGTCGTTTTGTGGAATATGATAATTTTTTTCCCCTTTTGGGTTTTAAGGGGATTAACATTTTTTTTTTTCCAAAATTTTACTTTGATTTTGTTATGAAAATCGGATATCTGCAACAAAACTTTCCATGTGAGATTATAGACCGTAAAAACTACACAAAGTTAGGCCACCGGTAAATATACGAACTTAAAAAAGACTACACAATACCACAAAGACTTCAGCACAGATTCCAGAAAGAAGGCGGGCAATTCTGTGGATTATAAATGAAGTAACAAAATAAGCCCGATAAGAATGGAGCTGAGTTATGCTTGATGAGAATGGAGTTGAGTTGCCAGCACTAAAAGTTACAGCAGTGCAGCTAGATGAAAACAAGGCTATCTACAACTCAATTCATTTCCTGAAGATTTTACAAGGTCTAGACTAGGCATTCCGTTAGAAAGTTTTTTTTTTTTTTTTTTTTTTTACCATTTACCATGGAGAAATTACGGCACGACATCGACGAAGCTAACTCCACCCCGTTCACACATCGACTAAGCTCGTAAAGTAGGAAGATGAACACTACTTGGTGGACATCTTTGCCTCCTGCACCTCCTTGTTCTTCCCCAACCCACAATACTCCCATCAATCTTACATTCAGTAGTAACCGCTTGCGGTGCCGGATGCGGGTTGTCGTGAACATCCGACCCGTTAGTAGACGTAGACGGACATCTATGCCGTTTAGTTGCCTTTGCGCGAGTCTGCTGATTTCTTCTACCTTTATTCCTCCTCACCGAATCTGTCTGCCAACTCTTTCCAGTAGCTCTAACCAGAGCTTCGATCGTCTGAAGATCTTCGGTTACTTCGTGCCTCGATAGAGTCACAAGTCCCGGGAGTATATCCTTTTGAAAGTCCTTTCGTCGTGGTCTCCGTTTTTTAGCTTGGCCCCTCCTAGGCTGGGTTAAAAGTAAAGAAGCAGCACTTTTATCCCCTCCTTTTCCGATTTCTTGTGCGGGTGTTATTTGAGGTACAAAGTGTTCATCAACTTTGATTTCTACGAGTTTCAGAGTCATATACTCAAAAGAATCCAATTCATCGTCGTATAATTCTTGAATTTCACCAAGTCTCCGTGGACTCGAATTATCTGTTTTTGCAAACTCGGAATTCACCACGAGATCTGCAAACCAGTTTAGTCCATCAACGGGCGATGATTCAATGTCCTCTAAGCAAGTTTGTTTGACCGACGACATTGCGACGATATTCTCTGCTGCTTCTCTAATCAGACCTTCATCGGAGCAATACACGAAATCTGAACGCTCTACTTTTTCCAAGATCTGTGCTTCGAAATCAAGATGCAATTTGCTGCTATTGTTTTCTTCGTGTGGAGATACCGGTCGTTCTGTATACTCTTCACATGCTACTGCACAATTCAGGTCAAGTTCAACCCTAGGACTTGATTTCCCGGCAAAGCTAGGCAAAAGTTGGCAATGTCGATTCGTGAAGCCAGAGCTCATTTCCGAGGCAGATCCCTTTAGCTGATTAGCATCAGTAAGAGCTTGGTTCAAATCAAAGTCTTTCATAGACTTATTATCCCCACATTGTAAATCAAGCTTAGGCGGTACTAATAGAAAGCCATTAGAAATACCATTTGGATTCGAAGTGACCTCGCTAATTGATGCCGACGAGGTCCTGTAATCGTCGCCGAAGTCGACGGTATTGTGAACGTTGAAGGATGGAAGCGTTTGCCTCGCAGTAAGGAAGCATCTTGTGCTTTTTGTAGATTTTGTAGACCACGAGTCCTTGCTATGACTAGGATATAGAATTTCATGGTCCTTGTTAACTCGGAGGGCTGATGCTTCGGATGAATCTGGAATTTTCTCATAACAAAATTGGGGATTTAAAGAATTTGCACCACATATATATTTTCCTGTAAAATGTGCAAGAAAAATATATAAGAACATGAGCCACAATACAAGAACCAATAAAATACAAGTGTCTCTTATAACAAAGAAAAACGTCATTTCTAAAAGGCTGTTGGCTGATTATTTTTTTTTTATAAAAAACACGTATTGTTTTAAATAATTATAAACTGATTGAAAGTTGAATATTGTAGTACTGATTTTGAAGTAGATTATATATAAGAATCATCCTGGGAACTGGCAACCTTTTGTCGGAATTGTCGCTAATTACTGAACTTTCGAACATAATCTTCTTGGGGTTCCAGAAATGAACAGATAGATTTTCACAAACACAATGGATTGAAAATACTGCGATAATCAAGATTACTTACCAGATTCATTTCTGAAGAGTAGCAGCTCTTTTCTAGCATTAATTAACTCTTTATTGAGAATGCTTGCAGAGATGTCTCTTTGTTTATCTCCATTCTCCAGCCTAGGCAGTGAATGCGGAGGAATATTTTGCGACGTCGATGAACCTTCAATTTCTCCGATCGGTTCATTGAGATCAGCCAAATTTCGCTGGAAAAGATGGTTTTGAGTGAGCGCATAATGCCCCTCAACTTTACCAAGACTCAGCTTCAGATCATTCTCGGGCTGAAGAGGAAACAAGTTACGAGACGAATGAGTAATCAGTGTTTCGCACGAAGCTCGTCCATTTCTTTCTCTGTTCTCTTGTATTATATCCGACTCAGCTGGAAGTTCCAGGTCAAACCTAATCTGAGAAGAACACTGGAAACCAATCGCTGAATATTTGTTATGCTTCATATTACCAGTATAAGGTATTTGATGATTTTTCTCCAAAAAATTTATCGGGGCCTTAAGAAGCCGCATTCCTTCGTTAGGAGTAATAATGCCGGAGTTGCTAGTTCCTACATTCCACAAAAGCTGCTGGTTCTGGATCCTTTTGTTATCGTCAGATTGTAGTTTCGAGGAATACGGCTGCGCTTTCGCCGAGTCAATTGATCCGGCAAATTCGTTCCTTCCTATCTCATTCATCAGATTCTTTTGTCTACTATATAGGCGATGCAGCTCGTAGACCTTCAATACACATGTTACAAGGATTAGTACAGAAATATTCCGGATTAAGAGCCCCAAGAATCATGAAATTAAACAAAAATGTAGAATAAGTAATTTAACGCGAAGATAAATATGCAAAATTCCAGATATGAAGTATTCAAATTCAAAGAGAAAACATATACTACCTGCTTCCTGAAAGTAGACTCGTGTTCGAGCATAGTGCGCTTAAGTGTTTCTCTATCCGATTCTGAATAAATATTATCGGACTTAAAAATGGAACCATTGTAGAGATACCCAGTATGTCTAGCCTCATAGAATGGAGGCCAACACCCGTTGGCATCCTCGATAAAATCCCTAGTCAGGTTATACTGCACTTTCGTTCCCATACCTTTGAAGCTCCTAAATATACAAATGACGAAATTAAGATCAAATATCGCGCAAAAAAAAAAAAAAAAAAAAAAAAAAAAAAAAAAGAAATCAACAAGAATCAAAAGCAGTAATTAAGGGGAGAACATACTATGCTATGCCAGATAAGAAATCAGCAGTCTATGTCAGCAATCATACCAGCACCTGCATAAGCATCAGAAACTATGATTCAAAATTTAGAATACAATGACAACATCCCGATCGTGAGTCCCGCCAGATCGAGATCTGGAACGAGTAGATATACGCGGCCATGCCCGAAAGAGGCTGTTTCCTTATATAGTAATAGTAAATGTAAAATGCCAGACTGTATTTTAACATTATTCTACATTACAGTAAGTCAATACACAATCTGAAGAAATTAACACATATGGAGTAATTTCCAGGTCAAAAATCACCTAATAAACTATAGATTTTAACATCTATAGAACTAATTCTGAAGCCATTAGAGGACTTCGATTTAGGGGAAAAATTTCCCCTGAGAAGGTTTTACAAATAGAGAAGTATAAAATAAGATGATGTAACAATGATCTCAGACAGGTTAAGAGACTGAGACAGATCAGGTAGCAATTTATAGCAACCAAAGAAAAATCCCCTTGAACAATTATGTCGAAATAAATAAATTAGCAGATAGAAAACAAAAATAATTCCAAACAAGAACAGAATTTAGCAAGAAAAAAGAAGAAATAACAATAAAATTGCTGTAGCTCACCGCATCTGAGCTCTTCAGAATTTAATTCTGAAACAAATCTTCAGATCAACAGCACAAACCAGAAAATCTTTCAGGTCCCTATTCTTATCCAAATTCTAAGCAAAAAGACAAGAGAAAACCAAACAAAGGAGCAACTTTCTCACTGTACCAATGAAAACGAAAGATTAACACACAAATCTAAGATTAGGAAAAGGATTCTGAAATGGTTCTACACATCATCCATTCAGATGAGAAGAACAAGAAGAAGAAGCTGTAGATCATCATCAAACTAAGATCCCGGATAATAAAAATTCATCAAATAAGAGACCTAAAAAAAAGCAGCAACAAAAAGGACAGCCAAGCTTGTCATTTGGCAAAACCCAACCTTCTATTTCTCCTGAACTCTTCCATGGATTCAGAGAACAAAAAAAAGAATGAAACTTGGGAGATTCTCACTCCTCTCTTTCTCCACCACCTTTCTTTTCTCCTTTATGTGGAGAAAAAAGAAGATAAAAGAGAGAAAAGAAAGGATGGAGAACAAAACAAGACAACTGTTTTAGTTTAGTTTAGTTTACTCTCAAAGGACAGCAACAGATTTCTACACCAAATCTAAAATCTAGCAAACTCTTTTATTGGATTATAACAATTATAATAATAATAATAATAATAAATAATAATTGATGATGATAAATATGGTATGTGTATAATAATATGACATCATAAATATTGGAGAGGGGGGTGATATTAAAGAATATTTTGGTTGGTACTCTGGAGATGTGTCTGTCCAATTGGCTGCTTTCCAGTTGAAACTGATTATAATAGATGTCCCCAATTCTGGGTCCCACTTCAAAAAAAAGAAAAGCCTGAGGATTGTCTTGTAAAATTGGCACCTGAGTTGTTCATTATTACAATAATATATATATAATAATTAAGTGTGAAGCACCGCTAAGAAAATATTGAAATAATTCAAATAAATATTCTTCAAGTCTTCAAGATATTTGAGATGCAGAAAAAAAAATAAACAGGGCATTTACCAAAATATTCCCCTCATTTACCAAATTTTGTGCACCGTCCATCCACCGATTTTTTTTTAAAAATATCTATATTAATTTTGAAAAAAATTTAATATAATAATTATAAATTTTGATGATCTGTAATTTTTATATTAAATTTTTTTCTAAAAAATAATTATAAATAGATATTTTAGAATTTTAAAATCTTAACGGACTTAAAATTAGTTTTAGATGTTAAAACTTTGGAGCTCCGAAATACCAATTTAGATTAAATTTTTGGAAATTTTTAATATAATAATTATATATCTTATCAAAAACTACAATTTTTATATTAAATTTATTTTTTTTAAAAAAAATATATTAATATTTATTTAGATGTTGGTATAGAAAACTATACATAAAATTTGATGCCGAGGATCATCGTCCATTGTTTCACTTAATTAATGTAGGACTTTAATTAAGATATCCTTTTTGAATGGATTAAAGTAAGCCTAAAAAAGAGTACTTTCTTTTAAGTTAAAAAGAATAACTTTTTTGTTAATGGGTGCCGACCTGTGGATAAGCACTCGGATTAGATCCTTTAAATGCTTCCTACCATTATAAATCGAGTAATCCTCCAATCACATATCGACAAATGTCAAACGTACATTTTCCATTTTAAATACTAATTTCTAGAATGATATAAAAGTTAATAAGAAAATGCTATATATCACTATATTTATTATTCTACTTAGTATTTCTCCAACCTACCAATGTAGAGGTGCATGAAAAATAGGATTATAGGACTAGTACATGAGATATGTAAATATCTGGTGTGTGGGATGTGGGCCAGATTCGTGATCGAGCGGATTGGTCGAGTTAATGCATACTGTGCTTGCTGAGTAGGACGTCAGCCAAGTTTCGTGGACGCTGAATTATCAAAATCTATAAGAAGATTGTATAGCAAAGGATAGTACTGAATCGACCAAAAGCTAAACCGAGTTGAGCGGTGGCTTATACGGCTTAGATATGCAATATTTAAATTATCCCACATCTGTTGGTGACTAAACAATTATGTGTGTGTATATTCCATAAGCACCTCTAAAAACAAAGCGTTCGTTTTAATTATTTGTATAAAATAATTAAGACTTTGTGGGGAATAAAATAATAAATCCATATATCTAAAATATATATTTAGAAACATTTTCTTTCTGCACTTCTTGTACAAGATCGTGTCAATTTACGATCCGGTAAACAAAATATCGATGATAGATTGAAGGAAATTGTTAAATATTTTTTCTTTTATTTTTTAAAAAAAAAACTTTATTTTGAACAGTGATCTTAGATCTTACTTGCAATTTGCAAGAGAGTCCATAGTACCTGAGGAGTTAGGTAGGAAATGAAGATGAAGTGGTCCCTTAAACTTCATGTTGTAGTCATGGGATCAGCATGATATGCATCATAAAATATTTTCTCAACTTAATTGTCCATTCATACTTTTTTTTTTCTTTTTTTTTTTTAAAAGATTATCGGGATGAATCAGTAATTCGAATGCACGTTTTCGTAAAAATCTTAAACTCGAAAAATCTTCGCGTCCAGTGTTAATCGACGCTCTGAGATCCGAATACAGATTTTTTATGAACGAAGACTTATTCCACGCGAACTCGAATATGAGTTATAATACTTTCTAAGGTGACTTCTATCTTTTAATCATATAATCTTGAATTTTCAACACATTCTTAATAACTCTAAAATTTAAAATATTATCCATAATAATTTTATCGTTAGTTTTATTTTCTTGCGCCAGTTAAGCACGTAGTACTTCATAATAACTGGTGATATTATTTAGCTAAAAAAAAAGATGGTAAATTTATCACGAATAATTTTCTGAAGTTCCGAATTATTATAAATATGGTTGACAATTTAATATTATAGCAACCACTTTATAAAAATTTAGGGAGCTATTCCATAATTGCTATTAAAATATGAATTAATCATATATAAGATCTTCTAATTTTAAAAATTATGTAAATCAATTTTTAAAAATAAAAAAATAGCTGACATATCAATATACTTTTTATTTTTAAAAAATAATTTATACATTTTTAAAATATAAAAGTTGATACACGATTCTCCTTCAAATATTGCATGGATAATCTTTAATAGGTAAATAGCGCTGGGGTGGGATTAAGTTTGGGCGTATTTGTGGGTGATTAATAGTTTTGGCAAAATTGTTAGAAAAGAAAATTACTATCCACCCTCCCCCCTCAAACTATAAAACTTACTAATCAACCCCTCCCACATCACATCTCCATCACATCAACCATCATTACCAATTTTAACTGCATTCGGATAAAAATACTCCTAGCTATTTGGATACCGAGATCACCTATTTAGAAGTATTTTTTAAAAAAATTTGAACATGAAAGTTGTAGATCGCCGAGATCTACAACTTTCATGTTCAAATTTTTTTCAAAAAATATTTCTAAATAGGTGTTTTTGATGTTCGAACTGTTTTCAGCGGATTTCGGACAGAGGTCTACACTTCGGACCCCAAAAATATGTATTTAGAAGCATTTTTTGAAAAAACTTTCAACATAAAAGTTGTAGATCTCGTCGAGATCTACAACTTTAATGTTGAAAATTTTTCCAAATTTTTTTTCTAAATAGATGTTTTTGATATCCAAACTGATAATATATACGAAAATATTTTCGTCCGAAATTTTTTGAAACAGTAAATGGAAGGCCTATAAGTAATAGGGGGGCTGATCAGTAAAAATAAAAGTATAGGGGGCTGATAAATAAATCCCCCTTGTTAGAATCTATAATATTTAAGCGGGAGGGAGGGAGTTGCTACAGTGCACGCCCCCCCACCATAATATATATATATATATAATATTATAAATATTTTAAAATATATTTAATTAAAATAATAATAATATATATTATATAAATATATTTTAAATATTATATATATATTACAATAATATCTTAATTTTTTAAATATTTTATTTTTAAATAATAATTTTAAATAATTTTTTTTAAATTAAAAAAAATTAATTTTTTTTTTCATACGTATCACGGTTAATGTTTTTTGCTAGTTTATTATGAGAGAGAGAGAGAGAGAGAGAGAGAGATTTTGATTGGATGGGCCAGCTCTGGAATGCTCTATTTATGACTGATTTGATTAGAATCATGGGATGTAACTCCCATCATCTCCCCTCCAATCCATATCCAGAGATACCCAGTCCACGTTTCCCCGTCCATTTTATTCAATCTTTTGCAAAGATATGTTTTAGATGGAAAAAATCGCATTTCAGCCCCCTTCTTCTCAAATCAGCATCTTATCACGTCGGAGAGGCTAATTTATCCGAACTTTTAACAGAGGACACTGATATTGCGAATTTCCTTTCTTAAGTCTCCACATGCACCCCTCATATAATTTTATATTTCTAAACATCTCATTTTTATACAATTATTATAATTAATATATATATATAATATATTTAACTTATTAGTCATGACTTATTTTATATTTTTATTAATTTGACTATTATTTATCTTATATAGCTGCTAATATATAGTTTTTAATTCAGAAGCCATATAAAATAAGTGACAAATATATTAGTAGCCATGTTAACCCTTCAAATGACATAAACGACATATCTCACGAGAAATTAGCAATTTTTTAAAAAATTAGAATTATCTCCAAATATTTAAAAATTTTGAATTATAATTGTCTATTTTAGTAAAATTTAAGTGCCGAACTTTGTGTACGATTTTAGTTGCGTAAAATGAGAAATTCATTCGTAATAAAGTTTTGCAAGTCTTCCATATTTCAATAGTGAGAGATTTTTGGATTTAATGGTAACACTACGTCGCTACGTGTAACGGTCTATAAAAGTTTATTTAGAATTATTTTTTGAAAAAAAATTTAACATCAAAGTGTAAATTTTGACGAGATCTACAACTTTGGAGTTCAAAATTTTTCAAAAAATATTTCTAAAAATATATTTTGGGACTCCAAAATTTAACAGATTTGAAGTACATTTAAAAACTGTTTTAAAACTCGTTAAATTTTAAAGACCTAAAATATCTATTTGAAAGTATTTTTTTGAAAAAATTTTAAATATAAAAATTATAAATGTCATCAATATATACAAATTTTATTTAAGAAATTTTTCTAAAAAATGATCATAAATTTTTTTTTTATTTAAACACGAGGAATATATATATACTGACGTGACATAAACGTTTCATCGTAGAATTTTGCTTCAATAGTTTGTACCGTGTGCTTTTGCCCAAACTCACATTAGTTTTGATAAGTATGAAATTTCACACCTTTTGTAACAAGTCGGACCACCAAAATATAGAATAAAGGGTGGAATAAGAGAATAAGGGATAGAATAGGACGCTTATTTCGCTAAAAAATTGACAAACACTCGATTCAGCTATTTTCACCCAATTATTTTTTTAAAAAAAAATATTTGAGTTATCTATTTTGTCTACATAAAAACCTATTTCCATGGGAGGAGATGGAATAATTAATTTTTTTTTAGCTAATTCTTCCAAAACAATGATTGATCAGTAAACGAGAGAATTAGTGCTATTTCTCATATTAGAAAATAGCTAATTCTTATATTTTTAATAATAGCGAAAATTCTATCCAAATGGCCCTTATTAATAGTAAGAGTTTCGTATTCTCACCGTGTTAATCTAATTTTGCACTAACTAGTCTAGTAATGTAATGATTGAGCTCGTACTTAATCCGATATAGTGTTCATAACTAGAAGTGGCTAAGAAAAGCGTGCAAACAATCATACATACATGAATTTTACCCTAGAAATTTTTACTTAAAGCAGTAGTAAAACTAGGACCGTAAGAGTTGATAGAAATAAAGTACAATAATATCTCTGGAAGTCAGCGTCTAAGTCTGAATCATTTGATTAGCTCGGACAAGCTTTCGCAATCTCTCTTAGCCTTTCGGGAAAAACTCTCTTTATTCTGACGATCAAGCTGGTTATTTACAGGCCTGATTGAAGCATTAGGGAGAGCAGATAAAATCGAATTGTGAAGATCCGTAATATTCGGTTAAAGTATTTTTTGCTCGCCACGTATTGTCGGTTCGACAGCTTCTGACCGATTCTTTCGCTCAGTGCAATCACTACAATCAAATTGGATACCTCAACTAAATTCATGATCCGAGACGTCGGCCTTTAATAAACACGGACGTTTTATGATCCACCATATATTATTTCAGATCTACGGTAATATATAATAGACAATATTTGTCACGGGTATACACATGATAATTCTTAGGGAAAATTACTGTTCAGCCCCCCCGTTTTCCGTTTTTGACTGTTCAGCCCCCCGAAACGTGTTTTTCCGCCGACGTGGCGGCGCGCGCGTGCCGCCATGTGGCGTTTCGGGGGGCTGAATCGCGCGACCCCAAAATTAGGGGGCTGAACAGTAATTTTTCTTAATTCTTAATATAATATATAATACAATATTTTTGAAAAGCTGGATTATTTTTTGGAATAATTATATATCAGTATTTCAAAATTTTACTCTTACATTTCAATCTCCGATATGCGCTTTCGCACTAATGTGGCGTGCTCACGCGCCGCCACATCGTACGTTATTATTTTTTCGAAGATTAAAATGTACGACTATTAATTTTAGAGGAGCTGATATACAATTATCTTTTGTTTTTTCAGATGAACACTCCGGTCGGATAATAATCTTAACCCGTTTTTTCAAAAAAAGAAGATAAAAAAGGGGAAAAAATCGCTTTAATAGTAATAATAATAATAATAGTAGCAAAAATACAACTATTAAGCTTCCTTTATTTCGTTTCCAATCGAGAGATTTTTTTTTTTTCTTTTTCTAAAAAAAAGTATATTATCTCGTGATTTTCGTGCGAGTGGGACCAATCGTCATACACCACGCCATGAAAGTAGTACTATTCTTAATAATGGCGATGATGTAGGTACATTTATCGGGATGGGTGTTTAAGGATAGAGGCCGGAGATTGCTTTTTAGTCCCTTTTTGCTTACTATTTACATTTCAGACTCCCCGAAATACAAAAATACATTATGTGGCTGCACGCAACTGTTAAAATAAGAGAACTAAAGCATAATTATTATTTTTATTTATTTAGAAAAAATTATATATTAGACCCTGGATTCAAAAATATTTAAAATTCAGCCATTTATTAATCAGCAGTTCAAAATTTATGTCAAGAATATTTTTATTATTATATAAATATTTTTTTAAAAACTAATATAAAAAGTAAATTTTGATATGATCTATAATTTTAGTTCTAAAATTTTTTAAAGTATAATTTTAAGTAGATATTTATAAGTTTAAAACTATCTGTTAATTTGCTAAGACTTTACAGCTTCAAAATATTTATTTATAAATATTTAAAGAAAAATTTTGAATAAAAAAGTAGATCTTTATGTGATCAATAATTTTTATATTCAATTTTTCAAAAATATATTTTAAATAATTTAACAAGTTAAATGAGAGGCAAGGGCTAATTTGTAATATACATTTTATTTAAGATGTGGCACAATGGCTTAAATTATTTCTTAAAAATTGACCACAATCAAGTACATTTAGCCTACTCCCCACCTATTTGCATGCCCATGAGCCCAAAAGCATATGAAAGCTCTCTTTTATGATGAGCAAAACCCAAAGCCACACAGTAGTAAGGACCACACTAAATTTTCAAAAAAAAATTCAATTTATTACCATATATTCTATTATAAAATAGCTCAATTTGTTTGTTTTCGTTTGATCGGTGCTTGCTTGTGCTATCTCCCGTTGGCGATGCTCGGCATTCCTTGAATCTCGCATGCAACAACCAACAAGAATTGCTATGAGATTCGCTCCATTATGCTGACTCCGAAGTTTAGAACTGCAAGATCGCATGGTTATATGTGTAAGTGGTTCCTAAAATTTCCGAGTGATACTGTCTATACAAGCTTCTCGGGTGGACTTCATTCATTCTTAACTATCGGGCTTGGTCCGCTAGTCAACCCATGAGCTAATAATCTTTAACAGTTTTACATAATTTCATTTTTTTTTTCTGAAAAATGCACTCTTTTTTTTTAGATAACGAGGTGAAACCTCTTCATGGGTCTCTGCTAACTCGCGGACCACAGTTTTCTACGCACACTTATAGGACCATTTTTGACCCAGGTGCGCGCAGAAAAGTAAAACTCCGGCTTGGCGTCCGCCTTCGGACCAGACATGGAGTACTGGAAGTTATCCAGCCACCAGCTTTCCCACAGCGGTTGTAAACTCGCGACCGCGGACACATCCGCGTTTCAGCCACCCCGGAGGATCGAACCCGGGCGCTCGCTTCCTGAGGCGAGCGCCCTAGCAGATCCACCCAGGGGCGGGGGGCTGGAAAATGCACTCTTATAAGCCGTTGACAAGCATGTCATAATTGTCCAGTATATATATATATATACACACACAAGGCATTTTCTTAATTAAATTAAATAAAATAGATCGGTAAAAAAGTCATTACAGATGAGGAAGCTAGGAGAAAGTCAACTACAAGGAGAAGATAAGAAACTCCTAAAAAAACCCTTAAAAAATTAATATTGTTTATTAAACTTCAATGGGGGCATAATTGCACATGGAAAATAAAATGGTTTTAAAATCATATTTATAGATAATTAAACGAATTATCAGTATTTATTATAAATAAATAGTTTTCTTTCAGTCTCTGGCGGCATATGACTATGGAATAAAAATACATATTTTTTTGCTCATTGAAATTACGGAAACAAATAGTATTTCTATACAACATTTCTTTCTGGTGCATGCACTCTGATAATAATTAATAGATTACTAATAATATATTTAATAGATTTTGCAGTCGATTTAATTATTTAATGATTTCAAATTATAAAACCCATCCTAGAGAATATAAAATTTTAATTATTTTTCAGTAAAATTAATATTTAAACTAATATATTTCATTTTAGGATATTTTTCTTCATTTACATTTATAAATCTCCATTAGTGTTGAATTTTGGCTCCGTCATTCGGATGATAGGCATCAAACCCGACCTAATATTTCAACGTACCCGTCACTCTTCATTCAGATCCGACTCCGTCCAATCAAAGCCAATCTAATCTCAAACGTGTTGCAAAAGAATCAAGCCGAGTGCCGAAACTACAAAGCGATGGATTGTTAAACCTAATTGCCCTAATTTTTGTTGTACTTTCTATCTAGTTATATATATATATATATATATATATATATATATATATATATTATATAGATATATATACAATTAAAATAATAAAAAATTGTATATATAATATCTTTTTTTTTAGATACTTATTTTCAAAATAATAAATATTTTAAATATATTTATTTAATTAAAAAAATTAATATTTTTTTCACACGTGGATGATATTTTTAGCTAGTATAAATATATATGCGAGCGAGATATAAAAATGAGAGGCAAGATTTGGACTTTAATTGGAAACACTAATCCCGAGACGTGAGCAACTAAGATCCGATCCGTTCACACGCCCGTGACCACCGGGAGCGACATCTTCACCAAATTGAGATGGGCCCCACAAAGTCTGAGTCCAAGTCCACTTCCACCAGACCTCATCCTACCAACCTTCTTTCGGCCTTTTCCTTAGAATCCACCGGAGCTCTACCTACCACCACCCCTGAATTTCCCAGATAGCTGTTATTTTACACAAAATTAATTTAGAAATTAATTTTAATTTTTTAAGTTCATTATTTCTACGGAAATTATAATTAATAAACTAAATATAGAAAATTAATATAGATTTATTTTTTTGTTTAAGAGGGCAGAGAAAAATTCCTAAATTCTTACTAACCTGCCGAACCAACGTCTATACAATTAGAACGAAGAGTACTGAGAATCTGTCGAGAAGGTGAATTAATGAATTCAGAGATTAAATTTTGAGATACATAATATGTTCTTTATCTCTAAATGGATATAGAATTATGAGCATCATATTTAAGTGACTTTTTAATTAATATTCAATATGAATGACTATGTTAAAATTGCTTGTCTTTTCTATTTTGCATGAAAAAGATCAAATCAAATATTTTAATTATGAATAATATTTTAAGGGATTTATATATCAACTCCTTCACTGTTTAAAGTTTGCTAATAAATTTTTCATCGTGTCCGTTAACTTTGACATTCTAAAATATTTATTTAAAAATATTTTTGGATAAATTTTCAACATAAGATTTAAATTTTTATATTAAAGTATTTTAAAAACTATTTACAAATAAATATTTTGAGACTCCTAATTCAATGGGTTAATGATTGATTTTTAAAATACACTAAAATTTTAAAGTCTCAAAATATCTATTTTGAAGTATTTTTTTTAAAAAAATTATTGAATATAAAAATTATATATTTTATCAAAATTTATTTTTTATGTTGAATTTTTTTTTTTTAAAAATATATATAATTGTTAAAATAGTTCCAACACGATATCGATAAAATTTTTTTTATATAAATTTAAACAGTAATTAAATAATTTCATATTTTAACTATTATTTTTGGAATGCTCGTTGAACTGTTCTTTTGTTTTTTTTTTTTTTTTAATAAAGAAAAATCTAGTATTCTGCAATCATTTGTCAAGAAATTTCGGAAGCAGGAAAATTCCTGCAACTAGGGCAGCAACAGATTGTTCTCCACCTACCTCTTCTTTCCCCGTAATCCCCAATTTCTCCTCCTTCCCCCTCACCAAACCTGCAACCTTTCCCCTTTCTCCTTCATCCTTATATATAAGAATGAGATCAAAATGGACAGACAAATTGATACCTTTGTAGAATCTTAAGGCTTGCTATAAATCAATGGAGCTGAAGCTCATGAAATCCACATATTCATCGTCATTACTTCCAAATCCCAAGCTCAACGAATCCTTCAAACCAACTTCTCCATCATTTCTTCCGATATCCAACTGTTCTAGATCGAAGTTCCAGAGGATTCTGGCTTCCAACCCATCTTTCTTTGGCGCTAAGGTTTGTCCAACTCGAATCTCTTCTGCAGCAGCTTCTTCGGCAAGGTAACTATCGGACTGATGAAATTGAGATGTACTTGTATTTGCTGTAATTGGGAATATAAGTTGATTTCGCGGTATGTGAAAGTAGAGTATCAAGGGAGTTTTTTTAGTATAGGTAAAACTTGTTTGAGGGAGCAAAAAGCAGGTTGCCTCTGAAAAATATGTGGGTTGATTATTGAAGATAATTATTCGTAATTTACATGATGCATGACTAATTTCATGAGACTTGGAAGATATTTGCTTTAAAATAATGTTAACAATCTTTTTTTTAAAAAACTTTTTCTAAGGCCTTGTGGTATTCTGTTGAAAACATTCTGTTAGTTTTATGATAACTGACAAGTCCCTGAAAAGCAATTAGTGCATGGGGGCTACTCTTTAAATTGTGAAATAGTAAGATTAAACACTATATAGTTTTTGCATGCTAGAAAAGATGAAATGAATTGAAATGGATATCCTCCTGAATCATGATTTTTTTGTGAATTTAATCTCTTTTTAATATTCCTTAAACAAAAATGCTGGATTTTGATTTTCCGTCCGATTAGAGTTTTAGAAATCCTCTTTAAGAATAGGAAAGACAAAATTTGGTAGACCATTTACTTTGATTAAAATGACTTGGTCAGTATGAACAAACTCAGCAGCTCAAGCATATCTTCACGCACTTTCCGTTTTGTATAATAAGAAGTAACTTATAAGCTAATATAGTTATATTTGATAATTCCTAGATTGTTAAGATTTAGATAGCAGCTAGATTCGCTTCTGACTTGTAATTTACTTGAGTTGCATTCATTATGAGCTAGTACAGTCTTAATGTTGGAACACTTTTCATTGGCAGTCTGGAAAAGGGAAGAATAGATGAAAGTGAAAGATTGACGTTGGACACTATTAGGCATTCCCTAATTCGGCAAGAAGATAGCATTATATTCGGCCTTATTGAGAGGGCGCAGTTTTGTTATAACCCCGATACATACGATCCAAATGCAGCATTCATGGCTGGTTATAATGGTTCTTTGGTAGAGTATATGGTGAGAGAAACAGAAAAACTGCATGGGAAGGTAAGCTAATTGTTAAATGTAAAATGGAAATTTAATTTGGGGGTATTTTCTCTCTTTTCTTAGTGTGTATTGTTTTTTGTCCCAGGTTGGTAGATACAAAAGCCCTGATGAGCATCCTTTCTTTCCAGCAGATCTTCCTGAGCCAATGTTGCCCCCAATTGAGTACCCAAAGGTAGATATGTTTTAGAACCGTTAAGGTTTCATTTACTGTTGCTAGGCTAAGTCTCAAAATATATATGCAGAACAATATGTTGGTTTAGTTTGCAATGATATAGATCAAAAGTCAACTAAAACAATGTACATCACACCTCTTCATTATTGTCTTACTTTACTTAAGCTCATGAATATTATCATTCTTTCCAAATTTGTTTGATCTTATCAATACTAAAAATGTTGGGTGACCCATTGCTGAACTTATGTATGCATTGATGTCGTTGTTTTTCATCTTCCCTTGGCATCTTTTGGATTTTACTTTCCTAAATGGTGTGTCAGTTGTGTGCCAGGTTTTGCATGCTATTGCAGACTCCATCAACATTAACAGGAAGATTTGGGAAGTTTACTTCGATAAGCTTCTCCCGAGGTTGGTTAAAGAGGGAAGTGATGGAAATTGTGGATCTAGTGCTGTGTGTGACACTATCTGTTTACAGGTATGCATGAAACCCACACTTACAGTTATTAAAAGTGATGGCGTGGAGTTTATAGTACTTCATGTCACAAAATACACACATTCAATATCGAAAACAACAATTTATTGGTCTTTACACGAGTCCCATAATAAATAATATAAATGTCGCATTAAAATGCGAACTACTACATCCAACATTTCGATCATAAAATAAAACATGACAATATGAACTACCTTGTTTGACAAAGTCTTTGTCACAGTTGGGAGTACTTAAAATCCTCTTTAACTGTTGATTGTTTCATGTAGCTGTCTTGAAAAAAAGCTGATGGCAACTGGTTTTGTTTATTAATGATTGAATGTTGATGTGATAACAATGTCGATGGTGACATTTTCTAACCTGTGTTACTTGGTTTCTGTTGGTTGATTTTCTTAGGCTTTATCGAAGAGAATCCATTATGGTAAGTTTGTGGCAGAAGCCAAATTTCGTGAATCTCCGGAGCTTTACGAGGGTGCCATTAAAGCTCAGGTACTATGCTAATCCTCAGCGCGTCATATCATTTGGCTGTATTATTCATTTCTCATTCTTCTATTCTGATATGCCTATTTTATATTGGGTATACAGGACGGGGATCATATAATGAGATTGCTTACTTTTGAGTCTGTTGAGATGGCAATCAAAGAGAGAGTGGAGGTGAAGGCAAAAACTTACGGTCAAGAGGTCCATGTTGGTTCTGATCAAAACGGGACCCCTCGAGTGTACAAAATCCAGCCGAGCTTAGTTGCTGATCTTTATGGTGAATGGATTATGCCATTAACTAAGGAGGTCCAAGTTCAATACCTGTTGAGAAGATTGGATTGAAACTTTCTCCATTTCCTCAAATCACTACAGTCCATTAAAATTATGATCAATAAATGAGTCCATTTATGCTCATACAAGCATTGGATATTAGGATGTTGATTACATATCATACAGAGTGCTCTTATTTTATGCCAAAGGTATTGTTGTCTAGATTGTAAAAAATCCTTTGAAATATCTCCATAAGTTGTGAACTCTGGTCTTGGTTTCAAGGTTTCTGTAATAATCCCTGTGTATGGGTATTACTTGTACAACTCTACTTACATCATGTTTGTTATGTATGTATTTTTGTTGTACTTTTGGATCTTTTTATGAGAGATGCTACGTCTAGTTGGATATTCTTGTGTTTTACTTTTTATCGTCTCGTGGTTTCTAAATTGGTTTGTATCTCTTTTTACTTTTGTCAATTGAGGCTGACACATTTAATATAGATAATATCTTAGTCTCGAAAAAAAAAGTTCGTTTCGTTGGAGCCGATTTTTTTAGTTCTGATTGGTTTTGGGTTGTTATGTTGAACCTCATTTGTGTTTTTTTTCTTTATGCGACGGTTGCATGCATCTTATTTTTTTAAGGTTTGCGCGGCACGATTTAAAATTGGGTTATTGTTTAATATGATTTATGTTCTCTCATTTTAATCCTTCTCGAATTTTTTGTACTTCCCATTTTAGGAGAAATTGGACTTTAAAAAAATCAATATTTTTGTTTATTGGTTTCTGTCAGTGATAATCAATGAACACCTCTCTCTTTTTATTATTTTTTATGGGGTCTTCGTCAGCATCAGGCCCATTGCTAGCCAACTAGAGAATTGTCATTTGTTTCAGGGAATATTTAAAGGAGGCCCACTTAAGGCCTAAAAGAAAATTGCCTCGGCTTCCTCAATGTCCACCAGGATCTCACACAATCTGGACCGTTGGTGCAAAAGAAGAACTACCCGATGAGCAAGTGGCATATCTGGTAATTACAGGCAAAACCGTTGCATGTGGCTGTACCCTTCTCCCTATAAAGCCACCCTGTCACCCACGTGATCTGCACCCCCTCTCCTTGGCTTTCCCCATTCTTCAAATCCAAGCTTCATCTTCATCAACTCCGAAGGCACAAGAAAAAATGCTTAGCTCAGTTGCAGCGACGAGAAGCTCGCCGGACATGGCATCGCCACCGTGGAAAATGCTACTTTACCTCACCTCCGCCGTCGTGATTCTTCTCTTCCTCTCGCCGCCGGCTTCCGCCAACAGGTTCACAGTCGGCGACTCGCAGGGATGGAACCCCGGCGTTAACTACACCGTCTGGGCCAACAAGAGCAAACCCTTCTACGTCGGCGATTGGCTCGGTATTTTTTTTTTTCTTATTAGCATTTTTAGATCTAGCATCTTCGATGCGCTCTAGGGTTTAAATGTTTAATAAATTAGACCGGTCTCGAGAGCTAAAATTGAAACGAAATGCAGTGTTCTACTACCAATCCGGAAGGGCGGACGTGATCCAGGTCGACGAGACGGCGTACAACAAGTGCGACTCGTCGCAACCAATATCCAACTACAGCAAGGGCCGGAGCTACGCCTTCCAACTCAACCATTCTAGAACTTACTATTTCATCTGCAGCTATGGCTACTGCTACAACGGCATGAAAGTAGCAATCAAGGCCGAGCCTCTCCCGCCGCCGTCGCCGCCCCCGTCGTCGCACCACAACTCAGCCGCTGCCATCTCCACAGCCGTGCTCCGCCTCTATGCCGGCGCCGGCGCCGCCGTGGTGCTTCTTCTTCGGCTCATCTAAATATGGGACTCGAAGAAAGAATTGAGCGCCACCGTTTTATTTGATATTTGATTTGATTTTAGTATTGTGTTTGTCCTGGTTTGTTGTTTTCAGATCCGTGGTGTTGAATTTGGACCCTAGGATAGATGTTCGGACGGTGATATTTTGGTTAGGGCTCTTTCTCGCGTCTTTTTTTTTTTTTTTTTTTTTTGGAGACAATTGTCGTTATAATAGTTTTGTTTTTCCTTTTACCAGGGCTTTTTGGTCAAAAAGAGAAGAGAAATGTGAATTTGTTGTAATGAATGACGAGTATACCCTTGTTTCTCTTTGAAATGTTTGCAGCGCACAGGGAGCGTATTATAATTTGCTTATGCTTTTTTCCTGGTTAATTAAAATTTCTAATTTAAAACTTTCCTGGTTAATTGAATGTCCTCCTTTTTATTTCTGGTTAATTAATTTCTAATTTCTAAATAAATTTCTAATTTATTTATGACGAGTATACCCTTGTGTTTGCAGCGCAAATGGAGCGTATTATCATTGCCGTCCGCTGTGAGAAATGGAATACATAAATATAATACTATTTCATGGAATACATAAATATAATACTATTTCGTATGATAGACTTGGATCGGACTATCTAATTAGTTTATCTGCCTCGTGATCCCGCGACCGAGATTTTCTTTCGTTAATATTTTAAAAAATAGCGTAAAATGGGGATTTTGTGGATCCGAAGTATGATCGCCTCGGAAAAAATTTTGATCGGTCGGTGGAGAAATCTAGCAGTTCAAGAAGCTTTATTTAGTTATAAAAATGTAAATTCATAGGAACTGATATATGAAGGAATTATGGACTGGATCAAGACCCAGAATTGGGTCCGGTTGGGTCGCACTTGTTCGGGGACGCCGCAGATGGGTTGCGTGATTGATGGCGCGTTTTTTGATGATTTGCACTTTTGTCTCCGACACTAAATAATTGATTTTCGATGCCGACAGTCTGTCTAGTTTTGGTCTGTTTTCCAGCACAGCTTATTGTCTTTATTTAGCTCGTTTGCAAATTTAACCACCAATATTCAGATTTTTGTCCACAGTGCTCCTGCAAATGACAGCTAGAAGTTATGTTTTTCTTTTCTTTTCTTTTCTTTTTTTTTAATTTTGACCATCGAATATAATTTCTCTTTTAAATTTTACAAAAAATGAACATTTAAGATAAAATATCTCTACAATACTCCTGCAAACGCTAGAAATTATGGTTTTATTTGTTTTTCTTTGATCTTGACCGTCAAAAATCAATCTAACAAAAGCTCTTCGTAATAACACGACTCTTATCCGTGTGTCATATTAGAGGTGGAAAGGACCTACGCATTTATTACTTCCTATTGATAATTAAAATTGTAGTTAATAGCTCATAAATTGGTTTATTACTATAATTCACTAGATAGGTTTAGTAGTTGTGTTGAATTTTCTTACAGTTCTAACATAAAAGCATTCAGAGAATATATTTTTACAAAGTACTTTTTTAGGTAATAAAAAAATTCAAAACATATATATATATATATATATATATATATATATATATATATATATATATATATATTATATATATATATTTGTGAATAAACCCGCCGGACATTTTCGAGGTAATCAATCTTTTTGATAGTCAAGATCCCGATTCAATTCTTGCCTGTACATCGATCTTAATCTTTCTTAATATTATTATTTGGGAAATTTCGTTTTGGAAAACCACCGTATGCGCGATTCCACAACCCAAGAGGGAAGAACCAAGTATTAAACCAGTCAAGTTTTATTTGCCACCAGAAGGAAATGGGCTGGGCTCACCAGTTATTTAAAGGCCCTGCTTCCTCGACAGGAAAGGCCTCGCAAGAGAGGAGATAGACAAAGCCTTTCGCACGTAGGGGTGTTCCAAAAATAACTGATCTAAGAACTCGAACCGATCCGATTTGAAGATTTAGGGTCGGATCTATCGGATCCATGGGTCGGGTAGGGTCAAAATTATAGACATGAGTTTGGATCCGTATCGGGTCTGGATCTAAGTTGCTGAGACCCGGACCTGAAAATTCGACATATGAAATTGAAAAAAAGAAAATAAATTTTATGAACATTTTTTTTTGTGAAGACATCTAATATTAAAATAGATTTTAATTAGAAATATAACTTTCATGTTGGCAACTTTTTCAAAAAAATAATTACGAATAAGTATTTTAGGGCTCCAAAGTTTAACAGATTTAACAGATCAAATAAAAAACAGATCCGACTAGATCCGATGTGACCAGAATCAACCAGAACCGAACCACCACAGTCAGGTCGCTCTAGGTCCAGTTGGATCTAGCTGGCCCAGACCCGATCGGGGTCGGGTCGGGTCCGATTTTGAACACCCCTATTCACGCGTGTATCCGTAAGATTTCTATTATGCAAAAATTACATATAAATTCATGATTTTAAAACAGTTTACAAATCAGTCATAAATTTACATTCCTTATAAATAAATTCCTACCACAACTTTATGACAGAGATATATTTACTATCATATTAGTATTTTTTTTTTAAAAAATAAATCTGGAAAATAGATTTCGATGCGACTACAATTTTAATATTCAAATTTAAATTTTTTTTTCTAAATAGTTATTTTAAGTCTTATTTGTAACATGCGTAAAAACAGGGGTTGATATGTAAGTTTCAATTATTATTTTTTATTTTATTTTATTTTTTTTATAAATTGTTAACATTTGAAATTAGTATAATGAGTTATTGAAGTCTGACTTTGTAGTCTATCGTGGCAGGATCCACCTTCAAGTGCTAAGCAAGCTAAGACTGCAGCCACTACTCAAGGTGATTAGTTATTTCAGTTAAAATTTACATTGGCTAGTTAAATTTCAAATTTAATTTAATTATATATTTTTATATCAAATCTGGATAACTTCATTTAACTTTAACACTAGTTTTAATTGAATGATAATTACTTGAGTTGAATATCCATTACTTGATTTATTTTATTAAGTAGAATAATTGCACATAATTTTTTTATTATAATTTTTTTTTTTTTAAAAACAATTACTTAATTGGTATTATTTGGACTCAACACAGTTAATCCTCATTTATAGCAATAAAGTGTCTAATTGTATCTAAAAATAGGATAGCATGAAAATGTTTCCTTCCAAAAATACAAGCCTTCCTAATAAAATATTAATTGGTATATTTATTAATTTATCTAATAGTACTAAAAAAAGATAATCTAAGCATATAATTTATGATAATGCTTATAACCCATAATTTAGTAATCCCAATAAATATAAGTCAGTAGCCGAGTATCGCTATCTCGACCGGATAGAGACACCTCAAGAAGTATCATCATCTGGATTCGAAGTCACGTAAGAAAAATCTTCTTTATTGTATTGCAAAAATTTCATGCAAAATTCATACTCAAATTTTAAAACATCGATCGTAACTGAATGTAAATTTTTTCACAAATTTAAAATTTCTACGGAATACCAGTCCAACCGCGATAAACTAAAAAAGACAAGTATAGGCCCGCACAATTTTCTTCTTTTAAACTAAAAAAGATTATTTGGAAGGTGCATTTAATTAATTAAACAAATATAGATAGATCTTCATATAAATTAAATATAAATACATTAAACCACCGCGAAAAATCTAGCTCGTCCGTTGTCCTCTCTCGTCTCCGATAGGCGAGCGAGAAATGGAGACGGAGAGATCACATTACATCTTCCCATCTTCGATCTCATCGCTCTTTTGGCGATGCAGATATCCGTAGATCAACATCTTGTAAGATTTCGATCCTCCCCGTGCCTTTCCACAAAAATTTGCAAATTTTGTTGGAAAAATTGGCCTCTTTTAATCGCTTGGGTGTTGATAATTTGTTGATTTGGGTTAGTTTGTGGTTTCCTGATTGACTACTTGTGATTTTGTTCTAGGAATTTTGATTATATTGCAATTAATCTTTTTAGGCACCGAGAAACATGATACGTATTGTTGCTATTTATTATATAAATCGAGATTGCTTGAAATCTTGTTCTTCATTCATATATCGTATTAGTATTTTTTCCCCTCAAATTAAACCTGGTTCAAAGCAGCAGTTTCCTAGTCCCCGCTTGCTTGCGGGTGTGAGGTCCTGGGTTCGAACCCTTCGGTGTAAGGGGTTCGTAGCTCGGTAGCGGCTGCCTAGCGATAGCCCTAAGGCATCGTGAATAACGTGTTCAGCTGCGCAATTTGGTAGATTGGCAGACTCACATAGTTGGGCAAAGGCTATCAAGATTTATCGCTTATCTAATAAAAAAAAACCAATTTGCTGATCAGCATGGAATCTTTTATCAAGAAGTGTTGTGTATAAGCAAAAGTCTAGGCAAATTATGTCATTAAGATGCTATTATAAGAGATGACAGTTTATTAGCAAATTAACATGCATTCCCTGCGACTCAACTAGTAGTAGAATCCTGGGCGGCGACAAGTGATGATGTTTGTATATTTGAACTTTTTTCTTTTTCGAAACATATCAATCAGATAAAAGGAGTGATCTTGTGCCGGCAAATTGCTCCGTTATAGCTCCACATTTGTTGCTCGTTGGAAGCCTTGTTTATATCCAGCTGAGGTGCTTTGTATCCTCATCAAGCTCTCAAATCTGCATTTCATGTTAACGATTGCATCTTGTCATGAAGGGGTCTGACAGTATATTTTTTATGAATAATTGTCTTTTAATTGGTAATTAGTGTGTATTGCTCTCACCTTTCTCAAATTCATTCAGATAAGTCTGGAATACAAACTACTTTTTTGTTTTGTTAATTTTATGTCTGCTATTGAGTGTTCATTGATGCTTCTACAAGCTTAAGGTTTTTTTTTCCCCAAATTATTCTTGGTCTCAGAGAGATCAAGACTAGACGCAGACGCAAGGATGCATTTGCTGTAGGCCAATCTCTTCGCGTCAAAATGTGGGGGCTTAATTCGAATGCAGTAGCTGGACGAACAAGGAAAAAAAGTGGCTGTTTGGATCAAGTCCCAGAACATCCTGATTGCTCGGACGATGACATATCTTCTTGTGGTAGCAGAGACGAAGCTTTAGAGTGCCATATTTGCTGGGAATCATTTAACATGGTGGAAAACGTGCCCTACGTTCTTTGGTGTGGGCACACACTTTGCATGAACTGTGTCCTCGGCCTCCGATGGGCTGTTGTGAAATTTCCGACAGTACCCGTCCGACTACCGTTGTTCATATCCTGCCCCTGGTGCCACCTACTTTCAATCCGGCTAGTTTACAAAGGCGATCTCATCTTTCCACGTAAAAATTATTTTCTGTTATGGATGGTAGAGAATTTGAATGGTGACAGGGAGGGTCCTCGCTCTTCGTCGCGCAGAGATTATCAGCAAATCGTGCCGCCAAATTATGATTTAATATTAAGCAGTAGCAGCTCCAACAACAGCTTTCAGAGGTCCTCTAACCACGCTCATATCGAACATTCCCTTGGTAACTCAGAACGTGCAAATTCATCCAATAATCTCACCGCAGATAGGATCCATTCGTCGCTGCGAAAGTCACGTTTACTTTGTCCATTTGACGAGCAAATTTCCTTTGGTCCTTATATTTTTACTCATTGTTGGGTACGCAATACCTGCCAGTGCCGTCGTATTGGCCCTATACATCCTGATAACCGTACTCCTCGCCTTGCCATCTTTCCTGATATTGTACTTCGCGTACACCAGCTTGGATTGGCTTATCAGAGAAATCATCAACTGAGGTCATATGCGGTGCGAAAGTTCATCACGTAGAATCAGACCCGAAGGCCGTCTTGATAAAAATCAGCTCTAGACGTCTGTTTTGCTGCAGTTGATCTCTTGCAGGGGTGGTTAATGCATCTGTATTTGCTATTTGAGCTTGTTGAGGTGTTTTATTTTGGATTTATGCACATGAAACTCATCAGGAATTAATAGAATTGTTTGTTTAAGTTATCCTATGATATCATCATTGAGCTATTAAAGATCATAGTGTTTTTTTTAAAAAAAAAAATAATAATCTACAATGTTCCACTACTTATGGTTCTTTTGTGAAATCCCACATCTATAAATGTCAGGTTCTGTGCTCGGTCCCTTGTAGCTCTCAATACTGTCTATGAAAGGTCTTAAGCTATCATATATAGTGGGTTAGCAGCTAGGTTCGTTGTCATCTTGGATTTGTAGGTTCAAAGTTATAAAATCAAGTCTAGCTACCGAGATTTTTTTTTTTTTTTTTTTTTTTCAATCGAAATAAGATAATTTAGTCGGGATACTTCTGTAACTGAATACAGCTGTAGGTACATATCAAAGCGACTCTAGAAGATAACATGACGTTCAAATTTGTTGAAGAAAATTCAGTTTTTGGCGGAAATTTCGGGCACCTTCATTTGTAGATCCTGAGCTAACTGTGTGACAAAAACATTTTGTTGTTGGTGATGTCTTTTCTCTTTGCTTTTGTATGTGAATACAGTGAAGCCAGGTTGATCCCATTATAAATAGAATAGAAACAAACATACAGTGTTGGACCCGGTTAAGACCTTGAGAGACTTCGCGAAGCACCAGAACTTTCATTTTATTTTTTTAAAAAAATGTCTCGTCTTTTTTCCCCAGCCACGAAACGAGAACTCGGGTTCGATCATCGCACGTGTCTTAACACCATCCGCGTATGGATTTCCTCCAACTCCAGCCTCAGAATGTTACCCCCAATTTGAATCCAAAACCAAGGCGTTAATCCATTCTGGGAATCCGGAGAACAAACAGAAAGGGATAGAAGATTAGAGCTCAAAAGAGCTGAAAGATGGCTGCTGCAGCCATTTCTGCTACTTCATCTTCAGCTCTGGCGAAGAGATCTCTGAGTTTTTCGAGTCAATCGACGCAGTTTCTCAATGGATCCTCAAAAATGCTGATAAATGAGTGTAAAATGGAGAAGAAGAAGAGAAATAATTCAGGAGGTGCTTTGGTCGTGGCTTCTGCAAGCACAAGCAGCAGCAGCACTAGTGTTTCTAGTACAAGCAGGGGGAAGAGTGGGACTTTTTACTTCAACTTCACAGGGTTTCCCTTCCCGTTGGGCCCTTTTCTTAATCGCCGTACCATAAGAACTGAGGTGAGATTTTGATTTTTTTACTTTGTTGACCATCGATTTTGTAACTTTATGGCAAAAACCAGTGATATAAACGGTCAGATTACTAACTTTTGGTGCGTACTAAGCCCGGTCGCTGTCCTAGCAGCCTCAGTCCGTTTCTCAAAGCAAAATTAGGTGATATTCATGGGCAGGCGCAATAAAATTTGCTGGAAATGATCGTTTTATTAGAAAAAGAAATTGCATGGAGATTTATATGTGTATTTATTTCCAGTATATGTAACATTTATGTTTGATTAAGCGTATTGTGTTAAAAATTCCGGCTTAGAAAAAAAGGAAATTGGATTCATGGTCAAAATTTCCTTAGAACAAGTCGAGGATATTATTACGATGATTATTGTTTCAATATATGTTGCTTAGAACTATTGTTTGTCATTTTGCATAGAAGTACTTCGAGATGCCTTACTATGAGTTTTGGTGTGTGTGAAAATATGTTGGTTTTTCACTTTTCTGCTGAAATTTTAGCGCACAACATATTGTTTTTCATTTTCCCTTCGGCATCTGGAATCGAGTAGATCTTTCAAAATCGAGTAGCCTTAAATTGTTTAAATCTGCTGAAAGGAAATGAAAAGCCATTATTCGTTTTTAACAACTTTTGCAATGTCTTGTAGAATGATTGAGTATGTTGGTTATCAAAGTTTTTTGAGCCGAATTTCAATAACGCAAATTTCGTGCACATGCCGACCACGCAGATGGTATCGTGCCCACTGTGCTAATATATATTTTTTTATTATGTTCAAAAGTAAATATAAAAATTCACAATTAATTGATTAGATCTTTTGGCATGTGCGATGCCATTTTGAACCGTGCCGATAACCGGAATAGGCACGTGCCGTTCAGCGTAGGCCGTGCCGACCTGCATGTAAACTATGGTTGAATAATCTATAATCTTCTGTTTTTGTGTGACAAGGTTGTCAAAAACACCATATGGGTCTTTGAACAAGAGCAAGCACTAGGGTTCAGTAGCGTGTCCACAAATATTCGCATGACCGTCATTAAGCTAAAATCTGGAGGCCTTTGGGTTCATGCACCTATTGCTCCAACAAAGGAATGCATCAAGGTATTTTGATTCCAAAACTCTTGCAGCACTTTCACTTTTCTAGTGGTTCAGTTACGGTATGGACATTTTTTGGAAATAATTATTTACTGATTCTTTATATATGATAATCCTTCAGTTGTTGAAGGAACTGAATGCTCCTGTTGAGTACATTGTTCTTCCTACGTTCGCTTATGAACACAAAATTTTCGTCGGGCCATTTTCTAGAAAGTTTCCTCGGGCAGAAATTTGGGTGGCACCTAGGCAATGGAGCTGGCCGCTAAATCTTCCCCTTGAGTTCTTTGGTATTTTCCGTGCCAAATCTTTGGTAGATGAGGATGACTCCACACCATGGGCAAATGAAATCGAACAAAAAGTTCTAAGTTTGCCAGAAGTCGGTAAGGCCTTTGTTTCCCGACATTCTTCTTATCCGCCTAGTATATTTATTGAATTAATCCATTTATTTTTATTATGTGATTGGTTTGCAGGAATCGGTCCGTATGTCGAGGTAGCATTCTACCATAAACGGTCACGAACAATGCTAGTAACAGATGCGGTGATCTTTGTTCCTAGGCAGCCCCCTGAATGTATAAGCAAAGAATCGCTGCTAGCATCTGCGAAGAATGGACTAGCTGTTAAGATCCTTAGCAAAGGAAAAGAGGTTCCCGATGAACCTGTAGTTGACAATAAGCTGAATCGCCAAAAAGGTTAGTTCTTATAAATTTAAGACTGCTGCATTACTTTCTACTTTCATTTATCCGTATTGACATTTATTTGATTGATATCATTCTTGAATTGTCTGAAAAGCACGTGAATGATCCAATGTGTTGGACATGGCTATTTGATTGATATCCGTTAGAATTACGGGTGCTTATGACGAATATGTTACACCTTTTTTTTTTTTAACTTCTTTTGCCTGTTTACAGGCTGGGAAAGAATGGTTCTTCAGATCTTGTTTCTGGGACCTTCTAATCTTCTGGAACCAAAGTCCAGTTTTGCTCAGATGTCACAAAAGTTGATTGTTTCTCCCATTGTCAAGACCTTAGTTTTCAGCAAAGTTCCCGAGAAGGTAAATTATCCGTCTAACGAATTCTACGTAGGAATCTAAATGCTTTCTAAATTTTGTTCTTACGAGAAAAAAAAGATGTTTCTATGAAAAACTTTCAGGTGAGGGACTGGGTAGATAGGATTGCAAAAGACTGGCCGTTCAAAAGAATAATACCGGCGCACTTCGCTGCACCGGTTAATGCAGGAAGATATAACTTCTTAGCTGCTTTTTCTTTTCTCGACGATTTATTGGGTGAGCCAACTGCAACATGGCCTGCACCGATTCCGTCTGTATCGCTCGTCTTCGCGTCTATAATGGGGAAAGCAGCAAGTTATTTCCCACCTGATGATATGAAAACACTCTCATCCCTCGACGACTTCCTGGTCTCCGTCGGAGCTGTGAAGAAAACCGTGTCTGGCCGAAAACGGTAATTATACGAGAATAATACTATTGTGAATTGTGATATGTGTCATACACAGTTTTGTCTTATGTACTGTACCAGCATCAAGTTTTACTTAGAACTATAGAAAGAAAAACAATTTTTGGATATAATTTTTTTTTTTTTTTTTTTTTTTTTTTTTTGAGAATAAGATATCGTTTGCAGGAAATAGACCCCCATCGGCCTCGACTAATGTGGAGAAAGTTACAATGGCAATGTTATATGGCCCTCGGGCATCGGGCTTTGCTATGCGTCCTCAAAAAATTACACAAGAAATCAAATATGCTGACGTGGCACAATTAAGACCACACATCACGATGGGTATATCTGTAATTGTGACATTTTTTGCGGATCACAAAAAAATTGTGCGGATTACGAGGTGTATGTATGGTGGAGATTGGTTATGTATGGTTAGTTAGTTTGTTATATGGCCCTTCACGTGTTGGACATGTTAGAAAACTATCTCCAAAATAAATTTTTGACACGTCAGAAATAAATAACACGTGTGTCCATATTTACATTATTATTTATATTTTTTTAAAAATAAAAATTATACAATACTAATAAAAATAACAATAAAAAAATATAATATAATTATTATTCAAATATTATAATTTACTTTTTTATTTTTGTTAATATAATTAAATTATTGCTATTAAATTTATCTAAGTATGCGAAATATATATCACGTATTAATTTTGTTATTATATTTTTAATTATTCAAATATTTTGTACAAATTATTTACCGTATTCGAGTCGCAGTCGTGTCCTATATTTATGAAAATTATTACGTCCCCGTCTGTATTGCGTCGCTTTCTGGATCCAAATTCATAAATTTAATATACTAAAACTGTAGCTAATCAGTTAAATGTTCATAAAGGGTGTTGGGGGAATGGTTGGAATGATTATGACGGCCTGCCCCCTCGCATTTATCTTTCATAATAATAAAGATCTAAAGTTACGATATTTTGTTGTAAATATATATATATTTACATACTACTTAGCACATGTCTAGGATGGATAATTAGAACATTCATCTCATAAAATAAAAATTTTAGTTTTAAATTTTGTAAATGCCACTTGCAGAGACGTAAAAAATTTATCACTTTTGTTTTCTGTGAGGATAACACAAATCTTCGAACTTATTAAAATTAAAAATATTAGACTATTCGATTGGTAAAATAACTAATAAAAATTAAATTCGACCAATAAATTTTTTTTTTTTTTTTTTTGAACGGATTGACCCAGCCGTTTTGACTGCTCAAATCCCGAAATGCTGTTCAACCGCATCCATCCGATTTTCAATTTTTAATTAAAATATTGGTCTGACATAGAACATGTTAACTCGTATTTGGCCATGATGTGCCTCATGGCTACCGACGGCCATGACAACCTACCTAACTTAATGGGTGTTTTAAGGGAGTCTAAACGAAGAGAAAAAGAAAGTTAAAGCGAGGTAAGATACTAAAAATGGCGCCGACCATTTAGAAAATGGCGGGTGGTTGGGATGGATGAGTGTTCCCATCATCCATCATCAACTTTTCTTTTCTTAAAATGAATAACTTTTATTCTGGGTTTTCGTTATCTTTTCTGTTCTTTTTCTTCGATCTCTTTTTATTGTTGCATTTCTTAGCTTTGGGAGTTTCTCTTCTCATCACCAACCAACCATACATAAAATTGGCTCCTTCTATCCGCCCTCAGTTCAGGTGATTTGTTTTCTAATTTGGTTGAGAATTCTTCCTTGGAGAATCAGATATGGGTTGCCATGGATTCCCGTGCTCAAATTTTGTATAGAGGTGTCATCTTATTGAGGTCTGTCGCCCTTCTCCAGTTTCCTTTTTTTTTTTCTATAAAGTTTTGGTTCTTGGTTAAGAAATGGCACTCATCTGTGTATAGGGTTGATGGATCTTTACTGATTGTTGAATGTGGCTGTTGTATTTTAGTTTCTACTTTTATTTTTAGTTTCTCCTTTGGATTTTTTATCTGATTGCTTAAAATTTGGGTCGTCTAGATTATGTGTGTTTGGATTAGAATTTGATGTAATTTTTTTTTCTGAGAAAGAGAATTGATATTATTCGTAAAATTAGCTAATAGCAGATATTGAGCAAAGGAAAATTTTGATTCCTGAATCAAAATTAATTTACCAAGTTTAAGCTTCTAAATCTTTTTTAAATATAATGTGACCCATATATCTGGATGTTAATTCCTTCATGGGAATGGAAAAGTTCATCTTTGATCTTTATCAATTTGGAAGGTATGGTGCTTACTTTTTTTTTTTTTTTTTAAACTTCCTTTAATTTCTTGTATATGGACTTTTTTGACGAAACTTCTCCAATTTTTCCTTTAATGAAATGAACGTTATTTTTTGGGTTCTTTTCACACAAATGACAAATATATTTTTTTTTGAGTACTTTATTGGAAATTTAATTAGCATAGATTACCCTTTAAAAGAATTAAGTTAGATCATATATTTTTTGAGTTATATATATTTTTTTAAAAGAAACTTTAAAAGAATTAAGTTATATATATATATATTTTTTTTTTACATTTTTTGATATTCATTTGATAGTAAGTTAGATCATATATTGAATTTTCAAGCGTGCCTATGTACTCAATGAACTAAACCTGTACTATTATTTTGTATCTGATGATAGTAGTCCTGCAAGTGAAGCTTCCCTTTCAAAATCCTAGCCTTTGTTTTTTATTATATTATATATTTTTTTCGGAAGCCTATGCTGCATATATATTCCTAAATAGTGCAAGCATTTTACTTTGTATATGGCTAATATTTTGACTTTCATTATCCCAAAATCATGGTTCTTTTCCCTGCTGCAGGATTACAAACTCACTAATTTTAACAGTTGGGATTTCATTTTGTCAAATATCATGACATCGACTGTTTTTTAGTACAATGAACGAAGAAGAACCCGAGAGAGCCCGTTCTACCGGAGAAAAAAGAATCACTCCTTCGAGCAAGGTTGAAAAGCCTCTTCCGCGTTATCTCAGACCTTCCACCGGATCTTGTCATGATTTCTGCAAGTATGGAGGGAAGCATGATTTTGATGTTAATAAAAGACAGCCCGTTCTTCGTACTTTCTTGAGCAATAGCAAGTTCCCGGATGAAGGTAATAACCGGGTGAAGCAGGAACAGAGGAGGCTACGATTAAATAAGAAAAATAGCTCTCATGCAAAGGCTGAAAATTTCAAGTCCGACTTTTCGGAGAAAGTTTTGCCACCTGGTAAGGCCAAAGTTATGACCGATGAGCTCATAACTGTATTAACTGTTGACAAAGGTTATGAACATGCTGAAGTCGGACTGATCCAATCACCACTCGTCGAGAAACGGATCATATATGATGCTACTACAGATGATCACGTACAGGATTCACTCCGGCAACCTATTGATGACATGGAATTGGCGATGCCATCTGGGGCTAATAAAAGTATAATTCCTGATGGTTATGATGAATTCAAGCAGAGAGGACTTGCCAGAGTATCGCTCGATGAGTTCATTGATCCAGATGGAGTAATTACTGCTGATGGTGATAGTAACCGTGCGAGTTCAACTACAGGAGAATCTAAAGAGTCATCTAATATGGAGGTAACCGATCCGTCCATAAAAGAAATCATTGGTTCTGTCGACAACATTCAAATTGATGGGCAAGAAGGATCATCCGAAGGATCTATTAGTATGGACTTGGATAATACACCACCTAATGAGATTAACACTGGAGAATTTGATTTTATGCCATCTAAGGAGCTTAAAGATACGGACGTGCGGACTCCAACAACCACGAAGGAGATAGTTGCTTCCAGAAAAAGTACAAAGCTGACTGTACATGGAGCTACGCCGAAGAGCGGTAAAAGTAAAAATAGTAAAGCATTATCCACACCGGATAAAAAAGAGACGGTAAAGCGTCTAAATACTAGCAAGAATAATAAAGGAGAGGCAATAAAACTGAAGCCCACAAGGCAAATGCTGTTACGTGATAGCAAAGACAAGGTCGTCGTGCAGAATGGAAGTGATTTGTCACCAGTGAAGAAAACCGCCTCGCCTGTGAAATCAAAACTTAGCCCACGGTCTGAGAAAAAACCCTTCATTTCTGCTAATCCAAGGATGGTCAAACTAAAGGCTGCACCACCTCGAAAGAAAGCTGATATTACTTCCGTATCGTCCTTTGTTTTGAAGAAAAGTAGCGTATTATCTTCTGTGAAAAATCCCAACGCGTCTACTAAACCAAGAGTCATCAAACTAAAGACCACATCACCTCATAAGAAATCTGATGTTGCGTCTGCGTCTTCCATCATGTTGAAGCAAAGGATATCTCTTCTGAAGCCTACTTATTCGTCTGTATCTGGCGGACTTAATAGAAGTAGTACAAAAGTGGAGAAAAACAGTGATGTGAAAATATCGCAAACTTCAGCTGGTAAATTCTCGAGGACTCTGCTAATCAAGCACAGAAATGATGCACCTGCTTCCTCTCGGGTAAAGAAAAAGGAAAGTTCTGGAAATGATGAAAACCGTGCGGACATTAAGGAGAAAGCATTATATGATGTATCAGCAAAAACAGTGGAAACAAGTGCCAAATTGATGCAACAACGATCAAGGAACAGAAAAAAGTCTGTGTCTTCGGAAGCTTCTCCAAGAGCTTCTGCGTCGCCTTCGAGTTCATCTTATGGCAAGGAAGAAGATGAGGATTCCGAGTCTGGACATACTGATGTAAGCGGACGGAAGCATGTTACTCCTCGTTCGAGAGTTGAAGATAGGAGGCGAGTTAGAAGAACTCCTAGTGGCCATGCAGAGGCTGAAACACAGGCACCTCATAAGCTGAAGTTCCGAAGAGGTAAGGTGGTCAACCCTCAGGCAGCTGAGATCAACGTTCCCAGGAGACTCAGATTCAGGAAACCAAGAACGATCAACCAGAACCGTAATTCTAAACTGGAGGAAGTGAACAGAACCTTCGTGAAGAAAGAATTAGAAGGTTGTGAAATGAATGGACCGTTGGAAACTCCTCCGCCGGTGGTACTTAGACGTCAAGATCATCAGCAAGATAAGAAAGACATGAAAAGCTTGTTTAATCATGTGATCGAAGAAACTGCTAGTAAGCTTGTGGAGACCAGGAAGAGCAAGGTGAAAGCTTTGGTGGGTGCTTTTGAAACAGTAATCTCTCTCCAAGAAAGCAAACCAGCTTCAACAGTTTAATTTTTCTTTTTTTGTTCTTTTTTTTTTTTGTGTGTGTGTTTTCTTTTTTCCCCCTCACAGATTTTGACTTAATCATACTTGAGTGACTACCATATAGGCTTTGCTGAGAATAAGCGGGAAGTCCTCGACATTCGGATTGGGATTTCAGTGTTTTGAGTTCATAATATGTCTATCACTTGCATTGATTCTTTATACTTTTTTGTGTAATTATATACTCTTTTTTCTGAACCACTTCGCGTGAGATCCAAACTCCATTTGCTGCAAGCAGTGGCCTAGCGCTTCCCTTTGCAGTTGATTTTACTTTATTTTTTTTTTTAAATGGCATCTTGCAAGAAAATTACCGTAATTCAACTACTTTAGTAGAAATACGCATGAGTAATAGAAAAATCAAAAGGAGAGTATAATTTAAAAATATGATTGTTATTGATGTCAATTAAAAATTTTAACTTTAAAATTTTTAATTGATCATAAGATATTTTATGTTCAAAGCCATTTATTGAAAGGGATAGCTCTTAACGGAAAATGAAGGGTTTTGGATCAGTCCTGAACACAATTTTTCTTGATTAAAAAATAAATAATGCCGACAAAGACAAGCAGAGAATCTGCACAAAGTTTTTAAGGTTTTTTCTCTTCCACAGGAGAAAACTGCTTATCTACTATACAACTTTGGTTTGCAAGTATAAAAATATAACAAAAAATACAAGTACAATATCTCAATCATCCGTGCGCGCGCAAATTACTCAGCTTTGCCGGGTCATTACTATTTGCTCGGGCTGACGCTGAATTCACTTAGGTGCTCTGTGAGAGAGCTTTCTCATCTTTGGCAGCAGATCCATCTGTTGAATGCGAATTCAATCTCCGAAATACCAGCTTCTGTTGAGGAAGCTGGCCGTTTGAAAAAGCAGTGACATCGGTGTCGATTAAGATGGCGTCTTCATCCCTGAAGTCTCCCCTCAATATACCCTTCGCCAGTTCGTTCTCCACATTTTGCTGGATAACACGTTTGACGGGCCTGGCACCATAGTTGGGATCATACCCAAGGCTACCGAGAAGCTCGACCGCTGCGTCACTGACTTGTACAGTAATCTTCCTGTCGCTGAGACGCCTTTGCACTCTTTCCAGCTGTGAAATATACGTAACCACGTCATTCACTCAAATCAGAGTAACATAAAATACTTGACGCTAGTAGCTGTTTCGAAACAAAAAGAAGATGGTTTCTCGTAAATAAACTAGTTGTCCGATTCTAGTCTTAACCATTTCTCACTAGGACCCAGTAAGGAAAAGGAAAATGCTTTGGGGCCCGACCCCTATGTCCGACAACGCGCCCGACCGCATTTCCGGGCTCCTCGGAATTGGTAAGTACCGCTCCCGAGGAGCCCGGAAATGCGGTCGGGCGCGTTTTCGGGTAAGTGTACCGATCCCGAGGCGACCGGAAATACAGTCGGGCGCGTTTTCGGGTAAGTGGGTCGGGCCCCGTAGCATCGCCCTAAGGAAAATATGCAACAGCGGGCACCCAAAGTCTTTTAAGCGGATAATGCATAACATGAAAACAGGTTGCTGACTAACGAACGAATACCAACAGATATGATAAAAGCAAAAGGTAGCTGAGAATACAATACCTGTAGCCTTACGATTCTGTTTATCTGTTCGCGAGTTAAAGGTTGGAAAACTATATACTCATCAACACGGTTCATAAATTCAGGGCGGAATATTGTCCTTGCCGCATCCATCACTCTCTGCTTAATCGTCTCGTATGCAAATCCTTCTTCTGCATCCGTATTCAATATGTACTGCGAACCCACATTAGATGTCATAATGATCACGGTGTTGGTAAAACTAACCCTACGGCCCTGTGAATCGGTCACCCGACCGTCGTCAAGAATCTGGAGGAAGATATTGAAAACATCAGAATGTGCCTTCTCAATCTCATCAAATAGTATGACCGCATAAGGTCTTCTACGAACTGTCTCCGTCAGCTGGCCCCCTTCTTCGTATCCAACATAGCCTGGCGGAGCACCTATCAGCCTAGAGACTGTATGTTTCTCCATATACTCGCTCATGTCGATTCTGACAAGGGCCTCCTCAGTGTTAAATAAGTAAGAAGCTAGTGCCTTAGCAAGCTCAGTCTTACCGACTCCGGTGGGACCCATGAACATGAAACTAGCAATCGGGCGATGAGGGTCTGAAAGACCAGCCCTTGACCGTTGAATTGCCTCCGCCACTGCCGTCACAGCTGGGTCCTGACCGACAACGCGCTTGTGAAGCTCTTCTTCCAAGTGCAACAATTTTTCCCTTTCAGATTGTTGCAGCTTTGAAACTGGAATTCCAGTCCATTTACTCACGATTTCTGCGATATCATTCCCCGTGACCTCTTCTCTGAGCATGGACTTTCCTGAATTTTTGTATTCATCTAGCTCCTTTTCTGCTTGCTGCAGCTGGCGCTGCAAGCTATTTAGGCTTCCATACTTCAACTCAGCTGCTCGATTCAGATCATACTCACGCTCTGCCTGCTGAATCTCTAGATTTACCCTGTCAATCTGTCCAGGTAGTCGCGCTAGTCAGTATTGAAACTACTTCAAACTGGGATAATAATGAATATCTACTACAAGAGTAAAATTTTTAGCAAATATCTCAAGTTAGAATTTACAAATGCAATTGTATCATCATTCAACTTAGGAAAAAGAACCATGAAACAAAACCTCTAGATTTATTGCTTTGTAGTTATACTAAGAGGTTTGTCTGCTGAATCTGCAGGCTTCCATCAACACAAAGATTTGGCAACACCATATAATAAGTAAAGAATCTACTTGGAAACATGCTTTTCTATACGTTTGTGCTACGAAGCAAACAGAATGATAGGTGACGAAAAGTTTTCAAATTTATTTAATCAGAGCAGACTATACTACAGTCTGTTTGAAACTGATTTTCAAGGAGAAAAGCACATGATGTATGCTTCTTGAGTTGATTTTCTTTTTCTTTGGGGAAATGCTTGAGTTGAAACTTGAAAAGACAATTTGTTGCCTGTAAATTAATAACTCTTCTTCCAAACCACATTCTATAGTTGTGTTATCTTCATGTATTTTGTTCTAGAACATCAAACAAAAACAAGCGAATAAATATAGTCCGTCAGAAGCTGTGCTATAATATACCTCTTCCTTGATGGACTGGATCCTTGTCATTACAGTTTTCTCATGCTCCCATTGATCGCTAAGTTCCTTCTGCTTTTCCTTCAAAAGAGATAATTCTGCTTCAAGCCTAGCCAATCTATCCTTTGAAGATTTATCAGTATCATTTGTCAAAGACAGACGCTCCATCTCAAGCTTTACTACAGAACGGTTAATCTCATCCAAAGCCGTTGGCTTAGAAGTAATCTCCATCTTCAATTTTGCAGCTGCTTCATCAACTAAATCAATAGCTGCATACACGATGATACATTACATCAGCGTAGTTTTAACAATATGGTTATGCATACAATCTAACACGAGGACTACCTTTATCAGGCAAAAAGCGTCCGCTGATATAACGGTCGGAAAGAATTGCAGCCTGAACGAGCGCAGTATCAGATATACGAACTCCATGATGGAGTTCATATCTTTCACGCAATCCACGTAGTATGGATATTGTATCTTCAACTGAAGGTTGATCAACGAAAACTTGCTGAAAACGACGTTCCAGGGCTGGATCTTTCTCAATATATTTTCGATACTCATCTAAAGTTGTAGCACCAATGCAACGTAATTCTCCCCGGCCAAGCATTGGTTTTAGCAGATTGCCAGCATCCATCGCACCATTCGTGGCACCTATAAAAGCAGAAAACTCATCAACCAGCCATAATTCGAGAAACATGAGATAGCATCACTTGTTGAGGGGAAGAAACTTTCTCAGGATAGAATAATTTATCTTGCGTTCGATTGGATTGCAACTAATCCTACCCGAAATGGATGAAGTTCTCTGTAACATCCCATTTTCTCCCTGTTCTAGTTTATTTTTTCCATTTTTGACTAGTTTAAGAATGTAGTAGGTGAAATTGCATTGTATTTAATCAAAGATTCTTAACAAAAACCATACACCTTTACCACTAAGTTACATAACAATCATTTATCATCACAATTATTTTCAGCCAAAGAAGCCTCTAATGTTGTTTTTATAAAACCTTGCAATCAGGCATCCAGATCCCGCAAGTGCATAACTCTCACTGGCTATTGTCGTTGCCGTGCACTCCTAACATTCTCTCAACAAAGCATGGTCTACAAAAACTGACTTTATAACAACATGACACTATTCATTAACTAATTCTCAATAGTCATACAAGCATAGAGCCCTTTTACTTTTCAAGTAGTGAAATTACCTGCTCCAACAACAGTATGGATTTCATCAATGAAAAGGATTATCTGACCATCTGAATCAGTCACCTCCTTCAAGACAGCTTTTAATCTGTCTTCAAATTCTCCGCGAAATTTTGCACCAGCAATTAATGCACCCATATCAAGTGAAATCAGCTATATAGGAAACATAACATTATAAACCAGAAATTAGAAAAGGACATAACTGCAGAAAAACAAGCTTAACCTTTACAATTATAACCTCAATCCGAGGGGTTCAATAGACTTTGGTTGGTTGTTGAATAAGTAAACTTAACGGACCCAACGGATTCATTACCATAATTGCATACAGCTAAGTGTTATTTATTCAATAGCCATACCCTTCGGTTCATCAAGGCTTGAGGGACATCGCCTTCAACAATTCTCTGGGCCAACCTGCAGAGAAATGTTTTTGATGAGGAACTTTCCGTTCACGTGTTAAGATGGCATATTGGGCATCTCCTCATACTCACCCTTCAGATATTGCTGTCTTACCAACACCTGGCTCACCAATTAATACAGGATTATTTTTGGTTCTCCGTGAAAGGATTTGTATGCACCTCCTTATTTCATCATCTCTTCCTATTACAGGGTCAAGTTTTCCTTCACGAGCCATAGTTGTTAAATCCTTCCCATATTTATCCAAAGCTTCGTATTTTCCTTCTGGATCTGTTGAAAATTATTAGGTTTATTTACAATTAGAGAAAAATGACAACTTCTGCAGCCATGTCATCTGACAAGCAAATCAAATGCAACCCTATTTACATTGGAGTTGCCATGTCTTTCAAGTTTAACATACAAGAAAGATAATTATTTAAAATTAAATCGCTTTTTTGATGTCTTCAGAAATCATGCATCAAGAAGAATCCAAAAAAGAACATTGTATGCTTGTTATTTTCAGCAGCAAACACAAGTGTTAACTATTTTTGTACTACTACTGACAACAGTTTCTTCATATATGCATTGGGTAAAAGGACCTGTCCCCATCAATATTCTCCAAGAACATCCACTACAGCCACTATGAGAAGGGTCAGAGATTCCATGTATTTATCTTAGTAAGGCATTCAATAGTTCATTTGAACACCATCTGTATTCACCTAGAGTTTGCATTACAACAGGGACTAAGCTTTACCCTCTAGGTTTCACTTTGTCAGAAAATGGACAATCAAGACAGAAGTTGAACAATATGAACAGTTACTTCTATAAATACTCAAATAAGAGAACTATGCGTAATAGAACAACCATTGAGACTCTTGTTGTATATAACATCTCAGACAAGTTTCAACATGCAGATTACCTTGGTCAACGACATTCTGCTTGCCCCTTATAGATTGTATTGCAGAGTTCAGTGCCTTGAGGGTGATCTGGAAATCCTTAAATAGTTGTTTCCCAAACCGTCGATCATCAGCAAAACTTAGCACCAGATGCTCAACTGACACAAATGAATCATTGTATTCCTTCTTGTATTCTCTGGCTTTCTGAATTAGCGATTCCAAGTCACGCCCTAACATGGTACCAGCTGATTCACCTAGAACCTGGTAGAAAAATCATGGGAACTGCTTTTAGAATGAATAAATTGTAAACAAAGCAGAATGTCATATATTGATATATACATACATACGTTTGCATTTATACATATTTTTCATCATCACTGTTTCAAACATCAACAAAAGTAGGCAAGTAACAACCTTGCCAACAGGTATAAACGGTCATTCTTATTCGAAGGCATAGAGCTTAAACCTAAAGGCCAACAACAATTGAAGTAAACTTTGCTTGAAGTTTTTTGGAAAAGCCCACCACTCAATAAAAGAAAATAGAAAAGATACTATGTGGGAAATCGGGACTAAGTTTAGCGTCCTTCAAAGCACCTCAATATTTTCAACAAGAAAATAGATAAAAGCGCAATCCCACAAAAGCATAAAAGGGAAACTCCAAGTGCTTAATGCTTGATAGTTAATACATGAAAAACGACTAAAACATCCCAGCAAAAAATGATGGATGTTTATAAGCGCAAAGAGGTTATGCAAAAATATTGAGCCCGATGCATATAGCCAATGCATGGTAGACCGATTGCCCTACTTAAATTGCAGTCACTTAGGAAACTAATGAGTTAAGGTCAATAAAGTAACAGGGTCATTATGCATGTGCAAGTAAACGAATCCAGTACCTTTGGTTGCCTCTGGATGAACTTATCAGTAGCTTCAAGAAGCCGAGTATTATCTATCCCAGCTTTAGAGAAAATACGGCGAGCAAGGCCGTTCTTCTGCTCTAGCAATGACTTCATCAAATGTTCGGTTTCCACGATCTGATGCTTGCTCTCTTTAGCAATCTCAGGTGATGAAACGATTGCTTGCCAAGCCATCTCAGTGAACTCTTGTTGGGTGATCTAAAATGAACAGTAGAATGCTGGTCAATAGCAAACGTTGTTGAAGCATATAAATATATCTTAAAAGGAGATGCCAAGTAAACATTTTTTAACATTCCTGCAATGCTTGAAAAGATGGAGGAAAAACAATAAATTTTCAAATTAATTGAAGCCGACCACTTGGGATGCCTTCAATAAACGATCACTACAAAGTAAGAGTGCCTATCACAATTCAAAGTTGTTTTAATATGTATTCAATCATTAACAAAGAGATTCAGATTAGTTTTCTCTCGAACAGAGATTTGGCACCTATTTAACTTTAAATTTTTCAATATGACAAACACACTCCGTATGATAGCAACCTGGTCGGTACAACTGCATTTATATTTTTTAATCATTCCTTTGCATTGATAGTTTATCCATCATGCTTCAAAAATTATTTCTTTACAAACATGAAACATGGCTAATCTTATATGCTACTGAAAGCTACTAAGAAAACTAAACTAATTATTATCAAAATCAAAACCCCCAATTAAAATCTAGTGCAAGTAGCAATGTTCACTCCATAAGATTGCAACCTGGTCAGTATAACAACATCTGTATTTTATCAATCAAATGGTTCAAAAAGTCTTTCTTCACAAACATTACCAAACATGCTAATCACTTTAAGTTTTAACGATTGCTATTAAGAAACTTCACAAACATGACCAAGTGGATCGTAGTATCTCAAGAAATAACACTAATCACTACGGACTAGAATAAAAACCGAGGAAGCAATAAAGTTACCCGTCCATTTGATGCTTCGCATCTGATTAAGGCCACTCTGGAGCGATTTCGGATCGCATCTAATCTCTTCGGAGCGAATGCTTCGACTCTGGCAACAGCTTCTGACCATCTGAAAGCTTTCAGAGCTCTCGCTTTTCTACTGCTCTTACAAACAGCTACATGTTGAAGAGGAGCCGAATCTTTCGAGCTCCGTGGCGACGGTGGCGGTGGGAAGCAGAGATGGTGCTGGGCCGAGAACGCGGTGGTCATCGGAGTCCGGCGATAGGTAGTAGTTTTGGAAATTTTAGCTCGGTGGGATTGCTCTTGTGGGCAACTAAAAAGATAGTGTGCAAGTTTAAATCGAGTAGCACGACGAAGTTCTGGGAGTTTCTCTTGGCTTCTGATTTTGGAGGGTTCTTGAACTCTCTCGGTAGATTGATAGAAGAATTTTAGTGGATAACATAAACGATTTAATTTAACCGTAGCGGTGCGATGTAAAATCCATGGCCAATACATAGACCGGTGGATAGATATATACCATTACAAATCGACCGTAATACAGTACGCCCAGAGCATATCAAACAATTATGTAGCCATTTTTTTTTAAAAAAATTAATATAAAATTATAATTTTTGATAAAATATATAAAATTTTATACTAATTTTTTTAAAAAAAAATAATTTTAAATAGATGTTGTAAATTTCAAAATTTTAGAGGCTTTAAAAATTATTTATAAACCCGTTAGCCTGCTTTCTAGACAAAAACCTCTAGTCGTTCGAGTTTGTCATTTTTAAACTTGATATCTAGGGTGATTGTCTACGGTGAGGTTGTAGGCGCACCGGACAAAACATAAGCCATTTAGGAGTTTCACTGTCCTGCCTTGAAGTGCTAGGACGGGACTTTCCTGACAGGATTAACCCATGCAAGATGCCGGTTATAAACCAGTTGACGACAAAGAAACTAGCAAGGCATGTGGAGGCGCCGAAGCCAGAGACATTCTATGGATTGCGAAGTATGCATGCGCCAGCGACTTCTCATTACGACATGGATGTGTATTTTGATGCCATGTTTTTGTTACATAAGGCTTCAAAACTTCGTAGAGTTCTCTTCTTCGATGATGTCGCGACATTATGGTACCAGCGAGTGCATGACGATGTAGTGAGGGAGAGGCGTGCGACCATTACGACATGGTAGGCGTTCGAGGAAGAGCTCAAGGCGTAGTTCTATTCTGAGAATGCTTCGGAAGAAGCAAGTCAAAGGATATTAAACAGCAGAACCTTGAAATCCTTGAAATATTTCCAACAATTTTTTTAAAAAAAAAATGATATTGGGAAAATAAGTAGCATAAGATTACACCGAGGGATTTGAAACTGAAAGCTTTCTTCTTTTTTCAGTTATTTCTCTCATGCAATCACTGATGCTCTTAACATTGGTGCTGTATGTGTAGGGACTTTTGGTGTAGGTAACGTACTTGTTGCTGATGCGATGACGAATATCCACAATGGGAACATCCTTGATCTTGTCCCGATCCACGCCGTTCATAAGACATCTTAATAGTAATATTAAGCTCTCAGTCCTGATCTCGATTTTCCGGAGTGCAGTCAAATTCGGTAGGTTTACTTCTAACCACTCCGGTATAAAACTCAAATCAGGATCGTAAAAGTTTATAAGTTTTAGTGCAGGAAGATCAGAAATAACATCAATGTCGGTCTTATCACGTAGGCATAACTCCTTGAGCGAAGAGAAGCCGCTAATTCTCTTCAAGCTATTAACTCCATACAGATTCAGGAAAGTCAACGCGGTAGCGTGCTTGCGAAGTCCATCCGGCAATGACTTCAGTTTGGGGCAACCGGTAAGCCGCAATTTTTTCAGGCGGGGCATAGCGACCATTCCCATATCCCATCGCCACTCTTCCAAATTAGACATACCTTCCAAATACAATGCTGTTAGCTGAGGAAAAAAAACGCGACTTTTGCCTTTGCCTTTGTTAGTACCTTCATTTTCATCGCCGTAAAACTCCGGACCGACAGATGTGACTGAAACAGCACTATATATCGATAGTATCTCCAAGTTAGGGAGCTTCCCTAGAGGCGGAAGACGTGTGCAGTGCCTATAATGGTTGAGATATAGCTTCCTTAAGCTTGGAAACAGGATGCCGATGTCGGTAGAAGTCAACCAGCTCGGATAGTGAAACCCGAAGAAGTGTTGAATTTTAAGAAAATCCACAGTTGATGGCGGATGGAGTGCCTCGTCGAAGAGTCTATCGATTTTCTCAATCTCATCTTCGCTATAATCCCTAGGTCTCTCTTTTTGAATAGAGCAGTAAAATTCCAGGGTTGTAATATCTGTCTTATCTTTTAGTAACTGTCTGGTTTCTTGGTTCAAAATCAGCTCATGCCTTTCCAACTTGTGAAGGGTGAGCTCAGTAAGCTTAGGAAGGCTACTTATTTCTTCCAGTCTGCACCATTTCTCTCTCTGTTCTTCATTGGATCTGCTCGGCACCACGAAACCTTGGAAAACATTGAGATATTTTAGATTTCCTATCCCCGACGGTAAGCCTTCCAAGGGCACTCTTCTAATGTTCAGTGTCCTTAGGTTCACCAATTTGACAATACCCTCTGGAAGATGCTTCAACGGGCAGTTTTCAAGGATCAAAAATTGTAGACATCGAAGGTTTCGTATATCTTCCGGAAGCTCATCGATGTGACAATAAGAGAGATTCAAGTATCTCAAGTGTATCAAGTTTCCGAAATCACGAGGCAACTTGTCGATTTGTGCTTCGATGGCATAGAACACTCTCAGTCGGGTTAGGTTCTTGAAGTGGTCCAGACCATCCTTCGCATCTAACACGGCTCTCATTAACAACAATGTTCTTATCGACTTCTGTTGCTTCGTAATATTAAGGATGGTTCCTATTGCTTCGACTCTTTGGCAATTCAAGGATACCCGGCGAAGCTTCTTTGAAGAACAGACGATCAAATCGGAAGGGACTTCCCGGGCGTATAGGCTCTCATCGCTCATCAGAAAAAGAGCAAAAGCGTGCAACAAATCATGCATCTTGCACACACGCTGGTCATCGAAAACAGGGTGAGATTGCAAAAGGTTCCTCATAACTAGCTCCTTTAAATACAACTCACCAGTTGCCTCTTGAGTAAGATTTCCCTCTGGCTCCACAAATCCTTCAGCTATCCACATCCGGACTAAGGTAAGTTTGTTGAAACCATGGTCTTCCGGAAACAAGGCACAATATAAAAAGCACTGCTTGAGTTGAGGTAGCAAATCGTCGTAGCTTAAATGCAGTGCCCCCTTGACCCCTTCCGGAAGACCGGTCGTAGTCCATGCACTGCTTTGTAAAACCTCTTCCCAATCCTTCCTTCTCAGTCTCTTGGTGCGAAGAACACCTCCGATAGTTTTAATAGCCAACGGGAGACCGTCGCACTTATCAACGATCTTTTTCCCCAAGTCCTCGAGACGATCAACATCTTCCTCATTGTTACCGGTGGCGACCTTCTTGCACAACAAAGCCCAGCCGTCGTCTTGTGTTAACAACTTCATCTTGTGGACATGGACGGCTCTCATCTGCTGCGCGATCCCCTCGTTCCTTGTCGTGACCAACACTCTGCTACCTCGGGCGCCACTGCATAATGGGTTTCTAAGCAAATCTTCCCATATATTTTCATTCCAAACGTCGTCCAACACCAATAAGAATTTGTTTCCTCTGACGACATCTTCGACCATGGGCATCAATAGCTCCTTACTCTGTGCATCTCCATAGCCGTGGCTTCTTGCACTTCCAACGATTGCCCGTAAAAGATCGATCTCGTTAAAGTCCCGAGACACGCATACCCACAAATTTATGCTGAAGATCTTGTTATTCTTCGACTCACGAAAGATCGTCTGTGCGAGAGTTGTTTTGCCAATACCGCCCATTCCGGTGATGGCGAGAACTAGAACATGATCCCTAGTATCTTCCTTTACCAACATATCTAGTATAGATTGTTTGTCATTCTCCATTCTTGAGCCGAAAATGTCAGACTCCACGACAGAAGAAGTTTTTCGGCTCACTCCAGATGCACTCTTCCCTTGAGAAGATACCTTAAGATCAAACATTGACTTTCTCGCATGGATATCATTCAATGTACTGTTGAGATCTTTAATCACAGTCCCAATCTCATGAGCAAAGGGAACCTCATGAAAACAAGAGCAAGCAGCACTGTGAAACCAGCGACGTAACTTTGATTTTGAAGGTGTTGGTTTTGTGGAGCTACATAGATATTTGTCTGCCTCGATCCAGCATCTGTCGAGAATATCGTCGATATCATACATGACGTCCTTGAGCTCTTTAAGCCACTCGTTGATGCTGTCTTCTTCGATCTTCCGCCGCTCGGCATCCCTGAGGACGAGTTCAATACTCCGGAGGGTCCTTCGGAGCTTCTGGATCTCATCTGAAACGCCCAAGATCATGTCCACTTCCTCCTTTACCATGTCGTATAACTCGTTGACGAGCTTGGAAGCAAAGGCGGACAAGACTACCGCCATATTTCATCAACAGAGAAATTCGAAGATTTTAAAGAAGATTGAGGCAAGAAATGGTATATTTGGATCTAATCTGCTCTCTGATCAAAGAGGAAGGAAGAAATGCGTCGACAACTTTTTTCTTTATAGAGGAAAGGCAAGCATCGACAATGAACAATACATAGAAAATGAAAAGCAAAGCTGCAAATAAGTCTTTACGGGCTTTAACTTCTAGCACCTCCTTTTATTTATTTTATTTTATTTTATTTTGAAGTATAATAATAAAAATATATTTATTGTTTTAATTTTTTTAAATAATTATTAAATCATATATATATATATATATATTAAATATAAAGAAATTTTGGACGTGTTTAATAATCTTTGTATTCAAATATTTTTAAACAATATTTTTTTTAAAAGAAAAGAGGGAAGCTCATGGGCAAAACTTAAAAGAGAAAAGCTCATAAGGGTTTCAGAGGAATTTGTTAATAGCATAGTTCATGAATACAACTTCAGAGCAGACAGAAACAAAAAGACGAACAAGAATTATGGAATATTATTTGGAATTCTTCATTGCATAGGCCACCGATGGAAGTAAAATGGCTTCAGTCAAAAGTCAATGAAAGAATATCTTCACATATTTTTTCATACATACATGGATACTAGTATAACATACAGTAAAAAATCCAAAATCGGCCCAGAAATTTCGATGAGATACCCGCCGATATCTCTGCAACCTTCAATCAACAAATCACAATAACATCTCAGAATGGAAAACAAATTAACCAAAAAATGGAAGAATGATTGTGGGTGCCTCTGCTGGAAAAATCATCTCCTCCCTTCGTTCGATGTACCCGGATATCTGCTGCTCCGATTTACAGGAATCTGTAGGCACCATTTATGACTTGTTACACCTACTGATAAAATGGTTCATGTTATTTACCTTGGTTAGCCTTCATATGAGACTCAATTAATCTGAATCCACATTTTACAGACAAAGAATGAACTTTCTCGATACAGGGGCTGCTGCTCCTTGGATGGAGTATTGGTCTCCGCTCATTAATCAACTATCAACATCCTTTGTGTCTCGAGATGAACCCCAAGACTGTTTTGTTTCGTTCTGATGAGCTATGATCAAGAGCTAACTATCATCTGATCTGTGATACTAGGGACCCAAGATGTGACAATTTCTAACGAAATCGTTGGAGTAGTTTACGTATTTTGTCCAGAAAGGCTGGAGGTCCTTGTATCCAATATCTAGCCAAGGTTTGGACTGTCCATTGTAGTGGATGACGGCAGCCTTTCTTACATTTTCAAGATTGGTGTTTTCCTGGTAGCCCAAGCCTAGCATGTGCCAAGTTGGGTCTATAGGATGAACATGGCCTCTAAAAGCTAACAATGCTGGTGGTAACGTACCAAATCTCCATAACATCAGATTTGACTTCAGATTCTGCAGTTCGTAGAAATAACAGGATAGAAATAAGCCAGCAATTAAAGCAAACACCTGAGCCAGCAATAAAAGCAATATGCCAGAGGGAGTTCCTTTCTCGTTAAGGCAAAAACAGCACAATTAAGGATTAGCACATACATCCGTCACATTATGGATTAGACAGGAGAAAGGTAATTAGAATCATGCTTTAATGCTTTATTAGTACTCACTAACAAGAAATACCCTCCATGATGATAACCAAGTTTGAAACATATCTGCAAGAAAACTTGCCAAAAAGTTTAATCAATACTACGTCCAATCACAACATAACAAATTCATATTTTTCCAGCTTACACTGAATCATTTGAAGATAGGTTCTATGAATCATTTGAAGATAGGTTGTATGAATCATTTGAAGATAGGTCAAAATTACCAGTACTCCAACTGGCATAAACAGCAGTAAGCTTCTGCTTGATTAAATCAAAGGAATCGACATAGAAAAACAATCTGGCAAAAGATAGGCTCTTTGATGCATTGTACTCTTGTTTTCTGATAATAATGATGACTTCATTATTTGGAAAAAAAATAAATTAAAAAATTGATAGATAAGCTTGGTATAATTATGGCAAAGAAACATACAATCAGTAAAAAAATTGTGCTTATTTGTAGATCTCAACACAGAAATAAAGAAAAAAAATAAGGCATTTTTAAAAAAAAAATTTCATGTAATTGCAATAGAATGTTTGGAAGTTACTTTTAGAGACGAATCTACTATCAAGACAAGTAAAAACATAAACTGGATTAAAGTACCTCTCTTATCCAGTAGTTGTATGTGTCTCTGATATCTGTCTTTCTCCATTTGCTCAAGTCAAAGATGTTCATACCATATGCCCACGCGCATTCGTCGGGATCCAAATTATTTGCAATAATTGGATGAGAAAAGTTGAAATAATTGCGGAACCGTTTTGACATAACTTTTCTGTCCTCACCTTCACAAGTCTCAACCGCTCCATTTACTTTGCCAGAGAGGTCTATGTCCCACAAAGGTGAAAGATCCCGCTGAATGACAACATCATCATCAAGAAAAACCACCTTTTCCAGGTTTGGAAAGAGCTGTTGCACACGTTAGGAACACAAACATTTATCTGTTAGCAAAGATCACCACAAGCTTTAAATGGATTGCGTCCAATTCAAGTAAAATAAAAACAGTATAAAATCTAGGTATTGTCTAAGACGATGCAGAAACAAATAGGCAATAATGAATTTTCTTTTCGTGGATTTCCAAGCATGCAGCATGCATTGCAAAACTGCAACTTGATAATGTAGTATAAATCATACAACCGAGTCATGCAAAGATTCAAGCAGAATCAGTACCAGCTTTGGAGTTCAATGAAGTAAGCTTGTCGTGATTCACAAGCAGAGGAGAAGATTATCTCTTAACTTTCCAACATGGCTATCTATGCCTCATTAAGGAGAAGACCGAAACTTTCAATATGATATTTATGCCTTTGTTCATAGTTCCTGTTTTCCAGTAGTTGAAAAAGTAACCTCACAAAAGTTACAAAATCATCTCATATGTTCTAAACTAGTCTCTTTAAGCTGGCACCTACCAGATATTATTTATTCATGTTGGCGCCTTCCAGATATTGTTTTTAAGCTGTTTCCTTTTAGGGTAGCCTGTTTCTTTAAGAGAAAAAAGGGTTTTCCTTGTTAAACTTTTTTACAATCACTTATTTGTGTTATTCTGTAATTTCACTAATGTCCATTAAGAACAATAAAGTAATACCGTTGTCATGTGCCTCTTCTTAGACAACTACCTTATGTATGAATATTTGTGTAAAGGCTTCATTCAAATGAAATAATATTTAACTGTAGGATCCTTCATATTATTTGCTAATATGTTCACAGTAACATTTTAACCAAATTTTTTCATATCGTGACCTCTTTAACCAGATTTTAGCATAAAGAGTATGAGGCTAAAAAATGAAAATAGAAGTTTAATATATAATAATATATGAGATAGAAGATGAAGTTTAATAAATATAAAAATGTAAATAACTAATTGCGTACCTCAGGGAGATATATGCGGAGATGGTTGAGAATGGAAATGTACTTTGGATGCCTTGCCAGTAACTTTGAAGCAAGAAGTGCTGGTGGCTCATTAAGATTGGTCCCAGTAACATGATTACCGTGGTAATGATTTCTAACATCATGATTTTTCTCAATAGCATCAAGAATCGGAACATTCTCTCTCGTCAACCAGTCAAAATGGTGAATACTTTTTACCTCAACAATGGATGGAGAAAGAGGATTTAGGGCAAACCAGGCATGCATGCCTGGGTAAGTCTTCTTGTCAGTGATGACATGAAAGACTACTTTTTCAGGATTTAAGGAGGATCTAACAGCTGAAGTGACCACGACAGATGCAGCAAGTATGTTATCACTCGCAAGAACAAAATGATAATAAGAGTTATCAGAGAGATGAAAGAAATTCTGGGGATGGCAACTGTCTCCTTGCAAGAGCATTGGAAGAATACACGTCAGTCAATCGCAGTGAAAAACAATGAATGCTTTTGGGGATGGAAGTTGCTGCATAATGCCTGTTCAATTGTTCAGCGAGCCTCGATCTTTTCACCTCTTTATCCAGATTATCCATCTGCAGCAAAAGAAAGATCAGTAGATGGTCTATACCCAAGAAATTGAGGCATGGAAATTGCAACTTTACCACTTAAGCACCAGCATAAGCAAAAATAAGGAAAGAATATTTTCAAAGACATAAATTGAAAGATACGTTTCTAACAACACCTAATTTGTTTTAGTTTTCTATCATTCAAATTTTTTTTGGATAATTCACATTCACAGTTGCAGATGTTTTTTGGAAAAAAAAAAATGAAACTTTGGTAAGTCATTGCACTTGTTTTACTTGTTCAAGTGCAAAATGTAAGGCAAGATAGGAACACATGGAAACAATTAATAACCAACTCTAGCGTAAGCAGTGGCAAATCCGATGCACAATGAGTGGATGGCAATCGCACCACTCACTTTTTTAAGTAACCTATATACTAGTATCCATTTGTATTGGATATTTAATTTGCAATATTAATTACTAAGGGATCCCACAATGTGAAACATCTAGACTCGCTACTAAGTTTACAACAGGCAACTACATGTGCTTCTTAGGAGAGAGTTATTTAAAAAGTACAATGTTGTTTAGAACATCATTTTTCTATGAGATGTGCTTGTAAGGTCGTCATACCTTGTATTACGTTACTCTTATATGCATCTAAGCAGATATGGACATGTAACTCACAAATTTTACATTCTATGCTGGTTTGGTTGACCAATATCCAATTTCACAAGATAGCTTATCACACATGTATTGACCATGGTGCTTGCAACACAGCCTTAGCGCCAAGGACTAAGGTCCAATGAGGATGGAGGAGTATAGATATGAATGAGAAAGGTGCAAACTAAAACATCTTACAACATGAACCACTTTAAATCCATAATCACTTTACCCCGTGGGCAGCATTGTCCACTACAAGAATCGGATATTTCCAAAATTGGATAAAAAGAATCCAATACCCTAGAGGAAGTATACATCCGAACAAATGATGAACTCGAGAATATAGAAATCTAAATATCAACAATATTAGAGCAATATATTTAGTAACAAATAACCGACATATGATAACATGGGAACTAATACTGCAATACTTTCCATCTGTGTAAACACGTAGTGACAGTTTGCATGGCGACTTAGCATTTTCTAGTTTAACTCAGCCACGTAAACATGCTACACCACATTGCTTGCGTACAAGATGCCATTCAAATATAATGCCAAAAACTGGTGATGCCTTATCTTCATTCTTGAAACACCATAAGAATAACAAGACATCATATGGGAGGCCTTAATTCATTTGATTTTTAATATCCGAGAAGCCCTATTATTCTAACATTGTTGGATGTAGCATTTTCTTCTAAAAACAATAGATAGAAACATTTGCATAATTGCTTACCATTGCTCTTAACCTTAAAGCAAATATCTTCGCATTATATTGATTGTTCTTCATGTCAGAGAGAAACTCGTCGTATGATCCTGCCACCTTTAGGTCAACTGGAACTTTTTCGGAATTCGCTTGCTCAAGTACCTCATAAAGTTCTCTTACAAACCTCTGCAAAGCAGAAGATAAAGTAAAGCGATATGCAATGCAACACAACATATTTCACACTAAAACTAACTTAAGCAGATTAAGTTACCACTGAAGCATCACCACTCCCGCCTATAAACTTAGGTCCAAGCCGCCTTCCAAAGCAATCTGTGAATTACCAATGCCGAGAGAGTAAATCTCGTAATGAGATGGCAATCTAGAATAATAATTTGAAATTAATAACAAATATCGAATTACCGAACGATTTGCAGTGGTTGACGCGGTCGAGGGTGAGGACGGCGGTGGCGATGAAGACGAAGGGGAGGAGGAAGGCGAGGACGACGACAACACGGAAGGCGGAGCGGATGGACACGTGGCAGAGCGTGAACGGTTTGTTGGGCTTCATGGAGTCGTGTTGCGTCTTCGGTGCCCCATTGCCGTTCTCCCTGAGGATGGTTATGCTGCCCATGCTCGGCGACAGCCGGATCTGCATCCTCCCTGCCGCCGCCGCCGAGCTTCTAGAAGCTTCTGTTTATCGCAACAATCTTTAGCTTCTGGGAACTTCTTCGATTGTTCTTCTTCTTTTTCTGGTTGAACGCAGGTCATCACACCACCATGGGAAGGAAGTTGGGAGGAGGAGCTCGGCGAGATTGGGAATCTGAGATTGTCTCTGGATCAGGTATGTAAGCCTTGGGATTTGGATTTAAACGGATTTGGAGAAGGTGGTGGCAAGATCGGAGAGCTCGGCTTCGAAGAAGAAGAACATAGACGAGAGAGAGAGAGAGAGAGAGAGAGCGAAGACAAATTGTTTTCTTTCTTTTTCTTTTATTTTTATTTTCTACCCCTTCTGTATATTTATTTTTGTTATATATATATATATATATATAGAACTTGTGTATTAAGATTGAATTAACTGTTTCTTATTAATTAAGGGATAATTACACATCAATCCTAGATTTAAGTTACTATTCAAATTTTAAAAAATTTCTATCTCGATATTTATGTCAGAGTTATTTTGACTATTATATATATTTTTTTTAAATAAAATTTTAATATAAAAGTTAATAAATTTTGATGAGATTTATAATTTTTATATTTAATATTTTTTTAAAAATATTTTCAAATAGATGTTTAAAGTTTCAAAGTCTTAATAGACTTTAAAATCAATCCATTAACCATCTGAACTTCGGACCTTCCTAATATTTATTTAAAAATATTTTTTTTTTAAAAAAATAATATAAAATATATAGATTTTATCAACATCTATAATTTTTACATTTAATATTTATCCAAAAAAAAATATTCTAAATAAGTGTTGTGGGATGTCAAAATTAACAAATGAAATGAGAGATTTATTCGTAAAATTTAAACCGTCATATAAATCTCCCATTAATGAATGGGTTACGGTTACTTATAGGAAAACAATCTAATAAACAGACTCAAAAGTGGTAATAATTTAAAAAAAAAAAAACTTTTTACGTATCAGTCTCCCTATTTTAACTTTATATTTTAATTTCTAAAACTACGTTTTTACGTTTTCAGATACTGAAATGCGCGAATGTTAAAATAGGAAGATGCTTATTTGTAACTATCCCAAAAAAAACTTTAGAAATATAGATTTGATTATTAGGGTAATAGGTGCCAAAAGTGCCGGACGAAGTTGCTGAGACTCGTGCTGGGGCGACCGGGCGTCGTCAGTGCATAGCCGGGCCCCCGCCGGCGCCACCCCTTCTGCTAAGATTCTGTTGCAAGCTAGGTGATTATTTCTTATTTTGTCCGGGTCCACCCTTGTGAAAGCAGAAAACGACGGCTGGATTGCTCCATCGAAATTTATACAGCTTAGGAGATAACTTTTAATCAGTTTTTTAAATTAATTTAATAATTATATGAAAAATATAACTGCTTTGTATTAGTTTTAAAAAATTAGAATTTTTTTTTTTTTTTTTGTCATTGTCCTTATTCCCTATATATTTTATTTATATCCATCACTCCATACTCGACCGCTGCACAACTCCGTCCCGGACTAAAATTTCCCTTTGAGTTCAGAACGTAATTGTTCAATTTCGCTATAATTTCCACAGTCCGAAGACTTCTTGGGAGCGTAACAGTCGCAGAACAAAGTGGTTAAAACGTTGCTTTTAAGCTCTTCTCCAGTAGTGATATTACCATAGTTTGCATGATCAGAAGATGTCTATTGTTTATGAAAAACTGCAAGAACGTGAAGCAACTAGAGCAAATTCATGGCCAAATTGTAACCACAGGTCTTGGTAATGACGGTTTTTTCATGAGCAGAATCATGGTAGTCTGTTCCAATCCGCAAATTCAAAATTCAAACTATGCAGAGCTGATTTTCCGACGCATGGAAAACCCTGATCTTTGTCTTAGAAACACCATGATGAAAGCTTTGTTAGCTTGTAAAGAGTATGCTAAGATCATGAAAGTTTATTGCACCATTTCGTCAGATGGTCTCTGCCCTGATAATTATACTTTACCGTTTGTCTTAAAGGCTTGTGCAAATTTGCAAGAATTGTTGTTTGGTGCTGTGATTCACGGTCACATTTTGCAGCTTGGATTCATTTATGACGAGTTTGTTAATAACACATTGATTCTGATGTATATGGATTGCGGAGATGTGTCAGATGCAAGGAGGCTGTTCGATGAAATCCCTGTTAGAACTGTAGTTTCATGGAATGTGATGATTTCAGGGTACGCGAAGCTAGGGGAAATAGAAGAAGCGCGTGTGATATTTGACTTGGCACCGCTGAAGGATAGAGGAATTTGGGGGTCTATGATTTCTGGGTACGTTCAGAATAATTGTTTCAAAGAATGTCTCTTAATGTTTAGATCAATGCAATCTATAGGAGTTGAGCCCGACGAGGGCGTGTCGATTAGTATTCTGACCTCATGCGCGCAACTAGGAGCTATGGATATAGGAAAATGGACTCACTGTTTTCTTCGTAAAGCAAAATTCCCTTTCAGCGTCCGATTAAATACTGCTCTTGTAGATATGTATTTGAAATGTGGAAATTCAGCTCTGGCTATAAAAATATTTGATCAGATGATCCATAGGGATGTAATAAGCTGGAACGTAATGGTTTTAGGATTAGCAGTGAACGGGCACGGAGCTTTAGCGATTAATCTTTATAATCGTATGCAAGAGGAAGGATTTAAACCGGACGATGCTACTTTTCTCGCAGTATTAGCTGCATGCAATCATTCAGGTATGGTGGATAAAGGCTTGGAAATTTTTCATAGTATGAGAAATGTGTATGATATTAGACCGAGAAGCGAGCATTACTGCTGTGTTGTTGATTTTCTTGGTAGGGCTAGCAGGTTCGATGAGGCTAAGGAAATGATAGAAAAAATGTCGAAATCTAGCAGCTCATCGGATAAAGCAATTGCTTGGAGAGCATTGTTAAGTGCTTGCAGGGTCAACCAAGAAACTAAGTTAGCTGAGATTGCAGCTGAAAATGTACTCCAATTGGAAGACAGAAGTGGAGCTTATGTGCTGCTGTCTAATATATATGAGAATTCTGGAAAGTACGACGCCGGTAGAGCATTGAGAAAAAGTATGAAAGACAGAGGGGTTTCTAAAGTACCTGGTTGCAGTATGATAGAGATTGGCGGATGCGCTTACGAGTTCGTTGCCTGTGAGCAGATAAACCCCGAGATGGAAGAAATTTGTAGTACGTTAGAGAAACTGAATGACCACCTTAGTTCCGCAGGATGTAGGAGTCTGTTATGAACCGACTCGGATTGGTTGAACCCATTGCCTCCAGATTCCATACCATATGTAAGTAGCTCATCGGCTCTTTCTCCTATGTCAAATAATAATAACAATAATAGGATGTTGGCTTAAAAAAAATAATCATAAAAAAATTACAAATTATTTTCGTCAATAGTGTTTTATTTATATTATAACCGTTTAGAATTGGAATAGTTGCCATGCCGCGGAAATATCAGAATCCACGGAAATTTCAATTATGATAGTTATGAATTTTTATTATTCCGAGTAGTTTTTATGGTGTTGGGTGGAGATATAAATTACCATGTTCCTTTTATGGTCGAAGTAAAATTGCAAAAAATTTATTTTATTTTTTTCTTTTTTGTTAGTGATCGCCGAGTTCCTTCCAACTAACACTTGCTGAAATTCGAACTACTGATCTATCATTCGAAAGGCACAGCCGTAGTCGCTTTTTAACATCCAGTTCTGCTAAACAACAGGACCGACACTTGTTGGTTATATTACTCATTCTCATTCTGATTTATGTACATTTCAATTTTGGTACTCATTCGTATTTCTGTTTTAATATTGTGATTTCGGCCTTCAACCAAATATAAATATACATAACGTAAATTGTAATATTTTTATAGGGGTGTATTTGGAGCCCTGCTATTTGGGTTTGCTTCGGTTATAAGGAATGAAAGCGACCAACTCCGATCACTATCAACCCAAACAGCATCGGACTGAACTCTTTTCCATTTGGAAACAGCAACGCAACACAACCCACAAGAATCAAAAGGATGCCTTGCCGCCGCCACCACCACCACCACCACCGCGGTGGCTGCTGCAGCAGCTGTGCTTCCTCTTGCCGTACCGCCTGCGCCGTCGCATCTCCGCCGCCGCCCTCCGCCGCTGACCATCTCCTCCAGCTCCTCGCTACCCAACTCTTTATCCATCCGGACCCTCCCCCGCCGTCGCGCCGCCGCAACAAATACTCTCCGACACAACGACATCTCAACAACCTTTACCACCACCATCAAAATGAAACTCATCAACAACAAGAACAGATCCCTCTCCTCCAATCTCTCCTACAGCGCATCTCCTCCCTAGAATCCCAACTCTCCCACCAACATTCTCCTCCTCCGCCACCGTCTCCGCCGCGTAGGGCGGCAGCGCCGACGGTGCCGACGCATTTGGCGAAATCCCTGAGGGATTTGGCAGCGTGGACCATACAAATCCATTTCCGGCGGTACCTCGTGCGGCGGTCGCAGAATCTCCATAACCTTCACCGCCTCGCCGCCGTTAAATCCCTCGCCGCCGCCCTCAGATCTTCCCTCTCCAACCGCCGACTCAACAACTCTATCGCCCCCGCCGCCTCGGATCTCCTCCTTGACCTCCACTCCATCCAGGTAACAAATCAATAATCAACACTAGTTAGTAGTAACTGTCGCTCCTCCAGTCGCTCCATCCGTCTCGCGTTGGTGGGATTCACCGAGCGATCGAAGGAGCTGTACAAGATTGCTATTTTTAGTCGATTTCTTATGCATTGATCTCTTACAATCTCATATTTCAATTGCAGAGCTTAGATCCTGTTATCCAAGAAGGAAAGCGATCAATTCAAAAAGAACTCGCACGGATTCAGGATTTTATCCATAAATTCTCGCCCAAGGACTCAGCCGAAGACACCAGATGCGATCACCGCCTACCCGCGACGAAGAAGCGGGTGAGCTTTCCTTTGGCCACACTTAGCTCAGATCTCGATGATCATATTCAGATGAATGATCGCAATAACAACAGCAGCGGCGATTGTTATGGGGCTTCGGATGAGGAAGATGGAGAGGGTAGAGATGTGAAGGAGATCAGTGAGGAGGAGGAAGAAGAATAAAGTTTCAGTGGCAAATCTGGGATATTGGAAAGTGGAGGGGCAGAAAGGGAATTCAAATTCCGTATCTCCTCCCTTACCAGTTGACACGGAAGGTTGGGGTAATTGCATATCAGCCCCTAAAATTTCATTATTGCATTTCAGCTTCCGAAAATACATTTTCGTGCTGATGTAGTGCACGTTTTCGGAGGCTGAAACGCACAGCTGTTATTTTTAAGAGGCTGATATACAATTATCCTTAGAAGGCAATTGTGTAAGATGTTATTTTTCCGATAACCTGAAAAAATCCTGACGATTTGGTCCATCGTAGACCTGTCGGCCTTCTATATCTAAGGCGGCTCTCCCTCCGCTCCCACATGCGCGCTAGTTTAGATTCTATCGAGTCCAATAAAACAGTCCGAAAATAGTTCGAACGGTATTTTTTCATGCCTTACTAATCTCAAGACGCGAAAAAACACAAATCGGATCATTTTTTGGGTTAATAATTCAGATCCAATAGCATTACTTCAAATTGAAATAGTTGTGATTCTTTGCCTCTCCCCATGTATTGGAGTCCATCTGAAAGAGGTGTGTGTGTGTGTGTTGTCGGACTTGTTTTAACTGTGCATTGTTAGGATCATGTCTGGTGCTAGCAAATAATTAATTGCTTTGCGGCTAGTCACAGTTGACACATCGTGTCCGTTCTCATAGGTCGACCATATCAGCCCTGCTGGGCTGATTCCTACAAGTCAGACGTCCTTCCAATCTCTTGCAAATCAGCGTTCTGCATGCGGACGCACACGCGGAGGGGCTGATTTGCAAGTTTAAATTATAGGGATGCTGATTTGTAGAGGATAAAAAAGCAGGGGCTGATATGCAGTTCTTCGATTTTTCGCACGCAGAGGGGCTGATTTACAAGTTTAAACTATAAGGGGCTTATTTGTAGGAGATAAAAAGTAAGCTGATATGCAGTTTTCTGATTTTAAGTTTTGAGATATTTGTATTTTTATGCCCGATAAATTGAGATTGTTGTATTTTTATGTTATCTTAATTCAAAATGCACTTTTATCTACCCTTGTCCTATGAATTTTTTTATTTTTTTTTAAAAAGACAAGGGCAGTTTTGTCATATAATACGGTGAATAGGATATAAAAATGTTATTTCAAATTAGGATGGTATATTTTTATAATTTCAAATTATGCGGGAGCATAAAAATGCAGATGCCCTTTAAATCTTTCATCTTCCTGAACTTGTATTAGGAGGACATGAATAATGCAATTCAATCTGAAATGTTAAGAATTAGGAACAAAGAGTTGGTTGAACTTTGATGACTATTGAGGCTGCAATGTTTTCGTCATTAAGACGTACATCTCTTGACCTTTTTTTCTTATATCATGGAAAGATTTTCTTCACCGGTCCTTTTTTATGCTATCGTCTTCGGGTCTTGTAAGCCTAAATATTCATATCACCCTTCACGAAGTAAATAAATTATCTATAGCCGCTTGCAGAATTTAACTTTGAAACCCTTGCTTAATGAGGTATAAATTTCACCATCCACAATGTGACATGCCATAAATTTGAACTTGTAAGATTTACAATTTCGATGAAATTTCAATGTCTGAGAGCAATGTAACTGTGATACATATGATGTTTAGAGAATTTGCAGACATGGATGACTTTGGCTTTACAGAATCTTCTCTATTGTTTATTTAGTCAAAAGAAATAGTCCAATCTGCCACTTTTATATGCTAAGCCAACTAATGATAATTGCATATCAGCCCTCCTAAAGCCAACAGTCGTGCATTTCAGCCTCCGCAAACGCGAAAACGCGAGACGTGGCAGCGCGCCACGTCAGCGCGGAAACGCATTTCCGGGGCCTAAAATGCAAATATTAAACTTTGGGGGAGATAGTTGCCGCCACGTCAGCGCGAAAACGCGTTTTCGGAGACTAAAACGCAAAGGTTAAACTTTGGAGGGGATGATATGCAACTATCTCCCGAGCAGCCGCCGCGTACGAACATTAGCTCCTTTCACTCTGGTTTGAAGCTCCTCGACGTCATCATGGAAGGGATCCAAAGCAACGTTTTGTCTGGATATTGCATAGAAAACATTTACTTTAAGACCGACTGATACTAATACTCGTGTTCACATATTGAACACGGCAATGAGTATAAACTGTTCACAGGTTATATTATTTTGAAAATATTGTCGATGAGTTTTGATACTTTCAGCTAGGAAAGTAAAATACAAAATTTATATTTATACGCTAGTATCATAGTTCACATGCATAAATAGACTATACTTATCTGAACGGAGTCTATGGGTGATCAAAAAGGCCCGTGGCCTAGATCAGCGACCCACATTGCACTTAGCGGGGGCGCTAGTCTACCATCACTCCAAGAGAGTGAGTGGACGTTATCCCTTTTTCATTTTTCTTTTTTAAAAAGACATGCATAAATGGACTGTTAAAAGGCAACTTTATGGCATATTATGCAATTGAAGTTTAAATTCATTGCATATATATAGATTTACATAAACAAAGCATAAGATTATGAAGTTCTGCGGCACAGTAAATCACACAGCCATACACTAATTTAATTACGGAAACACACATATTGTTCGAGCAGATGGGTTATTGTAGGGTGGTTGCCATACTTCAAAGAATTAGGGGGGTTTAGATTTATGGATATGTTTTCCAATGGGCTACACATTATCTAAAAGGTAAAACATATAGCCAATCATTATTACCACACAATAAGAGAAAATCGAAATGCTGTCAAGTTTTTTTTTCTTTTTTCTTTAAAAAAAAAAGGTAATCTACGGGCGGAAAGGCTGGTAGTATGTGAATACAATAAACTAAATACTCAGTACAGTAACTAGATTACTTATCAAGGGATGACAAGAATATACCTTTCTATCTCCGTACCCATGTCAAGAGCCATCTCCTTAAGCTGGCCTAACACGTTGCTCAGATCCGACAGGGTATCATCTTGCTTTGCCTTCTCAACCTGTTACAGAAATATAAAGATTATGGGAAAATGCAAGGAATGATATTCGGTGCAAGTATTGCCAGACCGGACAAATAGTTAAAAATTGAACAATCGAACGAATAATGCAGACCTCAACTTTCTCCAGAGCAGATGTAGGTTCAGAAGGATATTGGCGAGTATTTGGCCGTCCCTTAGGACTTGAAGATAGTCCCAATCTTTCTCTTTGTTCCAAGTGGCTACCCTTTCTCTTGAATGAATCATCTGCAAAAGTGATGAAGTTAGACAAGGATACACACACACACACAAAATATTAATTGTCACTGAATTTAGAAATCCACCTCTCATGAGAACTGGACCCTTTATGGGACGACTTTTCTTTGGCTTCCAAGTCTTAGAGAAGATGCCCCCAAGACTTCCCAATAGCTTTTCACCCTAAGACAAGGTTAAGAAAAAGGATACAAACAAAAATGAGCATTTGCCCAAGATGATTTGATACAGTCAAAATGGTCTTTAGCACCAGCATTGATAATTTGCCTACCATCCCTTCCAAAATTCCACCACATGAGGGATGAACAAACAGTAGATTCCAGAAAGAGAAAACAAAGGGGCAGAATTGAGACCCTTCTTCCACTGCCCTTCTAACTAAATCAGGACATGTTAAAGATAGATCTTCATAGGTTTGCATTAAGCTTTGGCTCTACTGAGGTTGTGGCAATGCTACTGAGATCGTGGTCAGAAAGTAAAACAAAGTAGAACTCTACTTACAGCAGCAAGTCCACAATAGTTCAAAACAAAGTAAAAGGCCTACCCTACTGAGGTCGTGGTCAACGCTGGCAGCAGTCATATGAGTCCTTGTGATCTGTTCACCCTGTTGATGCAAATTTACAAGCGTCTTTGTAGCATCTTCTCTAATCTCTTCAGCAATCTTTCGGCAATCATTTAACTTCTGTGTAGTCTCCTCAGCCTTGTAAACCGCATAGTTCTCAAGTTCCTGAACGGACTGCTTTTCCAACCCCCCTAACTCACGAAAATCATTTTTATATGCATCTTTCCTGGAAGGAAAACCAGAGTAAGATGACGAAGATGATGAACCCCATCCCTGTTCATCTTCATCATAAGAAATGGTGGATTTCTTCACATTTGCCTTGCTGACCGTTGGTGTGGAGGAAGCTCCTGCTGGTCTGGTATTTGTATCAGTTTCAGAATCAGAATCGAAGGGGTTGGAGCCCGAAAACTTAAGGTCGCTAGATTGTGGTTTAGACACCCTAGATATTGGAGTCTTCATGAAGCCAGCTTTAGACATGTGACTTGTAACAACCTCGAACTTAGCTACAGAAGCAGAAACAATGGTGTCAAACTTAAGGAAGAAAGAAGATCAAAGAGGAAAAGATAGAAAGAAAGTATTGGAGAGTAGATTGATTGTTGGTGGGAAAGAGAACAACTGGAGAAATTCATCCCAAAGGAACCTACGATGACGTGTGAAGCACAGGTTATTAAAGCATTAATCTAGCTTATACAAAACTAACTACAAGTTAAAAGAAATTTGCGAGACAAAACTGATGACTACTACTTTTAACTTCCTTTTTTTAAGTATCGTGGGAAAACTCTGCGAATAACGGATCCACTTTTGTGCGATCGTCATAACATAAAAATTCATGGGCCCAACTAACCTATGTTTCACCAACATGTAGCCCAAGCTTCAGAGCTACTATTTGTAACTTGTAAATCAATTTTCTTCGATGAACTGCAAACCTACCTCTAAATGAATCAGCTCAAAAAGAAAATATAGCTATCAAATGAAATTTTCATGTAACATATACATTGTTAAGCACTTGAGTAGACATTAATAGATCCGTTGTGTTACTTTATTCAAGTTGAAAAGCTGAGCCATGAAAAAGGTAACTATAAATACCATAAACAACATCGAGTGAAAGAATTTTGAAACCTAAAACTAATCACGATGAGCAGCTGAACTTTCAATCATATCAAATACCACTAACCAAACCCTCAAAAAAGAAATAAACCCCTGGAAAAATCAAGTCAGAAAACAACTTACCCGCACTAGGAAATTACACTAAGAAATCGAACGAAACACGATGCAAAATACAACTTCACAGCCCGATCTGAAAACAAATTAGTATGATGATCCACTCAAAATCGAGATGAGAAATAGATAAATTATACGTCAACCCACAAATTTAGGAGGGGATTAAATTCCACCTTTGTTTGTGGTCGAATTCGTCAACGGAAAATTCCACCAACACGCGAGATCGAATTCGGCAACGGCAGCTCTGATCAAGAAAATTGCTCTATAATTTTGCGAGTGAGTCTTCAGGGATTTGTTGTTAACTTATTTCTCCAGACCGTTGGTCCGTTGTAGACTTTTGTGTTTTTGTCTTATTATTTTTTGTAATCTTCGAGATTCACAAAGTGTTGATCGATTCGCTCTTGGCCGTTGAGAGTCGCTAAGATCCACGGATAAGATTCGTGGTCAGGGGAAGGGGAATGGGCCAAAACCCGGCATCGGGGGAACCCCCTGTTTTTTGGTCAGAATTGGGGTACCTCTTTGGTGACACGATCTAAAGGATGGACCGACGGTCGCGATTGTCCGGATTGAAATAGCTTTTGGATTGACTATTACTAAATTCTTGATGATGCTTATCGATTAAGTTTTAATAATATAATTAATAATCTTTATACTTAAGAAATTGGAAACCTTCCAACTTGTAGACAGCCGCAATAATCAGTCGAGATTGCATGAATATTTTCAAGGAAGACTTTTTTTTGTTATTAAAAATTTAGTTTTATAAAAATATTATGATATATATTATATATTTTATTGTTTTAATATTATATTTTTATATCGCTCACTTCTAAATATAATCAAAATAAATAATATAGTATTTTCGGTCTAGTATGATTCTGTTCAATTTTTAGCCAATTCTGGTTCCAACCCGTGGTTAGATTACGGTGTGATTTCGCAGTCCGTAGTCTGACCTTGTTCGCTTTCCAGTCCGGCCCAGATGAGCACCATACAAGAACTTCCAAACAGATTGAAGAGCGTTCCTGGTTACAATGAAGAATCACAGGACAATAAAAACCGAAAAAGAACTGCATATATTCATGATAATCATAAATTAAAAACAGAATAAATTCATGAGATGAATACGTAATTACATTAGCAAACGAGGGCGAGACGCAGAAATATACTCAACCTCTGAGCAAGATCAATAGCATAAGCAGCCAAGCAGCTGGAGAAAAATTAAAAGGAAATATTGTAGAAAATGATAATCTAAACTTTGCTAAAAGCTCCGCAAATCTTCCGAGCAACATACGTATACAACATTCAGATTTTATCTGGACGCGATCCAGTACCAGGGCTGACAATGCGTGCAGCCACAGAACACCGATGGCATGCAAGAGTTCAAATTTCAACATATCAGATCCTTTATATGAAAATTTACAAAATTACTGAATTCCATGCTCTATTCGTTAATGCAGGTTTAAGCTTTTGAAAGCACTAAATTACGAGATAACGCGTCGTATACCAGAACTTGTATATCTTTCAACGATCTTCGGAGGAGGTAGGGTGACTTTGCATTCAAGAATTTGCTAGCCAGTATCGGGAAACTCCTGTTTCTTCAACATTCTAGCGTGTCTCTGTCCTGCAATGTGACCATTGAACACACTTTCACTGGTGCACACAATGTTGCAGAGGGTGCAAACCCTGACTGAATCTGAGGCTACCCTTTTTTCTATCAACTTATTTTCAGTGGTCTGTGGATCCACTTGTGTTAAGACGCTTTTCTTCTTCCTTGATCTCTTTCTAGTGACTTGGGGTATCTTCAAATCTTCAGCGTCTGTACCGATTAGTGCACTTTCAGAAGCTCGCATGAGAGAATCATCAGGTTGTTTTTCCTTGGTCTTGTGTTTCTTGCTCATGTTATGTCTTTCCAGAACATCTTGGCTGGCGCATTCGATTTTGCAGAGATCACCTTTCAGAGATTGGACGGCTCCTGGGGCCTGTAGCATGAAGAGTAACCATGAGAAAATAATTGCGGACTTCCTAAATTATAAGAGAGCGAGGAAGTGCTCTAAGAAATTTATTGCATCGAAACAAAGCAGGAACAAAGTCGTTAATCCCAGAAACTAAGCAACAAATTATATACAAACTTAGCAAAACATTATAACACAGATAATAAATGAGAATGCAGAAAAATTTTAAATTGCACATAGTAATTCTGACTACCGATAGATGCTGTCTGTAGTCTTTGTCAATCCAGTTTTCAAGTTTCGAAAGTGCTAATAAGGATAATGTAAGACTTCTGAATCCAAACTTAATTATAAGCAACCTATACGATAGAGATGAGTTCACATTAAATAATATCCAAGTAGCAGAACCAACCTCCTCCTTTTTTAACATCTTGACGTGTTTTTGGCCTGCAATATGATTATCGAACACACTTTTACTGTTGCACACAATGTTGCAGAGGGTGCAAACCCTAAGTGCATCTGCTGCTACGCCACATTCTATCAACTTCCTTTTCATGGTTTCAACATCCACTTCTGCTCCTAGGGTTTTCTCTTTTTGTGGATTCTTGTTACGCACTTCAACTATCTTCAAATCATCAGTTTTTGAACCATCTGGTTTATTTTTATAAGCTGGCATGAGAGAACCTTGAAGGCCGTGTTCCTTGGCCTTAGGTCCTATCAACTTCCTATCCGTTGTTTCTACATCCGGTTGTGCTCCTATGCTTTCCTTTTTTCGTGAATTCTTGCTAGCCACTTCATCAATCTTCAAATCTTCAGCACTTGAACCGATTGATTCATTTTCAGACGCTGGCATGAGAGAATCCACAAGCTTGGCCTTATGTTCTATCAACTTGCCTTTCTTAGTCTCTGCATCCACTTGTGCACTTAGGCTTTTCTTTTTATGTGAATTCTTGCTCGGCACTTCAACTATCTTCGAATCTTCAGCGTTTGAAACATGTGATTCATTTGCTGACTCTGGCATGAGAGAACCATGAAGCCGTTTTTCCCTGGCCTTATGATATTGCCCCGCTTTATGATTTTCAAGGTCCTCTTGGCTGCTGCATTCAATTTTACTTATATCAAAGTGCATGGATCGGAGCATTCCTCGACCCTGTACAATGAATCGCATTAACACGAGCATGCATATAATAGCTTTCCTAACATGCAACAGAAAATAATTGCTCTAAGAAATTATTTGCATGAACTCACAGAAAGCAATGGATATAAGCATATTATTATCTCAAACATGAACAACTTCCCTACATCGACCTTTGTCTTCTCGATGCCTAGATATGAATACACCATGCTATAGGTCATAAGAAACAGTTACTAAGGCGAAATATACAAGTAGATAGCAAGTAAGCAACCGCTTCCTTCAACACTGAAAGCATCCACAACATTAGAAACATTCTAGTAAATGTCGATGACCAAATTACTAATCCAGAGCAGTCGGAAATCAATGAGCGGTTGAGTGAACGATTGGTATCAATCACTGAAGCATGTACATAGTCCAATTTTTCTCTAAAACCACACGGAAATGCATTTATTTCCTTTAACAACTGGGAGATGACAAATATTCATATAAGCAGAGGTAAAATATTCTCCGATTACAAGAAATATATGAGTCTGGAAACTGGTAAGCACTCAAATTCAGCATTTTAAAGAGCATATTAGTAAAAATAGAAAGAAATAAAAATTACCGCTCTGGTCACCAAGGCGTACAGTTTCTGCATTGCAATGTGACCTATCCTTGACAGCAGGATTGCAGCAAGAATTCGCAAAGACTTCAGTCCTTTTTTGTGCCCTCTTTTCTCAGTAGATTTATTTTCCAGACCATTTCTTTTACTCTTTTCCTTCCCATTTTCACCATCCATTTCATTATCTGAATGATCAGGATTACTAGTCCTGTTTTGCTTTCGGTAGTACATGTATGCAGTGGTTCCACTGGCAAATAGGCAACCAGTGGCTACTACAAGGATTTTCCTGAAAAGGAACTGAATACTTGTCAAAAATCTTAAACGTTTGAGATCAGCAGAAAATGCAAACATAGCGTCAGATATATTGTCCAATCATAAACTATGGATTCACAGAACCTTTGTAACATTTACTGAAATAAATTGTAACTAAGAAAGAGCAATTATAACCGTCAAGTTAGAAGCATGTTCTGGAGGTGCCAATCACGCACAAATGCTTGTCTTGATCCTGTCCTAGTTGATTGCTTCGCATAGAGCAAAGAAGATTGCATTTGTATACCTGAATTCTCTAATAAACTAACTTCTGTTGTATGCTCTGAGACCCATTGAATCAATAAAAGTACAAGTTCCACTACAAATCTATGAAATTTGAAATCATAATAATTACTTCATAAAGATTTTGAAAGTTTATACTTTATGACTACCGAAATGGGTGCAAAACCTAATATCATTCTGTTCCATAGAAAAACTGAATTTTTCCACAAGGAGAGGTACTTGGAATTTTAGTTTCTGATTACATAACTTTAACATTAAACAATTGAAGACAGAATGTCTTTTTATTTTTTGAAAAAAGACAGCTCACAAAGTATAACAAGAACAATAAGATTTTTGGGCACCTCCTTGAAGCCAAAAGACTACACCCACGCTCCGCTAGTTTTAGCAACTGCAAGGAAGACATGACTTCGAGACAATTCTTCCAGAAGTAAGAAAGCAAATCCGGCTAGCAGGAAGAGAACTATAAAAGCACCAACGGATTCAACCTACAACAGGAGAAAATTAGATTTAGAAAAAAAAAAAAAAAAAAGTTCGAAAGGCTCCTTTCGTGAAGAAAGGACCAAACATTCAGCATTTCATCTTCAGATTGGTTTCTAAGTTACCAATACAAGCAGCATGTGTAAAGCATAAATCAGAAAACCGTTGCACCGACTCCAATAGGAATCTTTGAATATGCAAAATACAGTTGAAACCTGATGTCTGTTAAATGCGTAGCGAATACTCCTGAGCCATGATTTTCCTACCATAGTCAAACAAACATCTGCGCATGATGATTTCGATAGAAAATCAGCATGTTTCTCATGATGCATTAGCATATCATGCCCACACCCACATGTACATTGTACAACAACAACAAAGCCTATACGCACTAGACGGGTTTGGCTACATAGATCTGTGAACACCACAATGCTCTACTTAGAGCCATGTCTTTGCTCAAGTCAAATGAAACAAGATCATTCCTACGGAAACATATCCAAATATTCTTGGCTCTTCGTATATGCCTCTTGATAACGGTCCCATCCAACACCTCCCACTTCCTAACTGGCTAGTGAATGGGTCTTCTCCTCACATGTCCAAATCACCTCAAACGATTTACAGCATCACACAAATAGTAGTAGAACTGGTAGTAATCATAATAGTGGTAGTAATACCAAGATAGCAATAACAATAATAAATTGTAAAAAAAAAAAAAGTTGAATGAAAAGAATTAATGAAAGATGCTTGCTCTGAGCCTTAACAATATTGATATGAGAAGTTTCACCAACCTTGCCTTATCATAATCCGGTGCAACTTCCACGGTGGTAAGGCGTTGCTTAAGGATGATTGTATATTAAGCAGACCATAAAGATAATTAGTTGGCAGTCAAAATTACAAAATTTTCCCCTTCAATCATACAAGTGCATACAACTACGATTATTATCTCCCCTTCAATGCCAAGGAACTTAATGCATTTGTTTAACTTAACAGTTTGGCTAACCAGAGTCAGACAGTAAAATCATCTTGCAACTGCTTGATACGTTTACCTTATAGAACTCTTTTTATAATACAGTAATTCAATCATATCAGAAAAGACATTGGTTTTCTTCAGTATCTGCAATTTTAATCAATACCCCTTTAACGATTTTTCACAGTCACTTTTGCTGCAGTCTTTGCAAGAATTACAAACAGAACATTGATAACAGCCATGGATCTCGGGCTCAAGCAACACTATGCTCAAAATTATAACTCTAATGCCATCTCTAAAATGAAGTGGAGTCATCACCACCTCATGTTCCAAATCATGGTGGGACGCATGATATGAATAATGGTGGAGATAATCCCACCTCACTTTAAAGATTAAGTTAGGGTTACATTTAGATGCGCTTATCATTTCCCTAAAGAAAGATACTTTTGTATCAAAAGATGATTTTTTTATTGGTTGTAGTAGTGTTTCGTTAAGGAGTACATAGAATCTAAAAACTTCTGCATTCACTATATAGGAGAAGTTAAGAAGATACTTCAAGTGCCCGTCCAAAGTAACAAACTCATAAAACATATTATGGTGTTAGTAAGGTGCATTTCGGTTGATTCCATTTCAAAAATTTCTACAGAATCTTATTCTCAGGAATTAAAATCTGGGACATGTTTGGTTCATTTTTTCCATTTGTTTAAATCCTCAGAAATGTTGTATAAAGGCTCCCAAAAAGTAATCTTGTGGTAAAAATGTTGGAAATCCAGATTACCAGCTCTCCCATAGTAATCTTGATTTCACCATGGAAATGTTGCAGCAACAGAATACTGCATTTCCTTTCTTTTGTGTAAAATTCTTAAGAATCATGTTAAGATAACTCACACCAAATGCACTACAAAATACAGCTAACCTTGCGGAATGAACCTTCACAGACTCCATCTCCTGCGACTCTTCACTGAAAATTAAAGTCTTCAAACCAATTCAACTGCGGTCAATCGGTGCCATCCGACAGCTTAGAGACCCACGTATGTGGACCGTGTCAGCGTGGGATTCCTCCTCGTTAATCTAAAATCCAGTTCAAATTCAATAAACACCATCGATGATCAGCCATGCAATTAAAAAAACAATGATCATCATTCCAAGTGGCACGAAATCGTTTATTAGAATAAATTTACTCCCACCAATTTGCATAATATATATATCAAAATCATAATTGATCCAATGTAATAATAACTAATATACCCAACTTCAATATAATGAACCGCTCAAATTCTTCAAAGACGGGAGTCAAACTAAACTCGATCGTCAATCGAGTAAACGCATTTTGAGCACAAACGCGGGAGAAAATACAACAAAAAACTCAAAATACGTTGACATGAGGACAGCAAAACTCAACTTACTTGCTCCTGAAGGATCGCGTGTACAGGGAAGTTCCGACTGAAAGTACGCGAGAAAACCTATCAGGCGCAGCAGGGAAGCTGATGAAGAACCGAGTATTATAAAGTAGTTTAATCAAGAAAAAAAAAAATATTAATAATAATAAAGTAGAAGGGAGTCTCGGTATAGTCCGAACAGCTACTCTTAAAAATAACAACTTTTAAGTTAATAAATTTTTTATTTTATTTTATTTTATTTTTGAGATAACGAGGTGAAATTTCTTCCTGGATCTCCGCTAACTCGCGGACCAAAATTTTCTACGCATACATATAGGACCATTTTGAACCCAAATGCACGCAGGAAAGTAAAACTCCGGTCTGGCGTTCGTCCCCGGACCAGACATAGAGTACTGAAAGTTATCCAATCACCAGCTTCCTCACAACCATTGTAAACTCGCAGCCACGGGCACATCCATATTGCAGCCACCCGTAGGATTCAAATCCAGGGGCTCGCTTCCTGAAGCGAGCGACCCTGCGACTGACCTACGGGCGGGGGACTTTAAGTTAATAAAGTTAATTACTTGTGAAATTGATCAAACAGCCTGCTTTACGGACTCTACCAAATCGTGTTTTTCGCAGTTTTAAACAGCTGCTACTTTTAAAACAATCGCGCAGCGCAGATGGCATGGAAATCCTCCCCGTTTGGGGGGGTCGCGGGTTCGAACCCGCGGAGGTAAGGGGGTAGACTATGTTTGGTGGGCTAGCCACCAGACTCCACAAGACCAAAAAAAAAAAAAAAAAAAAAACAGCTGCTGCTTTGCCTGTAGGCCCTGTACTATCTATCTTTTAATATTAGAATTTTTTTTTAGCAGAATTCATTTAGGGTCATCTCTTTCGCTCCAGCGCACATACATTGGGACATCTGGTTTAGCCCAGGAGGACCGGTGCGTGCTCATCCAACTCATTTGGGGCTCCAGGCCTTTTACGCGCAGCTTATCCGTCATGGGTGGGTGGCGCACACGTGCGTACACGTCCGTTGTACTGAAGATGGACAGCGGCGGCCAACGCCAGGGCTCGAATGTGGGTGGGCACGGTTCATGAGCCGTGTCCCATCCAGTCACCCCAACGTCGCAACCCGATATTAGAATTTTTTTTTTTTTAATATTAGAAATTTGCACGGAGGTCCAAAAAAAAAATCTAAACATATTATACTTAAATTCACTTGTCAAAAAAATTTACACATGAATTTAAAAAGTTTATACTTAAATTCTTTAGAAAAAAATGTCAAAAGTTTTCAAAAAAGTGTAATAAGCTAACAAGAAGGTGTTATGGTGTTATTTTTCAATATAAATGTCAAACAAGATGTCAAAAGTTAACACCATAAATGCCATTATATTAAGTTGTCAAGATGTCAGAAACTCATTAAAATATGTTATAAATATATTAAAAAATATCAAAAGACCAAAATATAAAAATAAATTTGAGATGACTTAAGTAATGTTGAAACAATATATGAGAACTGTTGACAACCTTCCTACAGGGAGGGAAAGGGTTGGAGTCACTACCTAGATATTTTGCAAAAATCTAGAAAATCGGAATAAGGCACATTAGAGATTCGTTAGATTTGTTCGTCGTTTACGTGTTGAAAAAAAGGGACACCCCCACAGCGCCCCTCAGAGAGGGTACTCTATAGGTGATTACAATAATTTTGTATTTATATTTATCATATATCTATAAGGAAAAAGCCATTCATCAGGGGCCCCTGACGGCCCTGAAGCGATCGGGGCCATCCGGGGCCCCTCGGGATGTGTGTATACACATCCCGAGGGGGCCGTGGACAGTCCCGATCGCATCAGGGCCGTTAGGGGCCCCGATCGCATCAGGACCGTTAGGGGCCCCTGATGAACAGCATCACTCTATCTATAATTATATATATGCATATTTAATTGTCTACCTAATATAAAGGAGAGAGATGCGCCATGCCTAGTTATATGAGATAAGATCATGACGTCGTGGATTATGCCTTACGGTTATAAAGCAATGGTCGCCGTTGACCATGCTCTGAGATATGAGACAAAGTCATGAACGTTGTGGATCATGCCTTGGGTTATAAAGGAATGGTCATCATTGACCGAGATTTGATATATGAAGTAAGGTCATGAACACTGTGGATCACACCTTATGGTTATGAAGGAAATGGCCGCCGTGGACCAAGATTGGTTATATCATAGATTGGTAGCAGAGGTTATGAAGCAGTGGCCCCAGGGACCATGCTTTGCAATATCGTGGAAAGGTAATGGTCCCGGGGACCTGACCTTAGAGTTATGACGCAGCAGTCCCATGGACCCTGGTGCAATATGTTGTGAAAAAGATGTCGGTCGTATGGACCATAGCTTAGAGTTATAACGCAGTGGTCCCATGGACCCAGCTACGATGTATTGTGAAAAGGTGGCGGCCCCATGGGACCGTAGCCTTGAGAGATGTGAAGTAGTGGTCGTACGGACAATGCTTGGTTAATATTATGAAGAGGTAGCGACGTAGAGGCTGCACCTTTAAATATTATCATTTGTCATGGAAGTATGCAATTTGTAACGATGTTGTATGAATGAATTATCTGGTAGTTTGTTTGAAAGTGTGTTTGGCCATGTGTAGTCTGAGTTTGTAATATGGCATTTGTGTTCACTCGAGATTGAGGAAGTCCTCGTGGTGGAGGACTGGAGATATTTGAGAAAGAGCTGTCTGAGAAGGAAATGGACTGTTGAGGGGCCATTCGAGATATTGAGAGTTGTTATAAGTGGGGAGAAAGTTTGACATTTTCGCCACGTAATTTAAGAACTTTTCAATGAGTTTGGATATGTCGTCCTTTGATAGAATGTTCCATAATATGCTCGTTGTTGGGTGTCATGAGTAGCATTCTATTTCTTCGAATAGGGGTTGCAATTGTCCTAGTATGCTTGGCTAAATCTTCATTATAACCATTGCCCCAATGTGCTGCTTGGCATATTTGTCAAATTTTTCGCTAGAAAAATTTGCCCTAGTTTATATCATGTCTTCGTGCTCAAGTTGAGATTGAAGGAAGCCAGTTCAAATCATTCATATTGTTCCAATTTGATTGTAAGATTTGGTCTGCACATGCGACCTTAGAATCGAATCAGTCGTACTGATCCACTTTAATTCTCGTTCGAATTTCATACATGTGTGTTGACGACCTTCTTCCTGGGAGGGAAAGGGTTGGAGTCGCCACCATATATTTTGTGGAAATCTAGAAAACCAGTATAAGACACATAGAGATTCGTCAGGTTCGTCGTCGTTTTCGTGTGGAGAAGACGGAACACCCCCACAGCGCCTCTCAGAGAGGGTACTCTATAGATTATTAGAATAATTTTGGATTTATATTCATCACATATATATTATTATATATATGTATATTTAATTATTTGCCTAATATAAAGAAGAAATATTAATATCCACCTTACTCTCTAAATCATATTAGGTAAACACATTCAAATATAGAACATATATCTACCGGGATAATATCCATCATCTCGTTTTCATATATTTTTTATTTGAATGGCATTTGATTTTTATAAATATATCTGGTCGTATTAAGATAGTAATATCCATCACTTTCTATTACGATCGTTCATATTTATTTAGCACAGCTATTCAGATTATAAAAAATAGATAATATGGGCCGAGGATCCTGCCTCTATTTATACCACCCTTACATTCCTAATAATCAGCCCAAAAATAAAAAAAATTTTCAAACTCCTGCAGAGTCGACTTCCCAAAAATTACCTTCTATCTAACTACCGCTATGTTTCAATTATTGTAATTTACACTTTGTAATTTTCAATACAATTTTTAACTATATTTTATTATTATAATTTTATAACTCGTTGCCAACTATATTACCTTCTATTTTTAACTTTGTTGTCATTCATATTTTTATTATTATTTCTAATTGTTGTAGAACTGAGCATTTAAATTTATTTTTATTGATAAATAATATTTTATATAATATTTGAATAAAATTTTTTACCGCAGATACGTCGACGTGGCCTCTCATCTTCTCTTCTTACTACTGCTACTCTCCTTTCTCCTCTCCTTCTTCTGCCTCCTCCACCTCTTCTTCCTCTCCCGGTTACTCTCTTCTTTCTGCCTCCTTTTTTTCATTTTTCCCTTGGCCAGCACCCGGCCAGAGCCCCCTCTCAAGTGTGCCTATGTGTGTGTTTTTATAGGGAGGATAGGGGAGAGAGAGATAGGTGTGAAGGGGGATCACAGTGGTGTGAGGAAGGGGGCACCAAAGTGGGCGGCATTAATGGTGAGGAGAGGGGTGCTTGATGGGTGGCTGCTGTGTGCACCGCCCATCAAGCTCTATATTTATTTTTTGGGAGAATATATAAAAAAGTTAATATAATTTTCAACTTTTATATTTAAAAATCTCATAAATATTTTTAAATAAATATTTTGAGGCTCCAAAATTTTAGCTGGTTTAAAAATCAATTCACTAAGCCGCTAAGACTTTAAACTTACAGAGCACAAATTTAAAAGTATTTTTTGAAAAAAATTTGAATACTAAAAAAATAGAGTTTAATATAACTTACAATTATATATGTAAATATATATAGATATTTTGGAAGGTTAAATATTACGGATTTTAACGATAATCTTATTTGTAGCTTGCATATAATATTTTTTAGCTCACCCGAAACACTTAAATCCGAAAGCTATAATACAAGTGCTCTTGAACACTACAGCCATATTGAGCAGTAAATTAAGTCTAAAATACTTTTAAGTTTCTAACCTTGAGTTTTAAAAAAAAAAAAAAAAAAAAAAATTGAAAAAAAAAAGGATTGACTTGTAATAGATCGGAAGGTAGGAGTTTTTCTGACATTATTCTAATAAATTTTCACATCTAGAAAAGTTATACATACTGAAATGAAATGTTAAAGGGAAACATAGCAAAGAATCTTAGGGAATTTACTGTTCAGCCTCCCTAATTTTAGAGTGTCGCAAATCAGGCCCCCGAAACGCCACGTGGCGGCACGCGCGCGCCGCCACGTCGGCGGGGAAACCGGTTTCGGAGGGCTAAACAGTAAAAAACAGAAAACGGGAGGGCTGAACAGTAATTTTCCCAAGAATCTTTAAGTAAACAGAAATATCTAAATATGGTACGAAATAAAATAGAACTCCATGAATAACTACATACCAAATATAACTCCAAGTTAAATCTACTTATGTAGAATAATCTCCGCCATAATCTTAATTTGTACGAAATAATAATTTAAAAATAAAAATACTTTTTTTTTTGTGGTCATGAAAAAAAAATACTATCTTTAGCAGGAAAACTGCGCAACCTGCTAGAGAAATGATACCAACAAATAGCAGGAAAACTGGACTTCACCTAAATAGATTAAAAATGTAAAACTTCATCTGAAACAATGTTCTATTGCAAAGCGTAACGAGAAAAATTACGTATCGCAACACTGCTAATGCAAGTTAAACATACACAATAAGTACTGGATATGATCATTGTGATACCAACATCGACATAAAATCTCAAGAGCCGGCAAAACCTTACCTGTTGTTTGTGAACAAGAAGGATGGCTTACAACATTCTTATTACATACATAACATTGAACACCAACCGTCCTTCGTTAGATTGAACATCCATTCCTGAGGTCAGCGATGGATCGCCGACTTAAAAATGTGGAGAAAAAGCAACTGCCTAATTAACAGCAGCAACCTCCTGTTTCTTCAACATGGTGGCGTGTTTCTGGCCCGCAAGGTGTGTTCTGAACACAGATTCACTGTTGCAAACGACGTTGCAGAGCGTGCAAACCCTGACTTCTCCTGCTGCTACCCCGCCATCCAACAACCTTCTCTTCTTCGTCTCCAGATCGACTGGTGCTTCTGAGGTTATCTTTTTCTGCGTTCCATCAGAAGGAGATTTACTTTTCTCCAGATCCTTCGCTACTCCGGAAGATGAAGCATTGAGGGGCTTCTTAAGACATTCTTGTAGCTTTTCAAGCTTAGCCTTGTGTTTTTTCCCGAATCTGTGCGTGTTGAAAGCCTCTTGGCTGTTGCATTCGATCTTACATACTTCACAGTACACGGGTTTAACGACTTTGAGGGATCCTTTCAAGGCCTTTTGCATTGCTATTTGCTGTGTCGAAAGTTTCTTTGAAGGCTTCACAAGCCCAGAACCCTGCCAGCTTGGTCCATTGTAAGGTCTACCTAGAGCCTGTATTGAGAATAATTATGATCCCAGCTAATATATAAATTTCTCCTTAGGCAATCAAAAACACATTTACTACTAATACTATCGATAATCAAGGACATGCATCATGCAAAGCCAAGAGCACCGCAAATCACATATATAAGGTAATATATAGAAGGAAAATACTAACAACCTTCGATAGCTTTCAAATTTCAAACAATATCAATTATCAGAATTTTAACCTCGGTATCGGACAAATTATGAACCTCTCCCAAGCTTTAGTTTCATCGGGAGTATCTTAATATAGCTTTAAAGAGGGTACCCTGATAGCTACTTATGCTCAATGAGCACTTAGGGAACCTTTAATGAATTCCTAATAAAAAGGGGAATATTGATCTTACACGGATTCTTATGACCGGAATGGCCTCTATGAAATGTCTAGGAAGTAAGAAATGGTTAGCTATGGGTCTGTTTACTTCGCGCGGAACTCGGCGAACTCGCAGAACTCGGAAGTGGGAAGTGAGTAGCGTTGTTTACTTCTCACTTCTCACTTCTCCAGCTTCCGCGCGAAGTAAACAGCCCCTATATTGAATTTGAAAATCCAAAATCTCAGTTCAACGGTTAACTAGTAAATAACTGAAAACTTTATTCAAATAATATTTATTTATTTAATTATAAAATGGATTTAGTTTGGAATGCACAAATTGATTAATCTCAGGAACTAATTCTTGCATTTCCATTGAGTAGTTTATAGCTCAATTATCAGGTACTAGAAGATCTTCAACATCATTGCACTGCATTGATAACTTTTGTATAATTGATTAAATTCTAATAAATTTACTCAACAAAATGTGCATTCCTTGGATTTCAAAGCACATACCTTCATCCTATGTTTCTCCCCAGCAAGATGGAAAGCAAAGACCTTTTCGCTATTGCAAACGACATCACAAATAGTACACAGCTTTACCGAGTCTATTGCTGCACCCCCACCAACAACTTTACGCATCTTCTCATTTAGAGTTGTATATGTTTGGATGCTGGAGTTGTTCGCCTCCTAAAAATAACGAAATAGAAATATCAAACAAATTCACGACGTATAATCAAATACATAGCCTGTCACCTGAAAGTTGTGCAATTGTGTCATTGGTTGTCAAAAACACAAACAAACATATGTGCAAACACTTGTAAACATACATGCAAAGATATGTTCACACATGCTCTTGCATGCATAAAGCTGGTGTATATTTTTATCAGAAACCCTTGCATATATCAACCCCTTTCATTTATTTCTTAAATTCCTTCAAAGGTAAAACACGATCTAAAGGGATTCAAAGATTTACACCCAGCACAAGTAATAAACACCTTTACCTTGTTAGAAATATTCTTGTAATAGGTTCCAGAAGAAGTCACTTTCGTTGAGAACTTATTCCTATCCTACTTCCAATTGGAACTACAGAGTCAAAATAAATCCTGCATTTCCAATCTTGTCATTCTTGTGAAAAGACTTAACATATAAATTCTCCATCCAAAGAGTCAAAACCCATAAGTTGCTGACATTAAGATCATAAGATGTTGCATTGCACAATCCCATATGCAAACTTTCTATGGATGATTGAACTAAAATATTCACAAATTACTGACTCGTAAAATCAAAAGTAAAAGCTACCATGAGATTTCACATTAGGTAGCACCCAGATAGGAAAAAAAAAACAAAACTAATGTGGCCTTGCGAGTTGCTACTGGGTTGGGTTTCTCATGTTAATCACAAACAAGGGGAATAAATGCATGTATAACAATTTATTAGTAACTAAACACGGGAGAGTTAAAAGTTGGAGCAGAACTCACCGCACCATAGGTGTAGGTTTCACTCGCTGGCTGAAATACTATACCGCCAGTTGGAGCATGGGTCTGCGTCGAGTAGGTCTCGACGGCGGCGGCCGGGATAGCTCCTCCTGAGAGCACATAAGACGAGGAAGCGGCAGTGGCGGAAGAAGAATAATAACCATAATCATGTGAGCTGGGAGGCAGAGAAGCTCCACCGTAGAGTGGTGGCGCAACCGGATTGTAGCCAGGATACGGCGGCGGCGGAGCGCCCGCCCACGGCCCGCCGGCGTACTCCATTAACGAATCTTGAGATCGATTGGGGAGGTTGGAGGGGCGGATCAAACGTGCCACGTATATAATTTTACGGAAGTACACAGGATTTGGACTTCAATAATTTTTTTTTTTTTTTTTTTTTTTTTTTTATGAAAATGTCTAATTAGACGTTTTGGGCTTCACAGGATTTGGGCTCATCAAAAAGTTGATGAGCTTGATTAAGCTCATAAATTACAGTCTTTTTGTTTGAGAAATCTATAAATTACAAATGACTAATTAACCTTAGTTTAAAAGAGATATTAAATGCCCTTAAATTGAGAGTATGTTCCTAATTAATTTCTTTAAAAGAAAAGGACAATTTCACTGCAGGTCCTCCAATATTGTTTCAACATTATTTAAGTACTCCCAATTTCTTTTTTTTCTTTTTTGCATTTTTTGGTCATTTGATATATTTTAATGTATTTATAACACATTTTAATGAGTTTCTGACATCTTCGACATCTTAATATCACGACACATCTGATGTTAACTTTTGACACTTTGGTGTGAATTTTTAACACATTCGCGTTGAAAATAACACTATAACAACTTATTGATAGTTTATAGCATTATCTTGATAACTTTTGACATCATTTTCCAAAAAATTAAGGTGGATAATTTTTGGACTTAAGTGCAAAGATTTTTTTATTAGTAGACCTAAGTGCTATATGTTTAGGTCTTTTGGACTTCAGTACAAGTCTCAAAAAAAAAGGACTTGTTTTTATACTGATGAGGTCAAACCTAACTAACATAATGACTTAAATATACTACTATTTGATTGGGTTGAACGTAGTTAAATCATAGGTCAGCATGCTCCTTAACTCATGCAACCAACTATCATTAGTTCAGTTGGTTAGCGAAATTAGGTGCTAGAAGGCGACTGCAGCTTGCATCATTTTTAATCCCAACAGGCGTGAGTTTAGAAGAGTTACCATACTATTCTGTTTTTTGTTGAGATGCAGGATTGAAGTCGAATTCGTCAGTCATAAACCCAATAATACACCTTCAGACGCTATTCAAAAATTCGTATACAGAGCAAAAGATGTATTTGTTTTTCCTAGCAAATATCGACATGTTTAACATAAGTAACATATATATCTTGTTTTTTCACTGTGGCAACTACCTGACTTAAGATTGAATTTAATCTAATAATCATATGAAAAGGTTTACAATCACATGGTATATTGGAAAGACACTGATAACACTAGCACAAAAGCTCATTATCACCACAACCACTCACCTTCCATGTCCCTTACACCTTTTTATTAAAAATAAGATCTTTAAAAAGTGGGAGAATTTTTAATCTTGGCATAGGCATAAATTTGCAATACTGCAAAGTCACATTTACTTTAAAAAAAAAGTTGTTTTTTTTAATGACAAAATAAATATAGAGTTCCAAATACTTGGCAAGTCATACATATTACATTAAAAAAAATACTTTTTTGACAGATTTCTATGTTACAAACACTTTGAGGGTGAATTTTAATGAGACTGAAGTCTAAAGGGCCCAAGAGAAGGAGGAAAAAGGACATGGAACACATGAAGTATGCTAAGAAACTTGATGAGCACCATTAAACCAAACAACAAAACAACAACAACCCAATAAGTTCCGCCGCGACGAAATCCGGAGAGGGTAATGTATGCAAATCAAGCCTCGAATGAGGTTGTTTTAGTAGAACCCTCAGTCTGAGAAAGCAAGCACACGGATAAGCAGGTATATAGGTACACACACAATAAATAGAAATGACTCTGCGCCTGCACACTACAAGCATGATTCATGTGGGCGTAATATTGTAGTAAAAAAATTATAGGAGCTGAAGAAATAAATAAAATGAATATGCTTGCTCAGTCCATCTGATTTTGTGCTGCTGATAGCTCAAAGCCCAATCATTTCAATCCTTGCTTTAAGCTTCAGCAGACTCTGCTTTAAGCTTCAAGAACCACCTCTTTGTTCTTATAGATTACCATGAAAAACTGTGCCCGTAATCGACGACGATAATTGGAACTGCGACCCGACCAGCCGTACTCGTCACTGCCACCATAGCTATTGATACAAAATCCCTCGTTGATAGACTAAGAGTATCTAATGGTTTGTTTGCTATCTTTTTTTTAGGGTTTTTGTAATGTTCTACAACTGAGAAAGCTCGACCTTTCGATTTGGATTGGCCGTTACAGGCTGATATAATAAAACCCTCATATCCTCATAGGTGACGCTTACGGGAGATACTAATTCCGCTATCCGTCACCAGCATCGTGGACAATAGCTCTTTCCATTTACTTTGACTAACTTCACATGCTAACACCACTCCATTAAACATCTTCAAGCTCTTTGTGCTTAAGTTTAGAACTTGCTTCAAAATATCTTCAAGCTTAACAGTATGTTTCAGAAATGCTAGAGCTCCTCCCAAAGGTTGTCCCAGAAATTTCTCCAAAAAATCATGGATGAATTGAAATATGTGCTGCTCTTTGTGCTCCAGTTGTATGACCAACTCATATCAACCGACAGCAGAAACAAAAAAAACAAGACAGGAAATATAAGAATTATAAATTTACAAGTTAACAGATCAATCAAAGATCATTTACAGAAGAAACTAGATTATTATGCAGTCAGAACAAAATCAGTATTTTTGATCTATAAAATCAGTGTTTTCCAAAATGAGCAAACAAAGAATTTAGCAATTTTCCAGAAAATTGGAATTACAGAATAAAAGATCTAACAATACTTTGAACTTCTTTTCCTGATGCGAATTTCAGCAAAAAGATGAAAATTTTGATGAAACTGTACAGTTTCATTGTAGCAAATTGTGCACGTATTTTACCTCTCCCTGTCTATCATTTGAAGTTGAAGGATAATTCTGCTTCATATTTCCACTGACGCGGGAAGATTAAGATCTAAGATCAATTGTTCCTTGTGCTGAACTATTTCTCCGACGATGTCTCCCGCAACCAAATGCGACTTTTTCTTGTGGCCGACGAGATCAGGGCCAGAATTGAACAGCTTGCCACAGATTAAGCTTTCATGTCCGGCAGCGACAGGGGCTGTGGAGTGGGTGCTGGCGGTGCAGTCATCGCTGGCGGCGGCGGCGGCAGCACGGGAATTAGCATTTCGCTTATGGGCTGCGCGGTGGCCGCCGAGCGCCTGGAAGCTCGGGAATATCTTCTTGCAAGTAGAGCACTCGTATGTAGAAGCTTCATGAGATTCTTCTAACTTCTCTTTCTTGATCTTGACATTATAGTTCTCCGCCTCAGAATCCTTGCTATTCGTCATTGTTTTCGATATTGCATAGTTCAAACTCCTCTTCCTCGCAAAACTAGTCTCGCGGCAGCAGCTAGCGGCGGCGGCGAAGGCGGAGGAGGGGATGGCGGCGGAGCTCCTCCAGTTTCTAGAATCTCTAGAGAGCAAAACGAGATTGAAAGCGAGCTGCTCGACTTCCGAGTTGAACTCAGACATGAAAGAAGAAGACGCCGCTAGTCCCCGACGTGATCTACGCCGGCGCTGGGGAAGCACCAAAGCGGACTCCGTCGAACCCTCCATCAGAGACGTTTCAGAGGAGCTAGATTGCTCCGTTAACGGCGACGTTTGTTTCTTGACGGCGGCGGAGTGGCACTTCATGTGTCCAAACAGAGACTTCCAAGACGGGAAGCTCTTTCCACACTCTCTACACTCTTTAGAACCGCACATATATCTTCGCTTGTGCTGATCCAAAGAAAACCTCGAAGTCTTTCTCGGATTCTCACGCAACTCATAACCACTACCGCCTCCGCCGCCGCTTCCGCCTCGTACTTCCGGCAGGGAACCACCACCAATCGCCGACGGGTTATCATCGTCGTCTACTTGCGTCTTTGCAGAGATAGAAAGATGAGATCTCATGTGACCTCCCAGTGACTTTCCCGACCCAAATATTTTGCTGCAAATCCTGCAACGATGCTTCTCCATGAAAGATCTGCAGAAGATCTGTACAAAAGAGAGCTAACACAAGCTTCTCTAGCTCTGTTCTAGCAGCTGTGGTAAGAGAAGCGATAGAGAAGAGAGAGAAAGAGAGTGGTTGAGTCTGTCTAGCTTTCTCTTTCGCTGCTGCTTGTAAATGAGATTGTTTTATGTGAGGGGAGGAGAAAAGAAACCCATGCATGGAAGCAAAGTTAAAAAAAGGAAGAACAGCGAAGATGTAAGCACGTGCGCTGAGCTGATGATCTCCCGTCCCATCCTACGGTTAACATATAGCCACGTAAGACGTACAACTAACTGTTCGCTCATTTGCCACCCTTCCGAGTCGCGCGACGAGATTTAACTGAGAAACAGTTATTATAGCTAATGTGGTTAGATAATATTGGAGGACCCGGTATTGGCCTCGTACGGAGCGCTGTAGTTGTTCCTGCGGAACTTAACGTGTTCCTTTTCAGCGAGTAGAAAGTGTATTGTAGCACCTCATTTATACGTCATTCCGGCCGATCGCAGCCGTTCGATCAAGTAGCCTTCGGTACATCTTTAGGATTGGAATGCAGAGACATCAAAGGGTTATTTAAAATAAAATAAAATAAAATAATTAGGAAAAAGCTTGCTAGACTTGTTCAAATCAGAATGCTACTAATACGGTGAATTTGGATACATGTCATATGCAAAGGGCCTATGATTATTCTATGCAATTTCCCCCTTTTGATCAAAAAAAAAAAAAAAAAAAAGATAAAGAATTTCATGATTAGAGAAATATGAAAAAAACTTTATACCTATTTCACAAATTATTCAAACTTCAACATATAGATATTTGGTGAAATACAACCAAAGTTATTCAAATTTAATAATTTTATTACTGCCGATGTTGAAAATATGTTTATGAGCAAAAGATGTGATTCGGCGCAACTTAGATAGGGGAGGTTGTGTTCTATAGGTTGAATCAGAATAAGTTTGCAGGAGTTAAATATAATGTTGCTAGTAGCTAAATATGATGATGGAGCGGAAGAAGTATCCCTCGAAATTTATAGATTGGAAGGTTTATTATCATTCTTTGATCCTGTCCTGTCTAAATAAACATGACGGTCGGACCAAAAACATGCTCACAATTTTTCTCAGTTCGGTTTGGACCAAACTGTCTTTTTTTTAGAATTTCGGTCCAAAATTTTCGTTTTAATACATAAATAGATTTATATTTTTGGTTTGGATCAAACTGTAAATTTACTTTCCGATCTTTCCTCCTAATCACTTCTCCCGCCATGAAAAGATGAACCCAGTGCACAAAACCTTCTTGTTACCAAGACACTGGGGGTTTACGGTGTACGCAGCTTCCCATGTATTACACCGTATCGCAACATTAACAAAGAGACACTAATAATAACAATACACTATTTAAAGTTCTTTGTTTTTTCAGCAAGTGGACTCAATTGCCCTTTTTAAAGCCACATTTTCATTCAACTTAAGCAGATTGAGATAATTTTTTAAGAGTTTTTAAATGCAGATTTCTATCCTTTCTAATAGGGGTCTTTTCGGCGCATCGCATATCGAAAGATGAATAATATTGGAAAGAATCTTCAGAACCACTAGTCCCAAATATGATTTAACATCAGAAAGCTTATGATATCAGGATACAATTTTAACTTCTTCTACTGGAAAGCAAAAACCATCGCCCCGTCGATAATATCAAATTGAAACACAAATTAAAACTCATTCTTAGGTGCAATGGAAGATACTGCATACAAGGTAAACGTTTCGGTAGAAGCAGGATAGAATCATAACAATCGACCTAGTTAGATATATTCCAGAAAGCTATAACAATCGAAACAAAAGGCAGATTTCTTATAGAATCTTCTAATGGAACAACAAAAGGACTATAAAGAATGACTCGCCTCGACCAACAGAACTCTTATACCTGTTCAGCACTTACTGTTTTATATCCGGAAGTGTCACCGCGACTTTATTAAGCCACAGCAGGCATGTCCTTCAACCAAGGGTCCAGTGGCTTCCCGATGGAGTAAACAATGAACCCAATCTCCCTCAGCTTCGCGGGATCCACTACGTTGCGCCCATCAAACACAAATGCCGGCTTCTGCATGTTATCGTAAATCCTCTGGTAATCAAGCTTCTTGAATTCATCCCACTCGGTCAGGATACAAATTCCATGAGCACCCTTGGTGGCTTCATAAGCGTCCCACGTTACAGTCACTTGCTTCACCGCAGTTGGGCTCATCGGTTGCAGATGGATCGGGTGGTCCCAGTCGAACTTGTTCATCGCAAGGTCCCGCTGGATCTGTTCCTCGGTTACCTGAGGATCATAGATGCTGATATTTGCCTTATCACCCAACAAACCCTTGCAGACATCAATAGCAGGAGTCTCTCTGGTGTCTCCGGTGTCCTTTTTAAATGCAAATCCAAGAACAGCAATCTTTTTCCCAGAAACGGTGTTGAACATGGAGGAAACTACCCTGTTCACGAAGCGACTCTTTTGGTAGTCATTGATCTTAATGACCTGCTTCCAGTAGTTGGCCACCTCAGGAAGACCGTTGCATTCACAGATGTACACAAGGTTGAGAATGTCCTTCTGGAAGCAGGAGCCTCCGAAGCCAACACTAGCATTCAAGAACTTAGGCCCGATTCTAGAGTCCTTCCCCACAGCATAAGCCACCTCAGAAACATTAGCTCCAGTGGCCTCGCAAAGTGCAGATATGGCGTTCACAGACGATATCCTCTGCGCTAGAAAAGCATTAGCGGCTAGCTTGGACAGCTCAGCAGACCATAGATTGGTCGTTAAGATACGGTCAACCGGGACCCAGTGGGCATAAACATCCTTGAGGGACTGAACAGCCTTCTGACCCTCAGGAGTCTCCCTCCCACCAATTAGCACTCTATCAGGACTCATGAGATCCTGAATTGCAGTACCCTCGGCAAGGAACTCTGGATTTGAGAGGATCTGGAAGTTGATGCCTTTGCGGTTGTGCGTAAGGATCTTCTCAATGGCCTCAGCTGTCTTCACAGGTACTGTGGATTTCTCAACCACGATTTTATCCGACTTGGAGACATCAGCGATCATCCTCGCAGCACTTTCCCAGTAAGTAAGATCTGCAGCCTTGCCAGCTCCAAGACCCCTAGTTTTGGTAGGGGTGTTGACGGAGACAAAAATGATGTCTGCCTCAAAGACGTGCTTCTCGACGTCCGTGCTGAAGAAGAGATTTCTTCCCCGGCATTGCTTGACTACATCATCTAAGCCGGGCTCGTAGATAGGGAGCTGATCACTGTTCCAAGCATTGATGCGGGCAACGGAGATGTCAACGACAACTACCTCGATTGACGGGCACTTAAGAGCAATGACAGCCATAGTTGGGCCACCGACATAGCCTGCACCGATGCAGCAAATCTTCACCATCTTTGCAGCTTAACCTAAACCAACATAGAATCACATTCCAATTGAAATCAGTCAATGTTTAAATAGCCACCACTCTCCAAAGACAAATAATAGATTTTGAAAATGGGATCTTAGTGCATGCACATTTCTTTATTGCATTAATGGCTAATATAAAGTAAACTTCCCATAATTAAAACTCAAGGAATATCTAAAAACGAGAGGAAAAAAAGGAATACAAGTAAAACCCAACTTAAGGAAGAATAAGAAGTAGGGGAAAAAAAAAAATATCTAGCATATTACTTAAGACTTAGGCATATTTTTTCAGGCAAGGATATCTTCAAGCCACAACTATATGAAAGTTTGGGTCTAGATCTGAGAATCCAGAGTCATAAATTGAGACCCCTCAGATGAACAACGAGATCTGATGGTAAGGGAGAAGGGACATGCACTTTGTTTTTTGAGAACCAAGCTAGCAGATTCAAAAAGATAAGAAGGCATGCCTCAAAGCTGAGATCTCATCAACAAAACTTTACCTGCTTAGCTCCTCCTGATACCTTCTTAATTGAAGAAGACGATATAAGAGAATAACAATGACAAAATAGAAGCTTTTCAGATCCCCCCAAAATGAGAAATAAGAAGAGGAAGGGATAGTAGCTTTCCCTGTATACATGAGCAAAGAAGACTTGCACCCTTTAAATATCCAAAAACCCAATGAGATCTAACCCCCACCTCCTAACCATTCTAAAAGTCAACTTCAATTTCACAACTGGACAATTCCACACGTTTTTAGGCAAAATAAGGTGAGCCACCACCCATTTACTTCTGAAGATTAACGCAAAAACGTATTTCTAACACCACATAGCAATATTAAATACCCAAAGACCAAGCTGATACATTTTAGAATTACCAAAGTATATTATATCATCAAAATAAAAAATGGCCACTATATATTCGTTTCCATCTAAAAAATTACATCCGAGATCATTCTAATTCATCATTTCTATTCCTCACAGATGCAGTTTTTACATTTTCTGATTAAAACTGTTGTAAAATACCAAAATACCAATCTCAATTCATTTTTCCACTTTTTTACCACTATATATTCGCATACACCAATAATATATTCCCACGGTACGACCTTTACTTCAAACTCAATCAAACACCAACTGTAGGGTAGCAGCAATCCTTGCGTATTACAGAACACAAAGGTCCATATAAAAACTAAGAAATGACGAAGTTATAATAAGGACATGTTAACAGTATTTTAAACATTCCAACTAACATCCATGGTGCAGCAGTCATGCAGTGCCTATTCTAATATAATATAATATAATATATAATAATTAATTAGAGGTGAGCAATTGTGCTTGATTCCAGAAACAACTGTCCTAATCAATCAAGTAACATGATCCTACAAGTATTCTACACACAAAAAAGGCCGATTAAAGGGGATAAAATAAAAATCAAAAGGTCTTTTTCATAAGAACAATTGACTTTAAAAGCGATCACGAGATTTTTAGAGTTTCAGTTAAAGATCCAAGCAAAAGGTGAACAACCCAGGAATGACAGCGACATGGTACGCCTTTGAGTGGAATTTGAGCCAACCAAAAACCGGATCTAAGAAATCTAAAACAAAAAATCGATAAAAGTTTAAGGAAAAAAAAAAGAGTATCACCAAATCTGTACGGGAAGCAGGTGCATTATCATTCAATGATGACAACGTAAACAACACTGCAACAAAATTTAATTAAAAAATAAAAGAAAAATTAACTGGAAACAATAGGTTATAGATCGAACCTTTACCTCCGATTAAGGATAGTTTAGATTTTAGATGAAAATGTAGATCTGAAGAGAGAGAGAGAGAGAGAGAGAGAGAGAGAGAGAGAGAGAGAGAGAGAGGCGCGGTAAAAGATGCGAGGGACGGAAGGATGGGAGAAAAGTAAAAGGAGGCTGTTTACAATCACCGTTAGTTTCTCTGTAATAAAAGTAATTAATTTGCGTAAATGCTGTTTTTCGTTCCCGCTTCTCTCAAAGGTTCTAATTGGGCTCCCGACAATTTTAAATTAACAAAAAAAAAATACTTCTCACCCCCAACAAACTATCCAATAAACCACACACAATCAATCTCCACCACACACATACCTTGTGATCCGCACAACTCTCTCGTGATTTGCACAAAACATCAAAATTACAGATATACCCATCGTGATGTATGGTCGTGATTGTGCCACGTCAGCATGTGTGGTTTATTGTGTAGTTTTTTGGGGGTGCAAGTGTACAGCTATGGTCTTGGCTATCTCCGCAATAATAACAGTCTTACGGTGACTATTAACTCTGAATGGGCCAGGCCGCAGAGGCCTGCGATAGCGCTTTATGGACCGAGTTCAGCATCCATCATGAGAATATGATCTCGCCCAATGAGAGTATAGTTCTTAAAGGCTAATTTCTTTTCAATAATCGTGAATTTTACCCAAAAATGTCTCTATAATTCTAAATATTATTCAGTGCCTGTGATAATCTTGTACTACATAAAAACAACCGTGATTATTCTTGCCGCCAGCTCCAGCCATCTTCGCTCATTATTTTGTTGATATGGCGTTCCTTAATCAAACGTGTCATGATGATATGCGCTAGCACTTTGGCAAAGACGGCAAGAGCTGACGGCAAGATCGTCGCAGACGTTTTTATATAGTACAGATTTATTGTGGATACGAAATAAAATATAAAATTATATGGATATATTTTGGTAAAGTTTAGGGGATTAAAAAAAATTAGTCTTCTTAAAAAAAGGGACAGGATGAATTCTTAAGCACAGGTTAGGAATTATACCCATGTGGTTTTACAAGGTACTCATTAAATAGTTTTGGAATTTCTATGCCGAGTCACGCGGTCTAACTCGGTTTTCTTCTCCTGTAATCTCCATGCAGCCGTCTCCTCGACGGCAGTCAGCAACGCTCAGTGCTGCCGATGCTGCCGCTCCGCCAAAGCTCGCCAGAGCTGCTCGTTATGATATATTCAACAACAGAACATAATCATTCATCCGCAAGTTCTCCTTAGAATTTTATCAATTAGTCTTCAAAACACATCTGCAGAAATAAATAACTCGGTCTGGAGGAAATTCTCGAATGTCTTTGTAGAATTGGGAAATCTTGGCGGTGAAGTCCCCGGAGAAGATCGATAGCGACGGAGATGCGCAGACTGGTAGCAACCGGTGGCGGTCGCTGCAGTGCAGTCGGCTGAAGAGACTGCACAACCCTGCTAGTGCTGGTGCTACTGCCGATCGCCGGCGCCACCGCAGCGTCTTCTCTTCCTCTATTCCAAGAACTCACACTCCCTGAAATATTAGATGATGCTGCAGAAAACGTGCCCCCTTTGAACTAGTTGATGTTAGAAAGTCAGAACTTGGCTTATTTTAGGGGAAAAATACTGGGGAATCTTTTCTGGAGGTCTAGCATATTAGTAACGACAGATGGTACAAGATCATGCTCATTGGCACTTGACCTAACTTTGCAGCAAACAATAAAATTTAGAATCGACAGTAACACCAAGTAGTCATCAAGAGTTTATTACAGCGACATATTATTCTTAATCTCATAAACAGTATTCGAACAAGATGACTACAAGCTTACAACACTCGAGGAAAATTGTTCATTTAACATGAAGATCCAAACTAACAATCAATTAGTAGTCAATAAATAAGACCAGCTCGAAAGGAATGGCTAGTGAGAACTGTTAAAAACAGATCAGCGCTTTGGATTTGGAGGTCGAGGGCCGAAATAGTTTGTGCCGAGTCCCATGATTGCAAACCTGAAAAGTATCAACTGAGAAAGTCGGGACCTCAAATATAGATTAAACACTTATTTACTCTTACTCATATCAGAAGGCACAGACCAGCTTCGTAAATCTAGAACTTCCTAGAATACCACCAAAGATGTGATTGACCAAGGGTTGTTAAATCCATAATTATCTTTTTGGCATACTTTTAGCATTTTTTGGAAACACTTTCAATTATAAAGTTGTAGAGAACATCAAAATCTACAACTTTGTAGTTCAACCTTTTTCGTGAAAATGCTTAAAAATAGGTCAAACAAGTTGACGAAAATTTTATATAAAATCTCGTGATACGTGCACGTCAATTGGACGGCTGCGATTCGCGCCACAGGCGAATCGTCTGTGGTTTTACCACAGACGATTCACTCTCTTTATTTATAACTACTTGTGTATGCATCTGTCCCTAGTGTAGCAAAGAGGATGAGAGAGGCGCTCTCTAGCAGTGTTCTTCCAGGACATGTAAAAGGCATTAGGTGTTTTATGTTGTTGATCTAGATTACACGTGGCTTTTAAGATTTAACATAATTACTAGCTGACTGGGATGATGTCTGTATTGAAGTTCACTGATATTTTCTCAAACCATGAAAAAGAACGTTCTATTCTTGATGGATGCAAGCTCTAAGGTGAAAACATAGTATCATATGTGCTAAAATTAGGCAAACGATGTTTCTAATGAACATTAAATACTAGTAAATAGCAAACCATTCATGTGCCGCCAAAAATGACGAACTTGTGACCAAAAGATTAAGATAGCAAAATAATAATCATTAATAATCAGCAAAACCACAAGTTATAGCTAGTCTTGCCAAGCTGCATAAATATCAAGGAACCACATTATAAGATTCTACTTACATCATAGCCATGGATATCTGTTTGAAGTCATTCTCAAAATTCCTCATGTTAACGATGGATTGGACGCAAAATATTATAGCTAGCCATGAGCAAAGCTTATACTGCCAGAACAAATAGAGACAAGATCAGGAATATTATGATGGGAAGCTTCAAACTAGCTTGCAAGAGTATTTAAATATGTAGACACATTGAAGACCAAGACACTCTTCAAAAAAAAATTAAAAAAAAAAGTAAATTAAAGTGAATAGTGGGGAGCCAAATTCCTATTTACAAAGGCATGTATGATATTCCAGCTCACCACTAGCTTCGAGCATAATCAAAGTGACATTCAATCACATTAACATTTCCAGCTGCTAATAGGCCGTTTTCGACGATAAAAATGAAGGTTGCACAAGTGTTAAGCGCATGGTGCAAAATTATTCAAGTGCAGCCTCCTTATCTAAAGTGTCAAGAAACATAGGGCCAAAAGCTATTCCAATGCAACACAGATTTACATGAAACTGCTAAATTGCAAAGCACATGAAGCTACAGAGAGAGTCAAAAGGTGTAACAAATTGAAATTCACGATATATGAAGTTAAGAAGCACTAATAACAAATGTATGAATGCCAACCAAGATTTCGGGAAATAAATTTGGTCCTAGAAACAAAATTGTAATTTACTCCAGTGAAATTAACTCGAGAAACTTAACTGGTATAGATTTTATGAGAACAGATAAAAAATGTAGAAGACTACGAAGCTTGTAACAGACGACTTGTTCAAATTACAAGCATAATCATAGATTCGCTGATATAGAATTAATTGGTCAAACCACGAAGAGGCAAATAATGGAAAATCAGGACGAAATCCTAGACTGCAAGAGCAAGAAGACTACGTACGAGATAAAAACAAGCTCAAAGATCAAGAGGAGTATAAACTCGTCGAATTAACTAAAGATCGCAATTATTCGCAATAAAAAAAAAAGAGATTGCAATAGCATATGTTCTAATAACGGACCGAAATAGCATTTGTACGAGAGTACGAAGAAGCGCATACTACGAGGGCTGAAGACTCAACTAGGAGAATCAATTAGAAGTAAAAATAAAATTCAATTAGAAAAGTCTAATCAAACTAAAAATTTTGGGAAATTAGTAGAGTACACGAAGCATGACGCCGAGGACGCCGAAGATGACGGCGAGGAAACCGGAGTAGTCGATGGGGAGATCTTGAGGGTTGATCGGCGGGGGCACGTAGGGCTTCGCCGTCGCCGGCTGCCGCGGATCGTTGCCGGAAGAGCTCGACTCCTTCATCTACTCTCTTCTGTTGTTCTATGGATCTGGGAATCGTAAGCACTTCGGTTGAAGGACTCGAGTATATATATCTTGTAGAAATCGTTGGATCCAAACGCGATTCACCGTTTCACCGTCTCGAGATAGGTGTTGAGAAATTAGAGGGTGGATATCGAAGAGGATAGACGGGAGAATGCGGTTGAACCGAGCTGGGTTGGGTCGAGCATGACTGGGTTGGATCGGGCTGGGCTGGTCTGCCTGGTTTGTACTTGGTATCGCTCTTTCAAGAAAACCACTGCCTAGATTTCATCATTTTTACCTGCGCACATTTAGACGCTGTTATATATCTCTTGCAATGCGATTTACTCTGTTTGTTTGTAGAGTACTCAATATTTCTTAAAATATTTGCGGGATTTTAGTGATTAATTTTTTGATTATGTACTTATGAAAAAACTGCATATCGTGTAATTGAGCTCGTTTTTAACTTTTACTAAAATGCAAAAATAATTTAAAAATTAAATAAAAAAATGCGCAAAATCATATATAAAAATAATCTAAATATATAAATATAAAAAAATAATTTAAATATACAAATACGTCATATATAATGAGGTAACTTTTTAATATAAGCATTTAAAACCCACCACTCACCTAGTCACCTCTACTATTCAGCCTCAATAGAAAAAAGAAAAGATAAACTAGTCATTTAACACTAAAACATAGAGTTCCCCTCCTGTTTTCTCTCCAGCTTCGAGAGGAATAGGTTTAGGTGGATCGTAGAGAATTATTTCCTTTTAAACTTGCATTCCTTCGAATTTTCCTCCACACCAAACAGAGGAAAGGAATCTAAATCCCCTCAAATTCCCTTACCTTGCTCTTTTTTCCTCCCATTCCCTTTTTCCAAACAGTGCGTAAAATAAAAGGCTACAAAGTGGAGATGCAGGGGTTGTTATTTAAAAAAAAAGAAAAAAAAAAGCAAAAAAGAAACAAAGAATGTTTTGTTAAAACAAAATAACAATATTGGAGATGCAGGGGATCGAACCCTGTACCTCCCGCATGCAAAGCGGGCGCTCTACCATTTGAGCTACATCCCCACGTGAGTTACATATGTGAATAAACTAATTAAATAGTTTATTTTATAGTGGAGATGAGTGTTATTTATAGTTGGGTATTTCGATATATGCACAGATGAAATTGTGAGCTCCCAAGCAGTTTGTTTTTCTTTTCTTTTTTCTTTTTTTTTTCTAAAATCATGATAAATTTGTTTACAGCAGTGGAGAATATAGATTCTCGAACAAAATAACTAGAAATAAGTTTAGAAGGATTAAATAATTCAAACTCATAATTTATGTTGGAGTTGAAATTAAAGTACAAGATTTTATTTTTAATTTTTATTTTTATTGTTTTTGTAAAATAACTGTGAAAGAAATATAAAACGATGGCGAAAATACGGTTTAATCTCCTTAACTTTGTTGAAAAATGTCGCTATAACCCTAAACTTTTAAGTGTCCATGATATTCCTGATCTACGAAAAGAAACGTCGGCGATAATTTTATCGTTGATTTTTTCGTCCGTATACATCAATTTGCTAATGTATTATTTGTTATTTTTTTAATTTTTTTCTAAGAATTAAATATATTTTTTATTTAAAATAATATTAATTAAAATGTATATTCTCATATAACTTATAAAATTAAGTTACAATTTTTTGTGAAATATGTAACTTTCATATTCAAAATTTTTTCAATAAATATTTTTAAATAGATATTTTAATACTCTAAAATCATAACAATTTTTTTCACCGTCTTAAACACCTCTACAAGTACTGTTTGAAAAACATTTATAAATTTTATTAAAATTTGTAATTTTTATATTAAATATTTTTTTTAAAAATATTTCTAAACAACAGTAAAAAATACACTTTTCCCAAATAATTTTAAAAATAATTAAAATTTGTAAAAAAATGATTAAAAAATTAAAATTATTACGTATCGATGACTCCGAACAAAAAAGTTCATGGTACAGTTATTATATATATTTCTCATATGTCAGAAATATTACAATCACTATTAAAAATTTCAAATTTCAGTGAAATATTTGATCAAAGTTTAAGGAGTTAAATCGTTTTTTTGTCTAAAAAGACTGAATTTGCCAATAAAGTAGAGAGACATGGTGGGTTTAAAAAATAAAATATTTTGAGATAAAAGACTAACAAAAAATAGATACCTTTCGGCTATTAATCAACTTGGATATTAATAAAACAGCTGCATTATTATAATGTACAAATTTGGCATTAAGTTTTTTTTTTTAAATATATAACTTATTTATACTTAATACAATTTCTGTACAACTTCATTAACAAATATTTCCTGATAATCAAAAAGTATTTTGCGCTCACAGAAAATTCCCAGAACAAAATATGGATGACATCGGTATCTCAGTAGATAAACAAAGAAAAATAATAATTCATATGAATTTATTAAATTTATAATTTGTATGAGTAAAAAAAAAATAGAAGTATTTTATCAAAAATTTGAATATGAAAGTTAGATTTTAAGAAGATTTATAATTTTTTAAAAAATTATAAAAAATATTTTTAAAATAGATATTTGAAGTTTTAAAATTTAATAAATTTATAAATTTTAGTAAAAAAATTGTTATAAATCTGTTAAACTTAGAGTCCAATATATATATTTAAAATTTTTTTTAACATAGTAATTATAAATTTTATTAAAATTTATAGTTAAAATTATTTTTTATAGTTTCATTGTTTGATTTTAATTATACATATTAGTAGATTTAAAAATTTTGATTTGTGCCTACGTGGCATAGCATTCTCATTAAAAGAAAAACAAACGGGTATCGCATCGCTAGCGATCCGGGAAAACGGACGGCCCTGATTTCGTCCTCCTCCAAACAAAATGCGCGGCCTTCCATGGCCCCTATTTCAACTCTCTTCCGCTCGACTTTCACGGATCTCTTTTCATTTCCTGGTTCTCTTTCCTTCGTTTTATCTCTCGTTTCTCGCTGCGATATAATTGAAATTTAGAGCGTAATTTTTAGGGTTCGATCTTGCTTCCAAGCGCAATGTCGACGGAGAAGGAGAGGGAGAGCCATGTTTATATGGCCAAGCTCGCCGAGCAGGCTGAGCGCTACGACGGTATTGCTAAATTTATCGCATCCGTTGTTATTTTTATAAGATACATTTGTAACCGCAGTTTATCTTCAGATTTATGTGCAATCTGCGATTCTCTTTTTCTCTTTTCAAATTTTACATATATTCTGTGGTCTTTCAAGTAGAAAAATCAGTGCAAGAATGATATTCACTCAATCGCTGTAAGGGTGCGTAAAACCTTATTCTAATCGTTTTGGTATACATCGCATAGGATCAGGATGTTGATCCTGCGTGAGTATTTTACTCTCATGAATCCGCAATATAATACGTTAATACATGTCACACTACTCTGTGTTTGTAGATTTAAATGTGATTTTAGGTAGTAATCACTTAAATCCGTGAAGATAAATTGATTTCCAGATATTATTGAAGTTCGTTTACACGTATGTGTTCTATTACTTATATTTATAATTGCTGTGATTTAAAAAAAAAAAAAAATTATTGCTCTTGACTTCCAATAATTACTGTGTTTTTATTTGCTGATTTCCATTCACGTGGTTTCTATTTGTAGCTGCGGTTCCACTTTAGCAATCGCCATTCATGGATATCATTAAGCAATGTATAGATTCTTGATAGTATTTTGAAATTATTATTCATCCTGCTGTCCTCAGCTAGCTTTTGCAGTTACGAACGCAAAAATCAATATTTCAGGTTTTAGACTGTAGATAAGATCTACGTACTGCTTGCTTTTGTCATTCATAGTTATAAAACTTTCAGATATTAAATGCTATTAAGGGGGCAGCAGGGTGTCTCGGTGATAGAGTAGTTCTCATGAAGCCTTATTATCTCAAGTTCGACTTTTCATGCCGCCAAATTGAACTAAAAATTATGCCGGCGGGTATGCACAAATGAGCCTTCTCATGTGCGATGGATGGCCTCGTCTCGGAATACCCGCCCTAGGTAGTCTCTTTCCGGGATGAGCCGGGTACGGGTTATGACGGCATACCGGTGCTCAAAAAAACCATATTTAATATTCTAAAATTACATTGTCTGCTCTATTAGCCATTGCTGAAAGTAATACCTGCTTCATTCTCGTAAATGATATCCTCGCGCAGAAATGGTTGAAAGTATGAAGAAAGTTGCGAAACTGGATGTGGAACTGACAGTTGAGGAGAGAAATCTCCTTTCTGTTGGTTACAAAAACGTTATCGGGGCTCGCAGAGCATCATGGCGTATAATGTCCTCAATTGAGCAGAAAGAGGAGTCGAAGGGCAACGAGAATCATGTTAAATCCATCAGAGGCTACTGTTCAAAGGTTGAGGAAGAACTGACGAAGATTTGCAATGACATCTTGGCCATCCTAGATTCCCATCTGATTCCTTATGCAGGATCTGGAGAATCCACTGTCTTCTATTACAAGATGTAAGTTGAAATATATGATTGTTTAGGGACTCTATGTCATCAAACCAAGTTCAAACATTTGGTTGGATAACTTGGATTGCAGGAAAGGTGATTACTACCGCTACCTCGCAGAGTTCAAAGTCGATCAAGATAGGAAAGATGCTGCTGAACAATCAATGAAGGCTTACCAGGTCTGCCAACAAGAATATCATATTCTCCGATATTAATTAATAGCATCATCTCTAACATTTTGTCCTTCTTTTAGGCTGCTTCTACCACAGCAACCGCCAACCTCCCGTCCACCCACCCGATTCGCCTTGGTCTAGCACTTAATTACTCAGTTTTCTATTATGAAATCATGAACTCCCCTGAAAGGTAGCTTTCATATTCTCTTTTATTTATATAATTATTTTTATTATTTTTGGCCACTTCTTTTGCTTACTTGATATTGTTAAATAAACATATTAATTTTCAAACGTAGGGCTTGTCATCTTGCAAAGCAAGCGTTTGATGAGGCAATTGCAGAGCTGGACACCCTGAGTGAGGAATCCTACAAAGACAGCACTCTCATTATGCAGCTCCTGAGGGATAACCTCACTTTGTGGACTTCCGATCTGCCCGACGATGGAGGTACTACAATCTTGTTGCTCTTCTTTTTCCTCTTCATTATATTTGTTTGTATTCGGGCATTTCTGGATAAAATTCCCCCATCTTGTAGATATGTTATTAATTATATTCATATCCATTTAACTAAACAACGTCTATAACTTTATCGTAATATTAGTTGAAGTTGAAGTCGCGGGGGGGGGGACACATCTTGGATTTAAGTGTTCGGACAGATCTCGGGCAAAGGGTGATGCAGCACTTTCCTTATATTAATACTAATTGGCTATAGCATTGTCTTTGGTGATGATTTTACACTATTTTTGAATTGTGTCATTTGGGAGCGATGAAAACACATGAAAAAGAAAATAGGGGGAATGATGTATTTTTTAATGTTTGTATAAGGGGGAGAAAATAGAAGGAGAAGTTTTTCATGGAACTCACTTTTTTCATTCTCTCCGTATCAAAGAGAATTGTAAAGGAAAGCTTACATTTTTATGTAGTTTTTCAAATTTACCTACTGATGAAAAATATTTCTTCTTTTCAATATGGAGATAATGGTAATTTTATTATTAAAATATCTATTACTATTATTCTGAAGTAATTTTTCCATTACTTCCCTTCCTTTTATTAAATGATAAATAAGAACCAAAATCCCATTTTCCATGGAAGTTTGTTATTTTATCCTTGTATTTATAATACACTTTATCCCTTCCTTTACAACCGCCTAGTTATTATGTACTTATAGAATTACCATTCTAAAATTTTATTTCTCCATCTTTTGCAATTAATTTTCAGTTTACTTTCTTTCCTTTAAGGAGGGAATAAAATATCATACTTTTTATTCTTAACTATTTCCATCCCATCACTTTCTTTTTATCCCTCGAAATATATCCAAACAGTGTCAATTTTCAGGTAATTTAAATAGAGCACTGCTTTATCGAGATCGTGAACAAGTGTCACATAATCTAAATCGCATGCTATGCATTGAAATATTGGCAGTATATATTTTGATACACAATCTAAATCGCAGGTTATGTATGTAAATCTTAACAGTACATATTTCGATACACATGTTGCGTCCAAACTTTATATCGCATCATCAGAAACTTTGATGAATTTCTCTGTAGATAAGTGAATTATTTTGTAAACAACGTTTTGCAGCTGAAGATGGACCAAAGCATGAGTCGTCGAAGGCTGCTGCATCTAAAGCTGCTGAGCCTGAAACAAATGATGAACATTAATGTGATTTCTTCTTTAATATATCAACGATTTCTGATTATTATATACTATATATATATGCATGAAAGACTCAATAAATCTGTTGCAGAAAATCTGATAAAAACTTTGGAACATTCGAGCGAGGGCCACGACGTTTCGCAGATTTTTCCGCTGCTGCATATCTGAGAATTTCGGTTCAGTATTTACGATTTTTTTTGTCCTTTCTTGTAATTCTAATACAAGCACTATGGATTTGTCCGTCCTACTTCTTGTGCCTTTGTTTTCTGCATTATGCAACGATGCTGAAGAAAAGAAATGGAAATTGACGGACGCATCGGCGGACTCCAAATCGACCCCTTTGCAACAGCATCGCTTTTAAATGTCGCCCCGTATGAATCTTAACTTCTTGAAAGAACTTTGCAGTATTGAAGAAATTATCGTTTTTAAACCGAGTCAGAAGCATCAACTGACCACAACAGCGGCCGAAAAATATAGGAACATAAATCATTTAAACATACGAACTCGGAACTCTTCTGCACATATTCCATCAATCCATCGGGCCGCCGCTCTCATTGCAAAAAGAGAAACATAAATGTTACAAGAAAATTTTTGGTCCCAAAATAATTTCTCCACAAATTTTTTAAAATTAAATTTTTTCTGATAGAAGTATTTTTTTTTAAAAAAAATTCTAACATAAAAAGTTGTATATTTTGATGAGATCTAAATTTTCAAGATGCAAAAATTTTTGAAAAAAAATACTTTTAATAAATAATTTGGAGTTCTAAAAGTTAATGTATTCAGATCACAGTAAAAGCTATATTTTTGGATCTGTCAACTTTAGAGCTTAAAAACATTTTATTAGAAATATTTTATTAAAAATTTGTCAATACGAAAGTTATAAAATTTTTATATTTGAAGATTTTTTAAAAAATACTTCTAAAATCTATTTTTTAAAGCCATCTGTTTGATTTAGGAGATTTTTGAAGGAAATTGCAAGGAACAGCGCATCCTCTAAATAGCAATCAAACCATATTTTGACCAAAATAAATTGCAAGGAACAGCGCATCCTACTCAGTGCTTTGTATTTCCAAATTACCATTCTTATAAACATCTAAATTACCGTCCAAACGTCTCCATATATATATATATATATATATATATATATATATATATATATATATATGCTAATCTCCACTCGACAGGAGCACGGTTCGCTCCTGTCGACTCAGCAGCCGTTGGATCGCGACGATCCGACGGCTGAGATCACGCGCGTGTTTTGTAAGAGTTCGGATCGGTTTCAGCCATCGGATCACCTCGGCGATCCGACGGCCGACATCACGCGCGTGTTTTTGAAGAGCTCGGGTCGGATTTCAGCCGTCGAATCGCCGCGATCCAACGGCTACGAACTTGATAGTAGCGGGCCGAGCTCCTGTCGAGTGGAGATTAGTCTATTTCTATATATATATATATATATATATATATATATATATATATATATATATATATATATATATATATATAAGTACTAAATTCTAACGGCATAAATTAATTTTTATTATAGGATAAACAAGCATGTATTGTACGTCCGGGCGATGCTGCGGTCAAGCAATAATTTTTTTTTTAATATTATTATGGTGGATATTTAATGCAAGTAATATAAAATAAAACAAATTAATATTTTTTTAATTATTATAATCAATTATTCCTATTTTTTAATGACTAATCAGCCATAAGAATGTGTTAGGATGTATCATTATTTTATTGATTGTTATAGTCAGTCATAAAAATATACCATTCTTCAATAATTTTTTTTAAAAAATCAAATATAAAATTTATCAAACATATAAAAATATATTTCTGCGCATTTAATTTTTATGAAGTATTTGATGATATTTGTCAATAAATAATAATAAAAGTAGGTTGATTGGGACAATATTATGTCAATGCGGAATTCTTAAGAATTAAAATAATTATGAAAAATATAAGAGCATTTGATGAATTATTATTACTATTATTTGAAGATGAGTCGCTTGGATTTTATATTTAAGCTGCTAAAGTTAGAATCACGCTTAAAGTGTAAATTGTGAATTTTCAGTCTAAACCGGTATTTGAATATTGGGAAAATTGCGTTTCAGCCCCCCCGTTTTTCAAAATTGACTTTTCAGCCTCCCGAAACGCGTTTTCCCGCCGACGTGGCGGCGCGCGCGTGTCGCCACGTGGCGTTTCGGGAGGCTGAATCGCGCGACCCCAAATTTAGGGGGGCTGAAACGCATTTTTCCTTTGAATATTTAAGTAGTACATTTATGCAGTGTGATGGTGCAAATAATTAGTTAGAAGAAAGATTGAAAAAAAAAGAGTATTACTATTTTTATTTTCCACCTCATTTCCAATTCCATGTTGAACTCCACGTCCGCACCTCCCACCATCGACTGCTCCGACTCGGTGGGGTTTTCTCGACACGCACGAAAAAAATTTAATAAAAAAATTACAAATCCCCAATTCTTAACCAATTGACAAATTTAGGATTAACAAATCCGTTCTTTGTATCCTCAATTCGCAATTCAATTGTGTGATGATTGACTTTCCGGAGCCGCGAAGATGAGGCAACTCGAAGATGTAGTCGTCACCGCCCCGTCGGCGGGAACAATTCCGTCGATCGTCGCCGGCGATGTCGTCGCGGGCGACCGTTTGCACGCGTGGTTGTCGAATTGCCACGGTCTGCTGTACAGCCTCGCGCTCATCGTCCCGTCGGCCCTCTTCGTCGCATACCTCGCCTCACAGGCGCGGAGGAGCCTCACCAAGCTCACGTATGGCCGCTCTCCGATCATGATTGCTTATTACGTGCTTTTGTGGATCGTTAGTGTTCTGAATCTCGTCTGGTGTATTCTCCAGGTAATCTAATGTTTCCCCACCTGAAGTTAGTCTGATTCAGTTATTTGAACTACATGATGTGGACTTTGGTGGCACAGAAACAATAGGATTGATATAGCAGTGAGACTGGAAATACCAAACTACATCGACTATAGGATGACGAAGAGATTGCTGCATTTTCTTATATTTAGCTGTAGGGGAATAGTGAAACAGATTGATGGAGATAGTTGATTTTGCATGATAGCATTTGAATTTTCGAATTTATCATGCTGATGTATCAGTCATTATTAGTTTATGTTACTCATTTGAAATCATATATGAGTTCTAGGTTTTTGGATATCAATAGGGTAACAAAAGGGACATTAAGATATAAACTGGTACTTAGAAGTGAAGTCAAGAAAGGAGGTTCACTGGTGCAAGTGGAGGATCCTGGGTTCCAGAGCACATTAGTTAAGATTTTAGTTGCCTAGATTCAAAAAGGTTATTGGTAGGTTCTCTCTCTTTTTGACTCCGGTTGTTGTGGCGTTTATTGCATTACATTCTTGCAGTATTTTTCTCCAATTTGGAGAGTGAATTAGGAAGAACCTCAGCTTCATATTGTGTGGAAGCCTCCAATAAGAGAGCGTGATGCATTAGTGCTTGCACTACTTTGTATACTCTTGGCACTCTCTTGTATATGAGTTTTAGAGTTGGTAAGACGTTGCATAGGTTTTTGTGTACTGTTTAGATATGGATTAAGTGATTGCTCCATATGCGACATATTGTAGGTTTGCTTGTAGTCTCTATTTGAATTGAATGATTGGTCTTTGGTTGCATTGCTAGTTTGTGCTTTCTTCCATATATAGCTTTCTATTTTTTTATTGCATATCTATAACTCGCGATGTGCAATTATTGGAATTCTGGTATTTCCACTTTTAGTTCCACCAACGTAAAGTTTCTATACTTTACATCCAACTACTTGCATCCTCAAGATACGTCCTTTCTGCAGTAACCTTAACATCTTTTTTGGCTTTAGAAGACAGATGCTACATTCGTTAAAGAAATTGATAATGATGGTAGTAATTCATATTCAGAAATTGACTATTTTAGAGATTCTCTTTTGTTGTAGAGAATTCTCTAAGCGTTGTAGTAGTTGTTGTTGCTGTTGTTGGTAGAGATTCTCTGTTGTCTACATGCACTTTCTCTCTTTCCTCTCTCTCTTTTCTCTACCTATTTGAGATTTTGCTGAACGTGGGAGTCAAACTTTGCCCGCTCACAAGTTCTAGTGTTTAACCACCAGGCTAGTGGGCTTTGCCCTTTTCGACACGAATACTTGGGAGTCTATTGCATTGTAGCAAGTAAGATGCCGCTGCATGTCTTTGAAATATTGGTAGTATATGCATCTTGCATGAATAGTGGCTAGGCCATTTAAATATTAAACAAATCTGCATGTCTTTTGAAATGTCGGTAGTGTATGCATCTTGTATGAATAGTGGGTAGGCCATTTAACTATTAAACAAATATTTTATCGTATGCTATCACTAAATTATAGAAATATTTTTTTTTTTGGAATGTGCTAGTTTTTAGTCTTTGTTCTTCAGTTATCCCCTTTCTACTTGGAGTAGCTGGTGTACTCCATTCTCATTATCTTTTTTTTGGCATGCAGGCATGGCAATGCACTGCCAGCAAGGAATTTTCTTGGAGTATGCTGTCTTTATTCAATACATCCGGGATGCTGTTTTTAGAAGTTAGTTTGATTTCTTTCTTACTTCAAGGAAATGAGGCAGGTGGACATGAAGCTTTGACTCGAACGTTTGTGGTCTCAGGAGTCATCGTTGCAGCAGATATACTGCTGAAGGTATTCTTTTATGGAGTATTAATTTTACTATAAGCCAATGTGATTGTAAAAGGTAGGTAGTTGATGTATAACTTACAATAATCTATTGGTGTTTGATTAACAACTTTGATAAGTCCCTTTTGGTTCATTTTAGATCCATTGGGTGTTTAGTCCCCAACAACCTTGATATCTATTAATCTTTTCCATGTCTTGGAAGTTGGCAGTAGTTGGGTCTGTTAATAGTCAGACTCCACTGCTTCAACTTATATAGATAGTCACTTATGATTAGGCACAGCAATCTCTGATCTACTAAATGTGTCCATCATGTTTGACAAATTCTCTTCTGTTTTTTGTATAGTTTCCTTTCAAGAAAATGCATAGGAGGATGTGATTCTTAGAAGGATATAATGGCTTATATGTGAGTAGCGTACCTAATATTTTACTAGGACGTCACTTATGATTAGGCACAACAATCTCGCCTCTTGTCAAGTGTAAGCCTCGTCCAGATTCTTCAGTGTTCATGACAACACCTTACAGCCATCACCAATCAATTCTTAATTTTTTATTCTTTGTTTCTCTGGGAACCAGTGTGCTATGGTAAAATT